>CM068589.1:36323317-36855817 GCA_035048485.1 Pteria penguin | reverse complement strand
CCAAACACCACAAAAATGTTATCGATAAGAAAGTTCAACATCTGGATGACATTAATTCTAATTGTCACAATCTCAATAACAAACAAAACAATGTCAAATGGTGAAATAATTTCATCTTGAGGTTCAACGATGATTAAACGCTTTGTGAATCACACGTTTGACACTGGGATCTTCGCAAACAACACGTATCTTAAGGCGATAGGTCCTTAACCCCATACTCTCTTTGTGTAGTCGAGACACGTATAGAGCAAGGATTTAACCTCGCATTCAGATGGATAAAGGACGGTTGACTAACATTGATACCTCACAACTTTTTGATGGTCATATTTCTTCTTTAATTAGATCACTTTTTCGTTTCCATTAACTTGAGCAGTCTTCTTTGCTTTATTCTCTACATAAAGGGTTGCGTCTGTGTTCGTTATTTGTACTGCTTTTGTTAAAAGGCCTTTGGACCCAAACATCGATTAACCATACTATTTTAATGACTACTGTTATTTCAATATTCACAATAATTTTCACATAATCATTAGAATTCATGTAGGCAAATTACATGTTGGCGGGTTAGATATGCCTTCGGTACGTCTTTTGATTATTCTGTTGTTACGGTGAGTGGGAAGGTGGGCCCGTAAACCGGTTAACCACACCATTTGTTTGGCTTTTGTCAAATTAAATGACCGTCCTAAGTCGGTATCGTAATTGCACTACAATCAAATATTTTTGTAGTGTGTTAAATGTTCTATTATATTATTTATATTCATGTATTGTATAGCTCCATGGTGACTTCTGCCACATAACTGAGCCGGTAACTCCTCTTTTTTCTTTCGGATGACAAAACTTGTTGAATTACGTTTTATTCAAGGTCAAGAGGCATGAAACTTTAAATCTCGTCATTTTCGATTTTTTTATAAATACAATTAAACAATATGCTCACGGTACATGAAGGCTTCACGGCGGAGGGGGCCATCAACGTACCCCTGATACCTCCCCGGAAAATGTTTTTAAAAAATGATTTAAAATAATGCATTTTGAGAACACTTTTCTTCGTTTTGTGCAATAATTTTTATTCAATTAACAGCAATGGGTTGATTCGATATTCAAACATACATTTGACATAACGCTAAAGTTATCTATTCTTTGCCAATTTTAGTGGGGACGTTAACACCCCCCCCCCCCCCCATTACCTAAATCCGTGCATGGGTATCATATAATCGAAGATTTGGGATATGTGGTTTTTTGTCCTGTCCTGTCTATTTCTCACTAAGAATAATCCAGAACCAAGGTCGGTTTATACTGATAACTAGAATGGGAAAACCACACGGTTAGAATTTCCACTCCAGAGGGGTAGATCTACACTGGGTCGGTTTTAACGGGGAGTCTATGCTGGGGGTCTATGCTACAACCGAGAATCGAACACGGATCGTCTGCGCCCAGCAAGTGAAGCGTTTAACCGCAGCATCAAACATTCCCATATACCCATGAGCCTCTTGTGTTTAACCGTAAACAGACATATTTTTGTTTGACCTAATCAAATAGTGCTTGTCGTCTTTGGCATAACAGTGGATTCGGTAAATGGATTTTATGGATTCTTCCAATTTTTCCTATTCTTTTGCATTATCTACCACAGACTATGCATGTTAAGCTTATATATTATACTTCGAAAAATTTAGGATGGAAGT
This sequence comes from Pteria penguin, assembly GCA_035048485.1. Classification (NCBI taxonomy): domain Eukaryota; kingdom Metazoa; phylum Mollusca; class Bivalvia; order Pterioida; family Pteriidae; genus Pteria; species Pteria penguin. Next base: position 36,854,141 of record CM068589.1, on the reverse strand, counting down.
CTCCTAATACCAACCAAATATTATTGCGAATATTCGCAATAAAATTATTTTTTTTTTACCTGAAGTTATTGGGCTTCCGTAATATAGTTAATCGTGAAATAAAATAAAATAATAAATTTAGTCAGAATAAATTTGTTCCTTTTACGTTGTCATTAGCACACTATAAGATGTCATACTGTATACACAAATGGCGAAATGAGAATATTGTCATATATACAGATAAAACGGCAGCTAGCAGAGGTTATAGACCTTATTTTAAAAGGATTTCGCTATTATCGAGACAGTTAAATGTTCATTCATTGGATTATAGGTTGCAAGTTCACTGTGCACACGCTTATTTGTCGTTAGAGGCTTGTACATTCCGATACAGGGTGGTAACGCTAAAATTCCACCTTTTGATGAACAAAGTCTCTCTGACCCTCTCCCACAAACCGCCGATATCAATTGTGGGAGAAGGGCAGAGAATCTCGGACTAGCCATGAATTGACCCAAGTACCCAGGCTACCGTCATTTATCACAACTTAAACAATTTCATCTTCTGAGTACTTTACACATCATTCATGTTCAGTCCCTTTCAGATAGTTCAAGGACCAGCTAGTGTTACACTTTTTGTTGTTGATAAAAGTGTAAAGTTTCTTGGATTGCAAGTGCTTTTGTTTATATGGTCTATTTCTGTCCTCCTTCTTTGTTTGTACCTTTCTTTGTCTTTCATTTCGCCTCTGGCTGCGAAAAATGCATTTCATCCTTTTTACTCATGCTATGTTTGGGAAGACAATTAAAATGTTGATTCCAACGGTGATCAATACCATCAGATATGAACACTCACCGCAATTTTTTTTCTATGATTGCTCGAGTAAGTGCTGTATGAATACGATGTTGCAGTCGCTAACACGAGATGAATGAATGTCTTATAATATCAAGTGTATAAATACCCTTTGTATGTAAACCAATGACTTATCTACAAACATGTCAAGCTTCCGTCAGCAGGATTATATCCCTTTTTATAGCCATATGTCACAACCAGTATCAGTAACTCGAATGATTTGTTAATATAACCATATTCATCGTTAGATTGGTTGGTTGATTGGTGTTTTGCGTAGTTTTCAGTAATTTTTCGCGACATGGAAGCAGAAGTTAATCAACCTCTTAAACACAGTGGCGCAACTCGAGAATTAAACCCTGATCATCGACCCCGCAATCATCGACAGGACCTGCAGGTTATGGTTATGCTGATGGTACGTGGAATAGAACCAACATCTCAAAAAAGCCAGATAAAGTGTATTCCTGATGGCAAAATACCAACACCCCAACGTTTTAAACGAGGGCATAAATTGGTGGCCTGGGTAGTTGCATACATATAAATAATACTATCTCTGTTTTCTAATAATACCGTATGCTTATTTCTGTATGCTTATTTTTACATTTAATTTTAAATACATCGCGCCATCTTTCACAACGAACAACCTATTTCGGTCATGAAATCAACTTTTCTATATTAAGATGTAGTCTGTTAGTTTGGTTGTAGTCAGAAAGCGGAAGAGTTAGCCCAGACTGATAAAATTAGAACATACACAAATAACCTTTTAATACTTAATTCGAATCAGTATATTCATTTTATTTTAAAAATGTAAAGAATAATAAATAAAACATAAAACGTTCAAACTTTTAAATAAATTTACCGTGTTGGTAAGAAACTATTTATTTTTGCGGTACTATCTGTGTAGTCAGGAAATCGGCTCACAGCTGGTTGCTGTTTGCGGGTAATTTCAGCTAGGCTAGTTTCACTTCCCAAACGTGAAGGTACAGTTATTAAACACGAAGTTTGACAGAAATGCGGAGCTATGTGTGAAGGCTCTCACTTCACAGACCATCATTGAATTTTTAAAAATTTGTTTAATGAGCGCAAGTATCACATGAAACATTTATTGCTCGATCGAATAAAAGAAGAACGAATATACAAGTAGTTCGGATCATTAGTATTGCTACAGGCATTATTGAAGCCGCGCGATGTGACGTCACGATTGTTATTATACGGGTATGAATTACAACGGAGTTAAATGAGTTCATCTCAGTAAGTTACACTGATTGTGCATATATTTATAAATCTAAAAGAAAAAAAAAAAACGTCTGCTTTTTAAAAGAAAGAGTATTAATAGGATGCTATTGAAAGAAGGATATAAATGAATATAGTTCATATATCAGGATTGTGATAATATACCTTTTTATGTAAATTACGTATGAGAACACGCCAACAGTCAACACGATTACAATGGACACAGCAGCACCTACGACAAAAGTGTGAATAAATTTAAGTAAAAATGTATACACATGTATATAGGCAGTGCATTGCTTATCGCAGTATGTATTTTGTTTTGAAAGGCATATATGAATAACAGTATATACCCTCTAAACAATTTCATCAGAAAGTATTGAACGGCTTATCGTATCAATTATCATTTATATAGTGTACTTACCATTTAACATGTGTTTCATTGTTGGAATTGAATTCGCTGTCATTTATTGAAAGGGTTTACTCATTTCATCAGAATAACCCTTTGATAGGGTTTTCGGGGTTGTAGTGTCCTGAGTGATCACTGATGTGGGAAATTGTTTAGTCGGATTCATCGTGCTAGAAGGAAAGCAAAATCGCAGAATCTAAGTTATTATCGACAGTAAATGATGAATAAAGATCATTTTGTGATTATAAGTTGTTAAACAATGTCAGATTAATTACTTTTGGAAATAATTGATTTGCAATATGTATCAGTGCAATATAGATGCAATATAAATATTATTTGATACAAATATGAAAACAAAAAGTACATATCGTATTCCAAAAGAGGTGTTCAAACAAGCAGCATCTAAGATTGATAGATTTCAAGAATAGTGAAAAAGTTAACAATGAAATTGAACGAAACTGTAGATATACCTAAGTTTAAGAAATCAGAGATATTAATTCAAAATTTATTCAAACGACAACATTTGAGTCAGTCTCTCAGCTTTACCTTCCTCTTCAATCGAATACATATTTAGTGAGTGAAATTTTATATTATGTTTACGAAAAACACGTGTGAGCATTTAGAAATGAGAAATATCTATATGATTTACATATCGTTTGCAATGTATACAAACAAAACGTTATTCTTGTTGTTTCCTATTAATTTCTTTCGAATAATTGTCCTGCATTTGTAAAGGACATTGGTGAATAACCTTCTAAAAGGCATCCCTCTCCACTGCAGGTTTGCCCCACAATATTATGATCACCAGTGGTAGAAAATAATGGACAAACTGAAAGTCAAAGCAAATTTATTTTTCTTTTACCTCTATGATTGCAAAACACTTCAAAGATCCAAAAACAAAAATGTATCAAATGAATTATTCATTAAGTAACGCTGGTGCATCACATGATTCCGTGATGATCCACCATTCGGCAATACCTAAATTAGTATAGTAATGACGCTATTTAAGGTCTGAAGAACTTCTAAAATCAGAAGTCACAAATGTCACAATTAAAAATTTCCAACATACACATTCATAAAAGACAAATGGAATATCTATTGACATGTCAGTATATTTCTATGCCAAGTTTACATTTCGATCACATTGAGAAATAATAGGATGCTGTGCAGTTAGTTCCATAAAGTAAGTGACAACAGTATAAATCCATTATACCTGATTCAGTAGGGTACTAAACCTTAGACCCAGATGTACCCTCTTCGAATCCTACCGAAGATATCTTAGTGCCATGTATAGTAAGATCCGAGGGCTATAGCCATCTCTCACTGCTGCAAGTGTTCCTTGACTAATGTTTCTATTTCAGTGCATTGCCCGTGTCCAGCTAAGTACAATAAATTTTAATGTGGTGTAAAACAGAAATGAATAAATAATACTAAAGATACGAGTCAATAACTCTCAAAAATCTCAAAAATCTTTGTCAGAGTTTCATGACCGAATGCAAATACACATAGAAAGAAAAAACTAATATTCTTCTAAATGCACTTTTGGAAAATACGCAACCTACCCAGCGTATTGACATGAGAGTGCATAAAAACTGTTAGGCGTCAGGTGAACCCAATTGCATTGTTGTATAAGGTAATTTGTTCGTACAGATGTCGACTGACGGCCAACATCTACCCGTGTTCCATTTATGCCTTTCTAGCATTTGGCCGAGGAAATGAACACATTTTTGTTGAAATACTTCCTATCGCCGTTATGATAATGGGATCATAACATGACCTTTTTTCAGATTTCACGGATGACTAAACAACGATCCTCCGCTCTTGTCTAATCGACTACATAAAACATCGTTAAACTGAGAATTTGTCATTTAAGGAATGATTGTCTTTTTTTCTAGGTTCATGGGGAATGAACTTGGGTGAGAAACAAACAAAACGAATCGAATGATTTGTTTGTTTCTCACCTAAAAATAAACAATTGACACCCCCCCCCTTTTTTTTTTATTTATATATATAGAGAGATATTATTCTTAATTGTATACATTCATATGTAGTTCTTATGTTTTCGAGTAATTATATTAACATATCATGGTATTATTTATGGTACTATATTAAATTAAGGACGTAAAGGCTTAAATGAGAAGTGGAAGTACCTTTCTCCCACCTCCTCCCTCCCACATATTTACAAACAACCAGTGTGGCTATTTTTGTCGTTTTTAAATTATTGTAAAATCCCCCTCCCTAGTCTAGTCTCCTAACTCATCTTCCCTTTCACCCGGTCCGATACTTTATGTATGACATCCTTGTTAATTATTATTTGTATTTTATAGTTATTATCTTGTTTTACATATATTATCTTAATGTTACACTTCCTCCACCCTACCTCCTCCCTCCCACTTATTTGAGAAGATCTTATGTGATTATTTTTGTCGTTTTATAATCAGTGTAAGACCCCCACCCCCTACTACATAATTTCCCTTTCCCTCACCCTCACTCCCAACCCCCTCCTCTTTTTTACCTCCTCTGTCCTCTCACCCTATCCGACACCTCATATATAACATCTTTGTTAATTAATACATGTATTATTATCTTAAATATCTTATAGTTATATTTGTAGTAACGCTATATATTGAATGTGTTATTTTAGCGGAAACGCGCTAAATGTTATACGTGTATACGATATGACGTAATTCTTTGTTAATTGTAATTTTTCATATATCGGTTATGAAATATGATGGATATTACATAGCTTAAGCCACCAATACCAATAAAATTCACGAGAAGAAGGTCAGGAGACCGAAATATTGTTAATACTGAGTTAATTGTTCTTTGTTTTATGACACTTCCCTTCGGAGGACTATTAAGATGTTCTATATTGTAGTTTGTTGCAATGTCTACTTATATAATTAGTCAGAAGTTTCAAGTCGTTCGGACTAAGTATAAGGAATTATAAATGTCTCGATGCAAGGACATTTCGGTACATGGTCGTTTCGGTACAGAAATTAGACGTTTCGGTACAAGTAGAAAATATTTTGAACCTCAAAACGGTCGTTGTGGTTGTAAAACCATTATAATCTACACAGTTCTATGGGAATATACTGAAACCGTATGTGCATCAAAATGAACAATCAAAGGTAACAACACATAATATTGATTTACAGATGCACTGAGATATAGTACTGTCAAAGTAAACATGTAGAGAAGATCGAATGCATTTCATATACAAAGTATTCATAACGAATTTACATATCTAGTGAATAATTTAACAGTAATTCTACTGTTTGAAAATGGGGTGCGTCTGAGCTTTAAATATACGTATATAAAAATAACTTTGGAAATAACTATGGGTGAGACCGGAACTCCGAAAAGACAAGTAAAATACAAATTGTATTGTGTGTTGATGTTTAATCACACCTATATATATTTCTATATTGCTATCATATACATAAAAAGAAATAACTGAGCTTTATATATTTAGTTACCTTTAATTTCTTTGTTATTTTAAAGATCTTTCGTAATGTCACAGAAGACCTTACGATTCCTCTATTATTCTGAAAATCCTTCCGAAGTCTTCTTTTTTCCAGACGCCGATTTAACCCATAATATATCTCACCTGTTCGTACATCGATATTCTTTTTATTTTTAAGGTTTAGATCCTAAGCTTTTCACAAGATGTTGTAAAAATGGTGAAAATGTATGTGTGGTATTGAATCATTCCTTAATTCAATTTCAATGAACGTGTTTGTCCATACAAAGGATCTGTAATAGGGATTGGCATTATCATAATCAGGCACGATTGGAAATTAAAACACCGTAGATCTAGAGTGCATGTGACTTTCAAATTCTTGTGAAAGTGATACAAGTAGAGAGAGAAGGGTGTGTGCAAAAAAAATTGCTTATTTTTGTATTTTTCTTTTAAAATTAGATTTAGATTTAAATTCCTAAGAACTAATTTTTGAATTATAGATTGATTGAATATTGTTTTACGTCACTGAATTATAAACGATTATCCTCCCTCCATTTGAACATAATTTGCAATATGGTAATGCTTTGATATTGTCCTTTCACATTTCAGACACAATGTGGACGGCATAAATGTTTAGATCATCTCGTGAAAATTCGACCTATCGATTCCATGTTAGTTTTAGACATTAATACTCATCTCTAATCAACACTTAAGTCATTGTCAAAAAAGAGGAAGTTGGGAGGGGTTAAACTAAATTTATACTTCAGGAATTCAGGTGTGGATTCAACCATTGGAATTCCTCTCCCCCCCCCTCTCCCCCCTTTCCGCAAGGGGGTTGGCGACAAGGGCAATTTTGTTAAGTAAATGTTTTCATGTTAAATCAATGACTAGTCAGAAACAACCGAAATACACTCTATTAAAATGAGATATGATCCATCAGGATGCCCTGGTACATGTGCTGATTTCAATGAAGTGGACAAAAATGCATGCTGTATTTACAATTAATGTATATCAATTCCCGACAATCATAGCCTGGATCCCTTGATCGGGCTAAACTTCCGTCCCCCGATTCCCGATTTATTCATTTATTTATTTTAAGATCCATGCAAGTGTTAAATCAATATCTGATTACATGAATAAGTGTGTTTCATGCCCTGTAATTCTGTAGTTATCACAATATAAACGGTAGTTAAGTCATTATCCATATAAAATTACAACTTAATTTAATTTAACTTGTCAAAAAGGAGATTAAAGGGACAGTAAAAACAGCATGTATTACACAAGACAAAAAATTGGCTATTGTGGAAAATGTTAAAATGTGATTAGTAGACTAGTGAATGTTGTGATATTTTATAACTACGATAATAAAGGGAGGTAATTTTTCACTCAGTAGCTTGCTTCGGTAAAAGAATGAATAACATTCTGAAGAAGCTCTACTTTACCAAATAAAATAAGACATACAGACACCATACCCAGGTGATAAAGGATCATTACCACTTGTATACTTAAAGATAACAATAGAAAATTTGAAATCGTCTCGTTTGCCATACAGTGAAGTGTTCAGTTCCCGACTCTGTCAATCTTCAGTAGAATATCTAAGTACAAAGCGTAGGAATAATACTCTGAAGTATCTTTCATACAGAGTTCATTAGTATATATTGAGCGTACTTATGTGTAAAAGTTTTGCAAACTCAAACATCAAAATATCTGAAGGTTGACTAAAGGCAAGTTGCTGTTTATATTAAAACAGAAGAATTTGCATACACTACGATTCATACGAACAAACTCAGCTAATAACAGAAGAGATGTTAGAGTAAAGATACTTGGTTACCGCATACAAACAATAAAGCCCAATATGTTCTTTTTTAATCGTAAGAGTACATAATCTCGGAATCACTATTCTTTTTAACAAAATATGTGTCCGGATAGCCCATTGTAATATATGTTTAATTGTGAAAATCCACCTTTCTGAAGAAGTAGTTACCAATCATGTTGAATTGCATCTGATGCATCTGGTGACAATATTAAAGGGTAGATATGGAATATATATATTTATATTTATATATATCATGGAGGCTAGTTCTGTTAAGAGTACAAACGTGTTAAGATTTATTGTAATTCACAGTTGACAAATTTTAACACTTTAATTTTTCTTAAAAGTATATTAAGTTTTTCAATATCTAAAGCTGATTAGCACCACTTCTTAATTAGACATTGCTATCCGAGTACGTTTGAAGCGTCCCCTTATCCGCAGATAGCATGTTGGTAAGGAAGGCTGATAGAGATTTGGTGAGACATTTACAGCATCCTGCAGTATATCTTTGTATGGGTTTTGTTAAGTTTTGGAATCGGCACGATATATGTCGCGGATGTGAAATTATTTTTATCTATTAATAATAGTTGTATTACTGATATTTCCCTTCTTTACAATAACTTCTTCTTGTATGCATGAGTAAACACATGAGTGAGTGAGTGAATGATTTGACACTGAGAAATGGACAGTTGATAGGTGTGCGCATGAGATATTGATATACCCGCTTTACCTGGCACGCTTTAGATCACAATCGAAATATCGTTTGTAATAGTCAGATGTATATTGATATCATTCAAAGATTTATCTATTGACTATTCTCAAGTTAGAGCACATGTATGTTATTTTATACATTTGTATAAGTAACTTTTATATTTAAAATCATTTGATTACTTTACATATACATACTTATCAAATGATGCGCTTGGTTAACTGATCATATCTACCGTAAATGTTATAATAATCTTTTGTATTAGAAAGTATTAGTGATACATTGTTGTTGATATTAAAGGATATTTTGGAGTAAATATCAAGAAAAAGCATCTCTGAATCTACAAATAAATATTCAGTATAAACTATGTGTGTATTATTATTGGTGTCGAATTTAGGACATAGTGTTATGATGACCCGGTGACAAAAGGAGCCCCCAGTGAGGATCTCACGACCCCTGGTTTACATTTGGTCCAATACGAATAGCATACTGGTTGGTTGTTCTAACAGCAATGCCATCATTGTCAAAGAAACTATCGAACGCAATTTTCGAGGCGTCTGGTACTTCACTATCTGTTTCCATCACATTTAAAAGTCGAATAATATTAGTGCCGGCAATAATGGGATATTGACATTATATTCAGTGTCAGGCACAACATGTAAAGGTATTCAACATTTGAAAGTGCTCAAAAATGGGACAGCAATGTCAGTCTTTATGTAACCCATAAAGGGTAATTCAGTATCAGTCGCACTCTAAAGTCAATCCGAATTCGGATAGCTGGCTCTGGCTCTCTGTAACTCTGGCTCCGTCCGCCCATAGAAAGTGTGACGGGTCCTCCAGTTGCTTACATGTCTTATCAGCAGAAACAGACTCCGAAACGCGACAGCTGGTTCCTCGTCGATTTGCGCCCTTGTGATCTCTATAACCACCTCGATTTCTACCATGACAACCTGACTGATGACTAGAAGCTTGTAGAGTAGATTCTGAATAACTAGGAGTCGGTGTAGGGTTGTTTACTTTTTCTTCAAGGGATTTTAATCTGGACACAAGTAAAGATAACTGACCAAGTATTTCCTTGGTACTATCTTTCTCAATCTGGTCACTGTGCTGTCGTGCAGACTTTTGTACCTGTTTATTCAAATGATTGACCTTAAGTTTCTCTTCCTGTTCCACCTTCCGAATTTCTCGCAATAAAGTCTGAAAATCTGTACCATTGTCATAATGGTGACAAGTACTATTTTTAAGCTTTTTGACTTCTGATACCTGTCCAAACCTTGCGAGAACCATATGCAACTATAGATTCATATTCCTTTTGATAGATTATAGAAAGACTGCATCAAAATTTCTCTAGTACTTATGTTTCCGTAGAAACCGTCAAGTTTGGCCAGAACATCATTGACGGTGGCATTTTCACAAAGCGTGACAAAAATTAATCTTGCTGTACCTTTAAATGAATTACTAACACTATGCAAAAGCATATATTCTGGATATTGACCACTACTTTCTAGGCATTTAACTTCAAACTTCCTCATATCATATGTTACCTCCCCCTTTGGGGCACCTTCATTACCACTAAACATTGGCAGTTTTGGGTTATTCATAGAATGTAACACAGGACTTATATTCTTTGGTTGAGGAAAACCATGTACCATATCAACCTCAACCTAGGAGATTGTAAAATACCTAGTGATTTAAAGTCAAATTTACTGTTACTAAACTTCGGAGTGCTCGTTTCAAGACCTGGAAGTTTGGTTTGCAGTTGTCATATTCTTTAGTGATCAAAATTTTGTACCTTGAGGAATTTTGAGCAATTTCATGTTACAATTTTGCTGATTTGCTAATTCGTCCTCATCGGGACCACAACTTGCCATGGTTTCACACAAAACCACAACAGCTAGTAAACAAATATAGATATCTAAAATAGAAAAGAATCTAAAGTACAATATTCAATAATGCAGATACAGCAAAAATACCCACTGCGACCGCAGTTTACGAATGAAGTAAATGTATAAACAAAATCAGCAAATTTATTTCAACAATACAGTCAAATGCTAAAAGAAACCCATGTAAATTCCTATTGAGCCGTCACAATTGTGCTGAAATTAAACTGTAAAATTGTGAACCTGCAATGCTAGATATGCTGTAACTATTTCTGAAAAAAAAAACAGATTATTTATCACACAACAGATAGTTCAAAAAGTGTTAGTACAGATTCTCAAAGACAAACAACTCTTTCAAAACCCACTGTAGCTATCGTCAAGGCAGATAACTCGTTAAAAATGAAATATGCAATGTCACATATATAAATCTCACTGACGGTATATACACTACAATACAAGCGAAGCAAAGAAACTAATAATAAGCGGAATATCAGGCCTAACACGAACACTCGTCAAACGCTATCTCACACAATATTACCGGTGTTCACATACAATACACAGAATAAATAGTGAATTTCGGTCACTATACAAATGCAGACGCTCTGTATATGGTCAGTGAACCAGTCAACTGCTCAACACGTCGAGACGAACGACTGTACTTGAAGAGTTTTCTAGGCTACGCACGGTGATCTCTTCTCAACAGCGGAAACATAATCTCATGTTTCTGTATTCCCAAGGTGAAACTGTGCGCAACACAATAAACACTGATATAAAGTTGAAGATTTACATCAATTTTCCACAGGACATCAACTATATATATATATATACAAAAATCACTGGGGGCTCCATTTTGTCACTGTGTCATCATAATACTATGTCCGGAGTTCGACACAAATACCACCCATAGTTTATACTGAATATTTATTTGTAGACTCAGAGATGCTATAACTTGATAATATATTCCAAAATATCTTGTGCGATAATGAAAACTGACGATCAAAATGAAGCATTGAAATAAGTTGTAATATGTTATAAATGAAACTTTCTTTAGCATAAGGTATAGCGAGTTTATTGGGATTATATGATGGCAATGAAGGGAAAAGTCATATTGAATAACCAAATTAAATATTTCAAATATTAGTAAAATATTTGTAAATTATTCTTAAACTAAGGAGTACCTTCCTCGTGCACTGTTCTGTCCTTAGATGGATTATTTGGCTCTTACTTTTTGTTTATGAGGTCATGAGTTTGCTCTTCAAATAAATATACTTTCGATGTCTACAGTATAGGACTTAAGCATTACGGAAGAAACATAATTTGTCTTAATGCACACATGCTTCTCTTAATTTATTTAAGAAATGACTGTAAAAATTTTTCTGTCTTTCGATTAGACAAAAACCGAGGCATAAAACATATAATCCGTGAAGCGATTATGTATTACTTGAATGGACGTTTTCTATAAAGAAATAGACTAAATTTTACTCCATGCATTTGTATATACATTATACGGTTAATGTGAAAAAAATTAGATTATATACGTCTATATGTTCTGATAGTTATTACTACCATGCTCGATACCACCGCTAATCATAAATACAGTTTTCGGTGCTCTTGTACTAACCCAAAATATGTATAATTCGGATTCACTGTAAGAAAAGTGTATAAATCATTAGAAAATCAAGGAATGTATACTTCTTAGGTTTCTTATTTAACTCTTACTGGAAACCCAGTGTGTCAGTTAGTTTGATCTTTAAATATTCAAATTTTTGATTTCCAGATTTGGCCTCGAGTATCACCGAAGAGACATAAATGAGAATATACCGAACCAAATTTATTCACGTATATACATTGTATATTCTGATATTCATTGATACCTACACACACTGCAAAAAGGGGGAAGCAACACCCACTTTAGATATATTTCTCCTACTTCCCCTGATGTCCTACACCCCTGCCTATTCCACACTATTGACAGTGAAATTACTGAGTCTGAATCTAAGTTCTAGATATACAGTGCATAAACGGATGCTCATTCGAATGTGCTTCTGACCAGATTAACACAGTTTTCGTATGATAAAGAGAAGACCTACATTTCGGACTTTAATTGTAGTTGAATAACTGGCGAATTTCAACGGTCATTGAATGCTTAACATTTACATAACATTTTTCGTGCGTTGCATTATCGAGCAGTTTGCTATCATGGGTATCACCAGTGTATTATTCAAATAACGTCCTAGTTGTCGACACGCACCTAACGACATGTCGCACCGTACTGTACTGTATGGGGCTATTACAACGACGTTAAACAGCCAGAAAAGCAAGAAATCTGTAATATGCGATGTCTATAAACACAAAAATCATTTATTAGGCATGTTTTAAACGATAGATTTATTCATATTACTCGTATTGCCACGGAATGGTTATCTACTCGTTGGCCAGAGAAGGTTTTTCTTTTTTCTCTCTCTCTCTCTATTTTTTGGGGAAGGGGGGATGGTTGATGTTGAAGACGGCATGCTTGTGTTCTTTTGATACCATATAATATACATCATATATGAATCTCTAACTAAACAATTCTGTCTTGTCTGTTATGCACATTGGTACATATTTAAAAAAACAAAAATAGCTCTTAATCTTGCAACCAGGGGACGCTTACTCTTCACGAACACCTGGTCTCACCTCGATTTTATTGGGGTTTGCATCTGTCTAAATATGACACTATACCCGGTATTGTTCTTTTATTCCATGGACTATGAGATATTATTTACCCTTTGGTACTTCTTCGTATTTTTTCTCTAAAGAGATGTGGTCCAAAGTGGACCAACATGATCAGCCACGAGGGGTTTTCTGTTTCAAAACACGCATGTGCAATCACTTTAAATATGGTCAACCAAGGAACAACTGATGCAGTACTATCCATAGTGAGTTTAGAAAAACGGTAAGTGCAATACTAGATTAGACTGCGGTTCAGACAGAAATGCACTTCTATGCACCTCTCAGTTCACAGGATTAGACATGTATACGAAAAATTGATTGCATATAAAATTGGTGACACAATCAATTATATGTAACATTGAGAATATGAACTGCTGCGAGGAATATGCTACACGATGGGCAAAAAGAGAGGAAGTACAGATCGACACTCTTTCGGAATGGATAAAATCTATTGCAGTACTGCTAAGATCAAAAATTAAAAAATTACAATGTTCTGTAAACACCAGATTCGAATCTATTTTGAAAGATCCTGATGTTGTCAGAGAACTTACCTTCCTCCAAGAACTTTATATCATTACACCAGCAGATAAAGCACCCAATAATTATACATTTACTTGTAAGAAATATTACTTTGACAGCCTAGTGAAAGAATTAGGATTAAATTCAGCTCCAGGAAATCCTACTTATACTCTCACGAACTTTTCGGTTTCGGAAGTACTCGAGAATCATAAATCTGTCCTCAATACGTTTGGTATTGACTCAAATAAATTAAATTTAGAACTTCCATATCTGTACTGCATTCCAAAAATGCACAAAAATCCTTACAAACAACGCTTTATCGCTGGTTCCTCGAAGTGTTCCACAAAATCTGTATCGATGCTACTCACAAAAATATTATCAGAAATCTGGCCTTCATAGATATTGCGAAACAGTATATTCCAGAAGTGGAATTAATCAAATGTGGATCCTTAAAAATTCAAAAGAGTTGTTAGAAAATCTAAAATCAAAAAGTTTTACTAAAATTTACTCTATCAAGTCTTTTGACTTTTCGACTCTTTACACAACGATCCCTCATCAGAAATTAAAAGACAGATTAACGGAAATTATTCAAAATGCATTTACTAGTAAAAACGGAAGCCGCAAATTCAAATATATAGTAATAGGCCACGATAAAACTTACTTTGTTAGGGAAAATTCTGATTCCAAAAATAAATACACTGAAACAGCTGTCATCCAGATGTTGAACTTTCTTATCGATAATATTTTTGTGGTGTTTCGAGGTAAGGTTTTTCAACAAATTGTCGGCATTCCAATGGGCACTAACTGTGCTCCGCTTCTGGCTGACATATTCCTTTACTCATACGAAGCTGAATTCATTCAGTCTTTGCTTTCGCAAGGAAAGAAAAAAAAAACAATTGGCTCTTGGCTTCAATTTTACTTACAGATATATAGATGACTTGCTTTCAATTAATAATCCTTTATTCGCGGATTACCTCAGCATCATCTATCCAAGTGAACTTGAGGTCAAAGAAACCACAGAAAGTAGTAATTCTACTTCGTATTTAGATATTATGTTGTCTTTCGACATTAATGGTCAATTGAACACCTCACTCTATGACAAACGTGACGATTTCAATTTCGCTATCACAAACTTTCCTTTCATAAGTAGCAACATTCCATCATCGCCTGCATACGGCGTATCCATATCTCAGTTAATACGTTATTCCAGAGCTTGTTCAAATTACAGTGACTTTGTTCTGAGGGCTAGGCGACTTACAATTAAGCTGCTCAACCAGGGTTATATATGTGCTAGACTAGCAACGTCACTGAGGAAATTCTATGGTCGTTACGAGACTCTTATTACTCCATATGATATCTCGTTATCCAGACTTTTAAATGATATTCTGGACTGAGACCGATTCCGATCATTTTACACAGATTTGACACCTTCTATACTAGAAGGTTACCTACTCCGACTTCTATATATATAAATACATATGGAATTTACACGATCTGACTCTTTCTACTGGGTATATGTGACGGGTGTTGCTAGCAAGCAGGAGATGCTCACTCTCCCCGGGCACCTGATCTCACTCCATCACAGGGGTTCACATATGCTCTTCAAGTAGACATATTTTGTTATTTTCCATTTGTTTTTCATTTTCACTGATTTTGTATGTCCTCTGGTTTTATGATTTTTGGACTTGTGCTTTGGATTTATCCATCATCTTTACATGCATATAATAGATGATTTCTACAATGTAATCAAAACTTCAATTTCCGGTTTCAATTGTGATAATAGATTGCATAGAAATTCAGACAGAGATGCCCCTCTCAAATTACAATTCTTAGGTTTCATGTTTAGATAATAAAAAGTAGCAGTTTCATTTTATAAGTTCACTGTAAACAGGGTATTAAGGGCAACTCCTGATTTCATAAGATAATTGATGTCACATTAGTGTAGGCATAGCAACCCTACATCAACCAGGATCATTGATATAATTTTGCTATAATCTGACTCTATACTGGAGAGATTCAGCATGAGAAAGTTTGTAGCCAGTACTATACTTATTTCGGTTGCTGCACGGGATATCCCTGTCTCGCAAAAATTGATAGAATTCAATCTGTCTTAGGCCTTATAGTTCATCGGCCGACACCATGCCAATCGAAACAGAAAGTAGAACATTGCAATCTAACCCAGGATGAAACGCGCTTCGAATTTAAATCCAAGAGAATGTCGGTGTTACCAAACATAAAAAAAAAACGCACGATATGAAGAATAATAATATAGACAGACACTATGATAATTGGAATTTTTATCTGTTAAAGTGCTTATCTAAAACCGTCAGATAATCTGTTCAGGTGAATAATCCTTTATTCTATAGACCACATATCATTTAAAATTTAAAGTCATGAAATATAAGGCTTTACATTTGCTGACTTCTTTCCTATTTGTTAAGTGTTTATAAACAGGTGGTTTTAAATTTTCATGACACGATATACCCTCATTTAACAGGAGACGGCATGCTCATAGGTTGGATTTCATTCAGTTAGCATTCAGTACAGATAGATTCTTATACAGAAAATGACTCAGGTAAATAATTTTAGAGATGAATAATATAGTGCATGGAGCTTAAGTATCGTGTTTGGAAGGGTGTGTAAAATTTAATAAAAAGGGAGAAGAAGACATTACTGTAGAGAACACTACAGGTAGAGGTAAAGTATTCCGTTGTTGAAATAGTAATATGAGTATTTCCTTTGACGTATTTCTACATGCCTACCATTACCTATTTAGAGGTTGGTTGGTTGTTTGATGTTTTACGTCGCTTTCACAGTTTTTCAGTTATTTCGCGACATTGAAGCAGGAGGTAACCAACCTTACAATATGACTTTAAACTCCGTTAACCGATGAACCCTATACATTCGAAAGATATAATTAATACACATGTCTATATCTATTTACATATATATTTATGTACTGCATGATTGCATGGTCTGTCATATCTCCGTTAACGATCTTGTGTATAAAAATTTGTTGAAGATATCATAGTAGTGTAGGTATGCCTGTGATGTTCTTCTGTTTTGAGTTTGCTTTTAGGATAGTCATGAATTAGCAATCCTCTGAATCATGGAGAATTGTATATGTATATAACCATTCAATTCAATTGCTGTCTTATCTGGTAGAATAAAACCTCAAATACAAAGTACCTAAGTATAGATAATACAAAAAAATCCAGAATGCACCACGGATATTTTTGAAAATCGAAATGGCATAAAGGGGTAGGCTTATATTGTCGACCTGTCACACGCCGTGTAATTCTGTAGTTACCACAATATTAACGATAGTTGAGTCATTTTCCATATAAAATTACAACTTCTAATTATGTTAATTTGAATTGTCAAAAAGGAGATTAAAAGTTCAGTAAAATAACATGTATTACAAAAGACAAAGTAGAGATATTAGCTATTGTGAAAAATTGTTAAAATGTGATTAGCAGACTAGTGAATGGTGTAATATATTAAAACCACGATAATAAATGGAGGTATTTTTTCACTCAGTAGCGTGCTCGGTAAATGAATAACATTCTGATAGAGGTGATAGAGGATCATTACCACTTGTATACAGATATAGAAAGAAAAAAATAGGAGATTTGAAATCGTCACGTTTGCCATACGGTGACGTCTTAAGTTCCCGGCTCTGTCAATATTCAGCACAATATCAAAGTACAAAGCGTAGGAATAGTACTCTGATATATCTTTCATTTTGAGTCCGTTAGGATATAGTGAACGTACATTATATCAAAATTTTTCAAACTCAAAACATTAAAATATCTGAAGGTTAATTAAAGGCCAGTTGCTGTTTATGTTAAAACAGAAGAATTTGCACAAATATCGATTCATACGATTAAAATCAGCTACTAACATATGGGATATTAGAATACTTGGTTACCGAATACAAACAATACAGCCCAGCATGTTCTTTCTTCATCTAAACAGTACATAATCTGGGAATCACAAAATATGAGTCCGGATTGCAATTGCAATATATCTTTATCTATGAACACCTGTGTGAAAAAGCACCTATCAATGATGTTGAAGTGTCTATTTTTAATATATCAGGGGTGGTAGTAGTGTAGAAAGTATAAAATTCTTAAGATTTATTGTAATTCACAACTGACAAATTTTAACACTTTAATTTTCCTGAAGGTATCTCGTGTGTTTCAATATCTAAAGCTGATTAACACCACTTCTTAATTAGACATTGTTGTCCGAGTACGTTTGAAACGTCTCCTTACCTGCAGATAGCATTTTTGGTAAGGGGCTGATAGAGCTTTGGTGACATTCGCAGCATCCCACAGTATATCCTTGCATGGATATTTATAATATTTTGGAATCGGCAAGATAAATCAAATCAATTATCCTCCGTAATTCATACTGGGTCGTACATCATAAGTTTGAAAAAAAGTCCAAAAACGAGAAGCCCACTCTGTATTCTGGTATATCAGGGCCGAGCTATTCTCTGGCTTGTATATATGTCTTGTAGTGTCTTGTATATATGTTTTGTTGTGAGACCCATATATAACATATAAAAATATATATAACACTTTCATGTGAAATGGAAGTATAGTATATTATGATATTATACTTTAATTTCATTTATAATATAATCAAATGTATTTATTAATATATTTGTAATAACAGTATCGTCTCAAGTCTCCTTTTAATAATTCAATTGATATATTTCAATAATTTTAGATTATATCTATGCATAACAGATTTAGGTTTATTGCGTTACGTAAATTGAAACGTTGATATTAGTAAAATTCACACCAAACTAACAAGTATAGAGATAACGTTATGACGTCAATGATTGTTATAGTTGCATTAGCTGTCAAAATTGGTATAACAAGAATGTTATGTTTCATTTAATTATCTGAAATTACATACAATCAAACTACAAAACAAAGTTATACTACATCGAAAGTCAACACTTTTGACGACATTGACACGTTTTTTAAACCGGAAAAATTGAGAAATGTCCGTTACATTCACCATTTACACAACATTTGACACGTATGTAGATCGGGTCAGAAAATCACGTGATAAAAACAATGTACTAAAGTGTGTCGCTGAGTAAAAACATGTTTGATCTAGTTTTATAAACTCAAAGATATATAGGCGCATACTAAATGCACAGAAGAAAAGAACAAATGTCATTAGTAATACTGTCAATAGTAATTTGGCTATATACAACGAACATTTTGAAGCTTTATGTTACATTAGTAGTTCCACATGATTTGATCGAGGGGCCCCAAAAAGGGACTCATAAAACAATTTCTTTTAAAGAATTTTACAAAATACATTTTCTTTCATGTCGACCACTTTACACATTATTATCAACAATTAATTTTAAGAGATTACCTTCTCTAATGACAGTTAATATCAGACCGCTTTCATAATACAAACACGCAAGTAATCAATATAATGGAATGTAAAGGCCTCGTGCTGACGTGGTATTAAAAATGTAAACATTAAAGACTCTTGCAGAGTATTTTGTGTAAATTGACAACTCTCCCCCGTTCCCATCGCTCGTGTGCAACTTCTATGTTGTTCTTGTTCTAAAATGTTTTGTCACAGACTATTTTCATCACTGATGTTATCGAATTCTGTCTTTAATCGAGGACGTCTCATCTCCGATAGCTTTGTCTACGTCACCAGTGTTGTTGTTGTTAGTGAAAGTTCCTAATCTCGCGTTAGTTGGCTAGGTCTTTGATAAACTGAGCATACCAGGTGAAGAAAAATTACCGACTTTGTGCGGGTAGGTCGTAATTATTTAATTACATTTTAATGATTTTCCACTACTAACCGAACTTATATAACATTGTAATTTCGTATAAAGGCTTAACTTCAGGAGAGAGTCCAGGGTTAAAAATTACAGCTTACGTTTTTAAATACGGAAAATGACAGCTAGTGCAACTTTAAATATTTGAAGATTATGTTTCTGTTATGATTCAACATGGAATTCACATAGAACTGTAAGAAAATCATTTTCAACACTTGATAAAGGGCAGGTGGCTGTAAATATGTCTAACTAAGTGTTTGTGTTTTACCACAAAGTCGTCAAATTTTTCACGTCTGTAAAGATATTGTTATTAATAACTTTGATATTTGAATCCAAAGAAAGTGTTTCCTTATCAAAAGTATTGGCTTTTATTTAATTGAAATCAGGTAGATAAATGTCTGTGATATAGTTTTGGTCCGTAAACCGGTTAACCACACCATTTGTTTGGCTTTTGTCAAATTACATGACCGTCCTAAGTCGGTATCTTAATTGCACTACAATAAAATATTTTTGTAATGTGTTACATGTGCTAGTATATTATTGATATTCAGGTATTGTATAGCTCCATGGTGACTTCTGCCACATAACTTAGCCAGTAACTCCTCTTTTTTCTTTTAAACCCAGGGTCATCGATTACTAAAATATTGCTAAGATATTTGGAGAAGTCATTGAACTCATCAAAAGGTCGAAACGGTTTTTATTACGGTACAACTGTTCAAGGAGTTAAGATTTTTGTGCCTGGTGTTTTGGATAGTTTTTCTCTTTATAATCTGCACCAATATCAATATCGCCGACTTCGAAGGTTTGATCCGTCACGTTTGTTCACAGTTAACAATGCTTACGACGCAGAGAGAAATACACGGAGCTTTTTAGAAAGGACAATTTCGTTCTAACGTTCTGATAATAAACGGGATATGCTGTCTCAGGTGCTATAAGAGATGTGACTGCATTGTAATGAAATTAAAAATAAGGTTCCTAGTGGGTTATGCTCTACAGATAGCATATCAGAGTGGCAAAAAGATTCAAGATTCTCGGAATACTGCGGAATTTTATATTTTATTCTATGATAACAACAGAAATACTAAATAGATCTAAATCTTTCTTTATATGTTTAGTTTCAATATATTTCGAAGAAGCTATGGTATACATGGGTAATTTTTTTTATTATCATTTCAATGTGAAATATGAACGTAACTGGTGTCATATGACTGTGGCAATAACAGCGATGTACCTCACACAGGATAGGTTTCGATTTGGTCACCGAAATAGACAGTTGTGTATGTAGAAGTTCTTGACGACCGTTATTTCTGGCTATGAGTAGTAGATCCTCTAATGACATATCTATTCTACAATAGCTACTGCCATTACGGCGATTAACGTAGGACCTCTGTTTCCTCTTAGCTTCTTACGCTTAATATTTGAGAAAATTGTTGAAAAAATATGGTCATTGAAACAAAGGGGATATGGGATCTGTAAATGTTCAATCCAATAAAGGTCAGAAACTAAAAGTCGTTTTTGTATTTCAGATATAGATTTGTCTGGTAATATGGTATTAATATTATAACTACCAAGCCGGTGTCACTGCTGGCAGACTGATATTGACCGAGAGCATCATACATGTACGTCTAGTTTTCAGTACTTTTGTACTGACGTGAAATACATACAAAATTTTCAGTCACTTGTAAATCATTCTAAAACTAAGGAGTATCTCCATCAAACAATAGCTCTCTTTTTTGGCCACTTTAGTTTTAGCTCTTCAAATATTTATCTATTATTAGAAAATCCAATCATTCGACCATGGACATCATTGAAGAGACATAAGTTGTCGAAATGCGTATCTGGTGCACAGAATTATATCGTATATATATATTTATTTCTGTCCTTAAATTTGATTCTTTGGTTCACTTTTCGGTCATTTTGATTGCAACACTGCTCTTCAAATATTTATATATTTTGAGAATTCCAATTATTCGGCCACGAGCATTACTGAAGAGACATAATTTGTGGAAATGCGCATCTGGTGCACAAAATTAAAAAATATATATATTCTATATTTATTTCAAAAAGGTTAATAACAACGTTTTCAATATTGTGATTTTATTTGAAGTGACTGTAAAACTGATTTTATATGAATGACTACGAAACGCAATTTCAATGTTTGGGAAACCTAAATGTCCATGCTACTCAGGTTATATCGTATATTAAATTTGGAGTATTTCAATTAATTTCTTTGAGTGGTCTATTGTGTATTTTTACCATATTACAAGCCTTAAAATGCAGTAAATAATGTATCTACATCCCTAAAGGAAAACTACCAAATCAGTTACAGAAGGGTTTAATAATAATAACACTTGAAACACCCGGCTACGGGGAATCCTTTGACAAACTGAAAAACGGTAACTGAAATGTGATATGTGCAATTAAGGATTATCATATTATATACAGGCTATTTCAACTTCTACAGTCATCATAATTCTGCTGCTGCGTTATTCGTACCAGTTTGCCATACTTGTTGATACCTGCCCGAGTAATAAGCAGTCATGGGCAAAGAAATCTTGCACATTCCTTTGTAAATATCCAGAAGTGTATCATTGTATACAGAATGCTGAACATAAATTGATAGAGACGTGTATGAAAGCTTTCACCGTCAATTCTGTCAAAGGTAAGAAATAGTATCGACCAAAGTTTTCAAAGTACTATCATGAAATGGCATTTAAGATATATTTCTGACAATGTGATTGATGGTTATAGGTTTATCAAAGGGAATGGAAACTACAAAAAGGAAATTTTCTATTTCTAATCCAGAAATCGTGTACTCTTGCAATAACGATGTTCACCTGAATATCTCAATCTATCACTGAAATAACGGTTTAAAACCAGGCATAATAATTCCCCCTCTCCGAGAGCTATATTCCGCCTATACTGCAGCTATACGTAGTGCCAGAGCAAGTTGAAATAAAAATGTCAAATTTTTCAGGGCAACCCGACTTCCAAATAAACTGATGAGGTAATTATATATATAGGTGTATGGTATGGTTTATGGGTCATGTACTCACACATGGTTTATGGGACCTTTTATATCCGAGGTGTATGGCGATAACAAATACTATATTTAGAGGTATTTTGGACTCCAATATTGAAAACTGTATTAGCAAAGTCATGAAACAGCAGGTTAAGGCATGAGCAGGGTATTGTGGCCATCAACGTCCTAAATGAGACTTAGATAATGCTGCACATATAACATACGGTAAATCTGTTTGGGTGATAATTAGATAAACAAAATATGCTAGGCGTTGTGCCAAACCTACATTGACCTCATTTATTACAATCCCATACAGTGATGCTATTTTACAGAGTTACATTTGTATAATATGCAAGTAACAAGTAGTCTCCGTTACTTACATGTACACTGTTATGGCCAAGATTAAAGTTCACAATGCAGAAAGAATGCCAGCCAACGCAATGTTGCTTATCTTCTATATTTTTATCTCAATAAATGTAGACAACCAGTGCGGCTAGCCAAACAGGAGACACTTATTGCTCCTGGGGCTCTACCTTGCAAGGGATATGTATACCCCCAATGTCACTTCAATTGTGATGCTCTGCCAGCATCTCTTTTAAATAACTTGTGTAGAGCTTAATTTCACAGCTCTATCTTTCAAACATGAGAAGGATGCTACATCAATTTAATAATTTACCTTTCAACTCAAGAGCTTAATGTTTCACTTTTAGTGAAATTAAAAAGTGTAAAATGTTTCAAAGTTTTTCAGAATTATTGACAATAGTACACATGTATTTCATTGACAAGAGTACAAGAATTTATGGACAATAGAATTTAATGATAATACCGGTACTTAAATGACAATAGTATAATCTTTTATTGACAATACTACCATGCTTACCATGAAAGCAGCTTCCTCTTAAATTTCTATGTATCATAATAAAGAAGTCATTTGTTGGTCCTATAAAAATTAAAAAAAAAAGTTTTAACCACTAAAGTTCATTTACCTTTATTACAGTTTCTATTAGAATTTTATTTTTACAAATTTTGATTTTCTATCGTATAATGTAGGGGTGTCACGGGTACCCGAAATTACCTGGAATCGCGGAACATTTTGTTCGTATCGGGTTCGGGTCCGTTTTCCAGAATTTCGGTTCGGTTCAATTTCGTATTTTAGAACGTGTTTATTAAAAATGACGTCCAAAAAGGATCGATCGTGTGGAATTAATTTGATTTTTTACGCTCTGAAGGAGAAACAGATAAGACAATAAGTGTTTGCAATATATGTAAATCGCAAATAAAATATTCCACATCGTCGATGTCAAAACACTTAGAAAGAAAGCATGGCATAAAAATAAAATCAACAAACAACAAATAAACAACGTGTCAAATAAGGACATAATTTCGGAAAATAATGTTTGATTAGGAAAATTAAAAAAAAATGTTGAAGATACTTGAAATTGTATATTTTATTCTAATGTTATACCCGAACCGAAAGAACCGAAATCGAACATAGAAAATTAGGACCAACCCGACCCGAAAAATTAAGGGACCGTGACAGCCCTAATATAATGGTTTATTACAAATAAATATGGATACTAACCTATGCTCATTTATGCTCTTGTGTGTTGTATCATCATCTGCAAAATAATCATTAACATTACATACATGAATATAAATACCCAAAAACATTAATATATTGTTAAAGCACCAAAAAGTCTCAAACAATAGATCTAATATTTCATTCCATACCAGACACAAGACTCACATGTGTTGCCTGGTGTATCATGTGAAAACTACCCGCCACACGGACAGACAGACGCCACACAAAATGATACCTATGTATCGCTATGCTTCCTAGGTGACACAGCAAGTCTCTATCACTTTCCACTCCTCATATTTGAATAAAGGAAGTATGAAAAGTTCCAGGGTTAGCCATAAAATAGAAGTCACCATGGAAATATACAATATATGGGATAGTAAAATAAAAAGAAAAATACTTATATAAAACCAAGAACCACAAATGTTGACAGACAATTGAGCAATAGACAAGAATTGCTAAATGCAACAAAACAAAAACATCTAAAACATTTTAAAATGGTGTAATTAAATTCAACAGACAATCAGACAGGCAGGAAAAAACCTAAATGCTATGAAAATGCCTTCATGAAAATGTATGAGCAACATCTTTTTTCTTCATTAATTTACCTATTAATTTCTACAAAACTAGTTAAAGTGAACACTGCAACATACAACACTAACAGTAATGCATCAAAATGAGTACTCACCAACCTCTAAAGACGTCAAAATAATTTGACAATACATCTGTTGCTTTAATATTAACTGATGCTTGTTTAGCGTCACACCCCAATTATTGGACTAATTGGTGACGGCATCTGTCTGATGCGGGGCATACAAATTTTAATTTCGCAAAAGACCCACCCGAAGCAGTAAGGAATCTTCAACATGCCATGCATACCACGACACGAGGCCTCAGTTTTTCTGTTTCATCCAGAAGAAAAGATACCGGCATGATCAAAACGGGACTCGAATCCCAGTCTCCTGATTAGAAGGCGAGTTGTAAAGATGATGAATAAATCCAAACCATAGTGTGATACCACTAGGCTAACTCGGCTTTTAGACCTTTAATATATTTTGATATTATTTTGAACAAAAGACAATAAAAGTTTGTGAAATCCTTCTCCATAATAGGTACCAAGTCGAAATAAGTTGCTTAAGGGAAAGTGCCATCTGTGACTTACTTTGTAGGGGATCTTGAGTTCTTCAAAATCATATTAATAAAAACGTCTTTAACATTAAAATCTGATTCTGAAGATCAAAATTTGTGGAAAAAATTAGGACTGACAAAGTCATGGGAAACATTATGAAAATAACTTACTTCAAAAAACCCTACCTGAGACATTGATTTCAGATAATTTTTTTTCCTGCAAACGTGCTCATCTGTCCTGCATCTGCAGCAAAAATTAGGCTACCAATTTTAGCAATTTCTACAGTGGCATTATGTTGTCTGTAATGCTGTTTATGAGTATTCATATTATGTGCCAGATGTCTGGAAAGCAATCCAACTCATAATCTTCAAAGTCTAATGATTGGCACACAGTTGCAAAGTATTTTCTTAATCTACTAGATGAGATAAGGAGTGGATGTTTACAACAAGCTTCCTGAGCCATTTTATTCATGGCATGCCAGGAGTTAATTGGAGAGTCCTGGCTGCCAATGCTGGCAAAAACATATGGATTGGAATTAGAAATATTGCAATCCGTTCTAGTCGCTTCTAGGGTGTCAAAAGCAGTCACTATTGCTTCTGTTAGTAATACAGGACCTCTCTTATTTTGTTTGCCTTGTCGCTACAAGCTGTAGTCTGAAAAATAATACATAACTTTGCATTGAAAAACTTATCCTGATGGCGACTTGATAAAGTACTTTAGATTTTTTTTCATTATTTGTCACAAAGTTGATACCAAATGCAATTAGCTGTAGGAACCAGAGAAATTTGCAAAGCAGGACTTGTAAAGTTGCAAGCAACTCAGAAGTCTAATAATCTTAATATCTTTAATATTGTACACAAAGTTTCTTTTCTTAGTCCAAGATCAAGGGTAAAACTTTTATACCTTGAGAAAAAATAGCTTACAAAACTTATAACCAAATTTACAAAATCAGGTCAAAGTTCAAGTGGTCAAAACTCACAACCTTAAACTGTAGCATGTGTCAAGAAGAATAAGTATATGTAATATGAAAGCCCTATCCTTTATATTTAAAGAGAAAGTAGCTTAAAAATTCTAAATTAAATTATCAAAATTGGTTCAAAGATTATGGTCAAGGTCATTTGGTAAAGTGAAGTAAACAGTAGCTCATGTCACAAAGGAGATGGTGACTTCTACTATGCTTGTTGCCAGTTCTTTCTACAATGATTTATGTGACATTATAATATATACATTTGCAATTTTCAAGAAGTACTGTTTAAACCAAGATTGGTAAGTATATGTAATGTGAAAGCCCTATCGTTTTAGACTTTAAGAGAAAGTAGCTTACAGATCTTCTTAACCAAAATTTTCAAAACTGGGTCAAAGTTCGAGATCTAGATCATTTGGTCAAAGGTCACAAATCACAATCAAAATATATAGCTGGTGTCAGGATGAATAATTGCATGTAAGAACAAGAGCTCCGCAAGGCGGGGCAAATCCCTTTGCAATTTAAACTATCAATAAACTGACCCAGTGACCTTGACCTTTGACCCACAAATCTATAGGGTTCTTCCTCTCACTGTAATTAAGCTGTATGTGAAATATGAGAACAATCGGGCAAAAAATGTGCCCTCTAGAGTGTCTACAAGCTATTCCTATAAATTCCCCCAGTGACCTTGACCTTGTGACCCCAAAATCAATAGGGTTTTTCCTCTCACTGTAATTAAGCTGTATGTGAAATTTGAGAACAATCG
The DNA here is from genome assembly GCA_035048485.1 of Pteria penguin. Taxonomy (NCBI): domain Eukaryota; kingdom Metazoa; phylum Mollusca; class Bivalvia; order Pterioida; family Pteriidae; genus Pteria; species Pteria penguin. Next base: position 36,827,302 of record CM068589.1, on the reverse strand, counting down.
GGCAAAAACCAAAAATGTGCCCTCTAGAGTGTCTACAAGATCTGCGTGACACACACACACACACACACACACACACACACACACACACACACACACACACACACACACACACACACACACACACACACAAATGCACACACGAATGGTTCAGTTACTATATCCCCTCCGCAAGATATTGCAAGGGGATAAAAAGTAGCTCAACTTCATGTTTACATTTAGTATTCTTTATTAACAAATATTAAATGTTGTAAACATCAATTAAAAACTCATAGAACTCTGATATGCAATACGTATCAATGTCATATTCTTTATTAACAAATATTAAATGTTGTAAACATCAATTAAAAACTCATAGATATACAATCGTTCACACGGCCGCCGTGTGTTGAAATAAACAAACTGTCACGACTTGACGCTGTTTACTCCAGTAGAACGCAAGGTCAACATTCCGTAGTCGGTGTCGATTTTCAAACAAAAAAGAAAGACTGAGCTGATCGGTTTACAAAATAATAATGAATGTAGCCAGAAAAAATAAACTCTCAAAAATATGACTGTCAGTCATGCTTATTCATAAATTTACTGTTTCAATGAAAAATCTAAGTGACCTTAGTGAAATCGATAAGCGTGTAGTATTAATAGATAGGCGGAATTCCATTCTTTTTATTGGTTATCAAAAATATTTTTTTATTCATTGGCTCACCGTTTCTTTCGTGATCAGAGCATGGCACCGCGCCATGATCGACCGTGTTTATTCAACGGGCTTGTCGTCGAGCCGGCAGTGTGTATTTAACACACCGCTTTTCGTAGTTAAATTAACGTTTTAGTCAAAACCACTTTCGATTGTGAACAAATAACAAACACTCTTTGATATTATGTATTTTTTTCTATTTTGTAAACTGTTTATTTGTTTCATATCAACACTTTTAAAACAGTGAAGTGTAATGTTGCTACGCTCGTTCTAAATATAGATGCGATTACGTTTGGAGTCCCTACATTTGTACATCTAAGTAATTTTTCAATTTCACCAAATCACTCGTCACTGGTAAGGCAGTTGGCTGATTGAACTTGATAAATCTTAATGTAACCAAAGCTATGGATGATATCAAATGAGTCCAATCTGAATAATGAAGCTGGAGAAAATTGTCAGCCTCATCTGATGACCTAATTGCTGTTCCCCTTTTTAACTCGGCAGCTTCCACTAAATTATGTCCTAATGTCAGAGCAAGGGAGGGAGTGTCAAACACAGAAATTTGTTGCTTATTTCTTCGAAAGCCTGTCATATCTTTAACAGCTGAAATAATCATATCAAAGTATTATGGAGCTATATAGAACTCTAGAGAGTTACTTGTTTTGCTCATTCCATTCATTTTTATTTTAAGTTTGCCAAGTTGCCTCATTCTTTGTGAAATATAACTCGTTCTTCTAGAGCCAAGCCGGTTTATCAATACTTGTCCAAAGTGGAGTATTAACGAATCTTGTATATTGTATTATGCACTTCATCTGTTCACATTTTTGTGAAAACTTTCCTGTAGTTCCATTGGAATTTGATCATCAGAAAAAGAAGATGATGTTTCAGCTACTCCACCAGCAAGAAGATGTTATGAACATGATATGACTTCTGTCTGCTTTTCCCCTTTACTCAAGTTAAGAGAAACTTTCTTGAATGCCTCCACAGCTCTTTTTATAACAAAATCCATAACACTGCATGCAAGGTAGAAAGTGCTTAGCTTCTAACGTTTTCTTTGTTGGGCGTCGTGCAAAAATTAGATTTCCATATCCAGCTTTGATAATTATGATGTTATACTTAAAAGATCTAAGGTTCTTTATTTTTGTCATTTTATTTTCCCTTTCCGTTTTTGATGCTTTAGATGTTGCTTCTGCCACCATAATTTCATTTGCATGTGCATGTATGTTTTTGAATTCTGTGCTTGAAAAGTTTATCACAGAAGTAGCAAGCTAGTGTTTTGTCATACATTCTTTGATCATGTCTTTTTATAACTTTGCTGACACATACGGAATATATATAATAACAAGAAACCGCTAAAGACAGTACGGCCAGATTGCAGGGTCTTGATTCTGAAAATAGGAACTTTTCAGGTCAAAGGTCAAAATTTCATACTGATTTCAATTTGCCTTACATGTATCATGCTTTATTACAATAGGTTTCAAGCTAATATTTCCATTGATATTTCGTATTCAGTTCCAACACTATCATTGAATTTTAGCCTTCAAGGTCATAATTCAAAGGCAAAATTTCACTGATTTTGGTTCCTCTCATCATATTTTATTACCATGTCAAGTTTCAAGCTAATACACCTACTGGATTTTTCTCAACAAACTTAAAGTCAAAGGTTAACCAAAATGTTAAGTGACAGATATTGTCAATCCATAAACCGGAATAGCTATTGCACAACCAATTAGATTATCACCTGTATTTAGTTTATTCAGCAGATCTTATTATCTTCATACAAATTTGAATAGTCTCAGAATTTAGCATGAATGAACAAGAGCAATGCATAGCTAAGCATGATATGCCTGTAGCATACGTGTAGTTTGAAGGGGAGAATTTCAAATGGCTCTACATCCTGCCTTAAAAGTTTTCCCATTAATTGATATTACAACCTTGACCTGTAACCTTGTAAAACAATTATAGGCATATTCCTCTCATCATGGTGATCACATATATCAAGTTGTAACATCCTAGCCCCAATAGTTCCGTTTGTATCTTGCCAATAAATCTGGACAGGCAAACAAATGGACAACCTCATACATGTACCAAAGCATGTCCTGTCTTTGATGTATTAATATGGTATGGGGATGTACCTCTGTCTCAACCAATAACTTGAGGATGATAAGGATATGCCCCCCCCCCCCCAAATTATGAAATTACATTTCAAACTATGTGGCTTTTACGCTCAGCTAACCTTCCTTGTTACACAATGAACAGAACATTTCAATGTTAAAGGGGTATTTGTGATAAACATTGTTTCTGAAAGATTCATACCCACTGGGATTGCAAGGCCCAAATGAGAAAAACTATGAAATGAGTGTTCTCAAACTTTTAGTGATATATCAGACAATGTGATTATCTTATTTAATGTATCATATAGTTATCCAACTTCTGCGTAAAATTAAGATACACATATTTCAAATACAATCTTAATTAATTGGTGTGATACTTACCACGTTCATAAGCCTTTGATGAAACACAAACATTTTCTTTGTATTGTGTGGAATCCGGAAAGCTATCAAGAGAATCTTCCTGAAATTGTAGTAAATTCTTATAATTTCTTGAAATAACTGCAAACAAAATGTCATCATTTTTACTGAATTAAAATCAAAATTCATTTATTATTATTATTTCAAAACGATACCTAGAAACTTACATTTTGAACCTATATTGGTTGTTTGCATATTTGAATATAAAATCCCCAGAGCATTTAGTAATATAAATGGCCCTCAGCACTAATACTAATGCTAATACTAATAATAAACAAATTAAAAATTTTAACGCAGAATGTGTTCAATGTAAGCCATTATGAATTTTAACACTAGCATAGAAAATTACGGCCTTGTTTTGCTACATAGCTTTATCTAGCAGCTATGCTAATAAACACACCCCAGATTATCAGTATATTTTATCAAATGGGAAAATTATTTCACACGGAATACACATGCAAAATATAAAATATTATATAATAATAATTAACTTCAAAAAGTAAGGACCACTGTTGTTTAATTATTCTTTTAACCCCCAGAAGGGAAAGCTACGGAAGCTACTGATCATTTTAAGGTATTTTTGGTACAGCTATTTAAACGCTGGTCTACATAAAAAAAAACCTATTCTAACATATACTAATGCCATACATAAGCGTCTTGCTGGTTCAATTTAATCCTATTATCTTACCGTTAAATCTAGTACATGTTTTAAATCTGATTTCTCTCTCCCTGCTTCATCTGCCATTACATCACACTTGTAGGTGGAACTTAATGAAAAGCATGCCGTCACCTGAGGTCAAGATTACCGGTTCGAGATCTCACGAGGTTACGTGACAATGTGTTCATGTGATGTGTAATGGCGGCTGACTCAAAACAATGGAAGAAATAGGATTTAAAACACATACTGGACTTAATAGCAAGGAAAAATCGAATAACTAATACCGGCATGGCGCTTATTAATGTCTATAGTATATCTTGAAATAGGTTTTTGATGCAGACCAGCGTTTAAAAAGCTTTGCAAAAACAATGCCATAAAATTGATCAGCAGGTCGTAAAAACCATGTTTCAAGTAATTGATTTTGCAAAATCACTTGGTAAACTTAAATCATCTAATTCATGCATGGGGCTTGAATTTAAGTTTTTAGTATGATCAACTTTTTATGTAGATTGATTGATTGGCTTTAGTTTAGCTTCACACCAAAATTATTGTATGTATTCGGTGATGCCATCTGCCTTATGAATGGCATACAAACCTGACCTTTGCAACGAGCCAACCAGAAGCAGTGAGGGATCTTTAACGTGCCATTTTAACCGCGGCACAGGACATCAGTTTTTTACTGTCTCATCCTAAAGACAGGACAATGGCATGACCAGAGTGTGGCTTGAACTCTGGACCTCCTGATCTGGAGACGAGCGCGCTACCAGTAGGCCACGCCGGCATCTTTTTATATAAAGTACTTAGTGTTAATTTGAAGTGCTACCTTTAAACATCTCGTTTCCATTTGGTAGTATGAACATGCCTGTAATGGGACACAAAATGAGGTCTGTTTGTCCTTCCTGAAACATTAAAAGAAAACCAGAATTCTAAAAGTCATTTCACTGAACAATGAAAATTTAATTAAACTTGAAGAGAAAATAGACAAATTGCAAGGTCGCTCAACAGAGATTATGAACAAGATGGGTTTATGAAACATGAATGCCCCCGGCGGGCAAATTTTGAAATGTAGTTCAAGGCCACTGACCTTGGTGTTCTTTGAAAGAGTTTCATCAGTTCAGTATGCATGCTAAATATGAAGACTCTATGTCAAATGGTACAAAATTTATTGTATTTTTAGTATAAAGGTCAAGGTCAAAAGGTCACTTACCTTCGTCTTATTTGAAACAGTTTCGTTAGTTGAGTATGAATGCCAATTATGAAGTCTCTATGTCAAAATATGCAAAAGTTATTGTATTTTTAATATAAAAGTCATGGTCAAGGTCACAAGGTCATTGACCTTGGTGTCACTTGAAAGGGTTTCATTAGTTGAGTATTTAATATGAAGTCTCTAAGTCAAAAGGTGTTAAATTTATTGTATTTTGTGAAAAGCCGGACGGACGGATGGACGATCCAAACACTATATGCCATCGGAACTTTCAGGCCGGGGGTATAAAAATAATATCAGTAATGATCCCCAAACTATGAAGCTGCTAAGATTTGTTTGTTCGTTCGTTTTTGTTTTTTTTTTTTTTTTTTTCTTGGGGGGGAGGGGGGGGATTTTCATGACTCACAAGTATGATATCTATTGAAAATGTCTCACAATGCAACATTTATGCATATATATGTGTGTATATGTATATATTTCTTGATCCATGCATAAACAATGCAAACATATTGCTCAGGAGTGTAAGGATTCACCCAAGTATCGAAATCGAAATGTTCGATACTTTGATGACGGTTTGATATATATATATATATGTATGTATTTATTATCAGAAATGATCCCCAAACTATGAAGCTGCTAAATTTCTTAAACACATATTTTTATGTGGTAAGTGACCCAAATGAACCGTAACAGGAGGGGTTTTTTTCTGGGGTTTTGTTTTTTTATTGGGGGCATTTTCATGACACACAAGTATGATATCTATAGAAAATGTCCCGCAAGGCAACACTTCTGCATATATATATATATGTATATATTATCAGTAATGATCCCCAAATTATACAGCTGCTAAACATATATTTATGTGGTAAGTGACCCAAATGAGCCGTAACAGAAGGGTATTTTTTCTGGGGTTTGGGGTTTTTTTGGTCATTTTCATGACCCTCAAGTATCTATAGAAAATGTCCCGCAAGGCAACATCTATGCATGTATATGTAGAGTTCATCAGAAATGCTCCATTAACTATGCAGCTTCTAAAATTAAATGCATATATACATGTATAAAATACCTATATGATTATGAACCATAACACACGAGTTTTTTTTTTTCTGAGGTATTTAAGACCCACAAGTATATCTATAGAAAATGTCCCACAAGGCAACATCTATACATATATATTTTTACACTTGATCAGTTTTAATGATCCACATAGTATGCAGGCTGGATGCTAAATTCAATGGAGCATGTTACAAAGAGTTATCTTTTCTTGAATCCAGAGGGTGCACGACACGATCAAGTTCAACAAGTTGTGTTGTGCATTGTATTTAAATAAAGGAAGATGATTTATTTGACACATTAACACTTAATGCTGTGTGGGGTAACCTAACTGAATAAAACAATTCCGTGTTATGAATATATGAATATTAATTGGCCGTATTTATTGGATAGTCACCATTCACGATACATGCTGTTAAGAATTTTAAAAACGGGAGGCGTGTGTGTGTGTGTGTGTGGGGGGGGGGGGGGGGGGGGAAATCAGCCCATACACAAGATAATGCATTTCTTTGGTTGTGGGCATTTTCCGCTTTAATAATATCTATGCATACTTTTTTTTTTTGGAACGTGAATCTTGTATTAACCCATCTCTCGCTTTCCCAAGTCATGTCAGCTACAAGACGTACCTACATAACATGAATATGTCAATCACCTCTGAGTACTCCAGGGCTTTTTTTCACTATTTTGGGAACATGGCCCATGGCACTGTTATTGGGAATTTCGCGAAATTTGGCTCCAAATTGGGATTTTTTTAATAAAATGTTTTAAATATCTATTGAATATATTCTATACTGCTATTAGAATATAAAAGAAATAGATACAGTATATTATTGTAGCTTCGTTGATGCAGTAAATTTGAGTTTGAGATTGCAACAGTACATTGGGTAGTTTTGGTAGTGTTTGGTGTTTAGGAGCACTGCAAAATTATGGGCGTGCATATGTCCCATTCCCGCAATCTACCGTGACATTGTATCTTATCAGTATCAAATAACTTTATTCTAGTTGATCACTGCAGGTATCAAATATTTACGACAGTTACATGTCATGCTGAGAAACAGGCTTTCCCGATTGCGAAAGAGACAGAGAGACAATAATAATGTACCGACGCCGACTCACTCTGACACTGGCTACAGTTCTATGCAAATTTAAGAAGCAACACCGGAATTCCAGCCTCTGATTGTCCGACTTCCGGGTATTGTAGGTGGAAGATCAGGAAAAGCAAAAGGGATAAAGACTACCCGAAAACGGGCATTGGCACGTGCAAAAAAAGTCGATAAAAAGTCTCGAGAATAAAGTTGCGTCATTAAGAAAGAAAATAAAGTCCCGAAATAAACAAATAGAACGCTTACGCCACAAAGTGGTGGATAGTAAAAAAATAGATACTCCAGTAAAGCAAGCTGATGTTGATTTAGGAGGGACAAACTTAACCCCTAGGAGAAAGGAACGAGTAGAAAAAAAGCTGATGATGAGAAATGTTCTACTATCCGAAATAAAAAAAAAGTCCAGAGAAGAATTTGCCAGGAAATCAAGACGTCCTCTTCATAGCATCATCGCAGGCAAGGTAACCAAAAAGTATCGCATGATATCATCACTAAGCAAAGGGACAGGTTGTGCACGAAATAGCCTAATGAAATGCAATAGAAAGGCCACAACATCCATCAAAGAAGTCTGTAAAAGTATCACGAAAGATATATATGACAAAGTAATTTTATTTCTCCGAAGGGAGGACAACTGCAGGGTTCAGCCAGGAAAAGCTGACGCCGACAAAAAAAAAGAAAGATGGAACAAAAACACAAACTGTAGTATTGACGGATTATATGAAAAATTTGCACATGAAATTTTGTCCGAAAACCCATCACTGAAGTAACATTCTCATCAATCTGTAGGATAAGGCCTAAGAGCGTATTACTGGCGAGCTTCATAACAAGTAACGCCTGTACATACGTCACCAAAATGTGGCGTTAAAGGTAAATGCATTACGGAAGCTTGGGATCAATCTAAGCAAAAATGCCGAAATGATTGTAGAAGAGGTAGAAGGGCTTGATGATTGTTTGAAAGATTTACCTGATATTATTCCCTACAAGACATGGAAAAGAGTTCCAATCGATCCTAGCGGTGAGCAAATGAAAATGAAGGTAGTGGATGAAAGCTTTCCAAAAGGAGAGTTCAAATTTGTCTTCAAGAAAGAAGTGAACGAGTTCTGTGATCACATACATCGTGTACGCAAACAGTATGCAGGGTTGAGGACATTGGAAGATAATCTTCCAGATCATAAATTTATAATCCAAATGGGTTTTGCTGAGAACTTTACATGCCGTTCCCTTGACGAAGTCCAAACAGCATACTGGAATCAAACCAGTGTAACACTGCATCCAATCGTTGTATATTACAAAGTGGGCGAAGATCTAAAACACAAATCCATCGTCCTCATCTCTGATAATATCCATCATTCCGCAAGTACCGTACGCGCATTTGTTGATGCCGCAATACCAAAGATTAAAGAAATTAATCCATCAGTAAGGAAGATACATTATTGGACAGACTCGCCATCAAGTCAATATAGAAATCGTTTCATGTTTTACAGCATAGCTTCACATGAGGAGAGATATGGAATAACAGCCCAATGGAATTACTTTGAGGCAGGGTATGGAAAGGGGCCATGTGATGGCTTAGGGGGAACGACCAAAAGGATGGCAGAAGAAGCTGTTTGCCAAGGCAAAGCTATCATACAGGATGCGAAAGAACTTTATAGATGGGCAATAACATATTCAATGAAAGAAGTTACATTTATTTTTTATCGAAAACGAAACATGCTTAGAGAAAAAACAAGAATTGGAAAAATGCAGATAAAGACCGTACAAATACAATGAAGTTACATGCTATTGTAGGCGTTTCCAAGACAAGCCTCCTGACAGTCTACAAGCTGTTATTGCAAAAAATGTTTAAAGGGTAACTTCTGCGAGAGATGGATCAAAATAGCATTCGAGGCACTGAGTAAAGAGGAAAGAACTACAGCATTACAGGTACAAGTCGCTATTCATACAGAAGAAACAAACATGATGGAAGCAGACAGCAATAATGAAGACCCGAAAATCAGCCGTATCAATACATACGTTACGTCCACTGAAAATTTATCTTCAGAAATATCTTTGGAAGTTGGCGAATTTGTAGCATGTATATATAATGGTGAGTGGTATCTGGGCAAAGTTCAAAACGTTGACACTGATGACAAAGATGTTGAAATCAAATTTATGGAGAAAGCAAAAGAGTTATACCGTTGGCCTCGAAAAGAAGGCAAACTGTGGGTGCCTTTCCCAAACATACTCTGTGCGGTCAAACCCCCTGTAGCATGTGGTAAAACGCAAAGAAATTTCAAAGTGGATGAGGACGATCTTAGAAAAATAACCAACATATTCCATAGTAGATAAAAAGTTCTTAAAGTGTGATTAAGACAGATTTTCTCAACGACTAATACATACGTTACAACTGCATCTCAATCAAATTTTATCCTTCAATACTTGCAATTCATTTAATCCAAACAACCTTTCCTTTTTAGTCGATGAATTTAAAGAATTTAAATACTCACTAGATATTGTGTTATGAATCCTAGAGCAGATACCAATGTAATTTGTATAGAATTTCTTTTTAACTTTAAAATATGTTATTCGAATGCCCAAACAGGTCACTTTATAAGATATGGCATATGAGATATAAATTGAACACAATTTATTGTATCGAAAACATTATGTGTTGGTGAACTAAATCTAAGAAAATGAATTATTATGACCAAATCATATCTTATTTGAAATAAGATACTTACGTTACAATATGTAGATATGTTTAAAACCTTCCAATTTTTTCATTAATCTTTACCTTTCATCAATTTTAAATTGGGTTTCTCGTTATGTATGATGAAAACTTCAAACAAATATAAAATTTTGAGGTGGATTTCACGTTGACGTTTAATTAATTCGTATTCATCTTCAAAAAACTTTTCTTTTGATATACATTTCTTTTTCAATGTCAGGTTCTACTATCAACCAGCAAATAATGTAAAATGGTTTTATTTGTAATCACTGATGATTCAGTAGTCATAAAGAGATATATTGTATGCGAAAGTCCCTTTATTTCCTAGAAAAATAGATATTAAGGTTGTGGTAACCTAGATATTTTGACTAAAAGTTTTTGATATGCTCTCAATTGTTCAGTTTTGAAGTGGTGCAGTTGAAATTTTGCATACTTCTTATTGGATACATGCAAAACACAATTGAAGTAAAATTGTAATTCAAAAGAGGAATTTTATTTTTAAATATTTTTATGTTGCATTGCACATTATTAGTGAGAATCAGTGACTAGATCTACGGGAGCTCGATCCCAAGCTTGTAGATACACTGTGAGAAAATGACAATTTTGCGCAAAGATGGTTCCCTACAGTCATTTTCTATTGCACTGTGGGTCACTTATTTATAGATACTTGTGGGACAAAAAAACTCTTTTTTTATCTAGGAATCCGATTTACGAGATTTGCAATAAGTCTCGGTGTTAAAAACTCTGGTGGTTTATGGATCAAAATATTATGAGCCACAAACCACCTCGATTACCCACAACGTGAGTCAAAATTTGGTGAAATGACCCATATGACGGTAGTTAGAATATATATATATTCCCGAATGTTCCTTGATGGATATCTATCTTAAATATTTTAATGAAACTTACATTTACCAGTATAACACCACAAGTTCTTCTGAAATACCAACTTCCCTACAATCACTGCACACAGGGTGAACACTTTGACAAAGTTTTCGGTGAATCAGGAATAAGGTGTTGCAGACCGACAATTGAAGCATTGTTCAGTCCATAGGCATTAAAATTCCACCACATTTGAATAGACATTCCTCTTTAAGGATTTCAAACTGCTGTTGTTTTTGATTGTTTTTGTCTTTGGAACAAAGATGAAGCTGCAAGAAAAATTGCATTGCGAGTCTTTATCAAGAATTTTAGGATAAGAAAGGTGTTCTGGTCACAATATGTGGCAGAATATCAATAAACACCATCGAAAAAGACTCAAACGGCACAAACATCTTGGATTACACAACAGTTACGGTATTAAATTATTGTCAATGGATGGTCAATTGAATGACAAACAAATGGATTGGTATTATACTGGTTATCGGTTCCAACCTTTCCATTTACCAGAATTGAGTGCATTCTTATTCAGAACTTCTATCTAAATTTGGAAATATTTCCTTTCAACAGTATGTATCCAATGGAATTTCCCAACCTTATTTTTACGGTGATCTCGTATATAAACTAAGGAAAGTAAAAGGCTCCGATAACGTTATTTTATCATGTAATAAAATAATCAAACGTCTTATAAATAGACAATATGATATTGAGATCATCAAAAAGACTATAGGTCTTGTATTTGGCCCCTCTACAGCCTTATGCAGACTTTTACTTGAACGTTGCACGCTGACTAACAGGGCGGTGGGGACTATATGACGGGCCTTGTCCAAACCTCTTTCAGAGGAGACATGGTCCTGAACCTCGTCCCCTCTGACTGTTAGTCGGGACTCCTACAGATCTAGGGTCTTAGCTCGCTTTCAGACTGGCAGAGCACGGTTTATCATGTTGATGTCGCATATATTTTTATACCATTATGTATTTTACAATACCTTACGTGTTTATATTTTTATGACCTCTCAATATGCGATACCTGTTGACCCTTGTTCTTTACATGGAGGATTATTTATAAATTTTTAAATGTAAGTCCTTTGATTGTTCTGCTGTTACGGTGAGTGGGAAGGTGGGCCCGTAAACCGGTTAACCACACCATTTGTTTGGCTTTTGTCAAATTAAATGACCGTCCTAAGTCGGTATCGTAATTGCACTACAATCAAATATTTTTGTAATGTGATATATGTTCTAGTATATTATTTATATTCATGTACTGTATAGCTCTATGGTGACTTCTGCCACATAACTGAGCCAGTAACTCCTCTTTTTTCTTTCAAATCATGAATTTGCATTATATAATATATAATATAATATATAATATAATAATGTACTAGTACCTAAACTTTCACTAAAATCTATCATTTATTAATATAACAAACACAAAATAATTCGTCTTTTGTGTTGAAATATAGGATTTCATCATATTTAAGTATGCAAATAGGTTACATACCTAGACCCACACAAGACATTCTTAACCAACAGGACATGAAGCACTTGATGCTGACAATGACATACGTGCAGGCGTTTAATAATTTTAGAACCCGTCGATATGAAATTATCGGAACCTTTGTCCCTCCTTAGTTTGTACACTAGATCACCTTAGATTTTGGGATGGGATATTCCAAAAGGATGACATTATTATTTTAAAACATCTGAAAAGAGTTTCTAAAAATTTTCAACGAGGGCATTTATGGAAGGGTAATCCTATCATGTCTAAAGAGCAAAAACATTAATAAATAAATAAATAAATATGAAATAAATAAATATACAAACAGATTACTTAAAATGTAAATAAAAAATAAAAAGAAATGTGTAGTAGATATAAGCATAAACTTGAAAGATGATAAACTTCAGCCTAGCTTTATCAGTATATAAATTCATATCCAAATTTTTTTGTGTACTGTATAGTTGCGGCTAAAATATTTTGAAAAATGGTGATGATAGAAGTATATTAATAATAATAATAATAATAAATATAGTTAATAATGATGATAAGTGAAATAGTGCCTTTACTTTGAGTTTCAGATGGTTGCCCATGGGTACATGTTACTGATGGGAAAGCCTATCTCGGTAATCCCTTCAATCCATGTCATCCAATGCATGGTCGCTGTCCAGAAAAATCTCACAAGAAATATCTCACAAATCAACTATATGCATGTAAGATCTACATATTTTAATATCTTATACTATAGTAAATATATAATAATGTATATTATATGTATTATTTGAAAATAAAAGATAATGATTATTATAATAAAAGATGATGAATAGCTCTCACTGATGCCACTTTGCATTTATTAACATGGTTGTGTCGAACTTGCTAATGTGGTTTCACGAAAAGCTGAGTAATGTGTATTCCATATCTATTGTAACTGTTAATCAACCAAACGGACAAGACAATATGTCATATTTAGTCCTCACTCCTTTCACATTTTTCTCATTGAATTGTGTTGGTTAAAGCATAAGAACAAACAGGATTTGGCAAAACATAGAGATCTTATGTTCAATCATCTCCAATTTAGATCAATATAATACGATATGACTTTCATGTTCGAAATGCAGAGAGTGCAAGAGATATTTAAACCATTTATCAATGAAAGGGGGAGGGGGTGTTAAGGATATCTTTGATATGGAGGTTGTTGAAATGGAGAATTGTTGCTACGTAAATATGATTGTATAAATTTGATTAAAGATATACCAAAATATCCGTAAACATAAATATGTATATTAGGTTTCATATTTTATATTTAATAGATCCTGCATGCATAAAATTTGGCGATAGTATAAATATTGATGGAAAAGGGGAACTACTCAAATATAAGGATTCTAGGACGAATGAAACAGATTCAGTTATAGAAAGACTTACCAGTACTGACGCACAGCACTTTAAGTAAGAACAAAAAAGTTTCTTTGTGTTTGAATATGTATGCGACTCTATGGCATTGATTTTACTGTCAAAAATTCATATTGCTATAGCTGTTAAAAGGTCTTGCTATTTGTCGTTTCAACTGCGTCTTATTTATGCCAGAATAATGGGGTTTTGTGTGTGTATCGATTGTTGTTAAATGAATATACAAAGCTATAAATTATCTTCAAGTTTTATATATGTTATTTGATGACAACACGTTTTTCGATATTATGAACCTCTTCAGGTAATAAATCTAATAGCTAATGGAACAAGCAACACATCATACCATTATCCCACGTTTCAATAATGCAATGAAAGTATGTTTCTCAAATGTTTTTTTCAAAACAAAATGATGACCTCTCTTCTTGAGAAACCTGTTGATCCTATATGGAAGATTATTTATAACAATTTCAATCTGTGTATTTTAATTGTGTTGCTTCTGCGGTGAGTGGGAAGGTGGCGCCCGTAAACCGGTTAACCACACCAATTGAATGACGTTTGTTACTTCAATTGACCAACTGAAGTCGATATCGTGACCGCAGCACAATCGAGTCGTTTTCCTGTGTATATGTTACTATTAATATCTTTTGTGTGCATGTCTTCGGCGATTTGTGTCATACAATTTTGTCTCCCTTGTTAAAGTACTGACCATATAACTAATGTCATAACCTAGTGTTATCAATATTTTCTAAGAAAGAGGAGCCATCTTGAAGATTATTGCTGTCAGGTTTTTCATATTAAAAGAGATCCATGTATGCAATAACTTGGTATATATTGGATTGACAGACAGGATATGCTAAGGACTTATAAGAGGATGCAAATGGTTTATATAAATCAATGCAAAAGGTCTAAACATGAAAAAGTAACTGATCTTACTCGTTATGACACTTGGTGTGCAAAGTATAAATTCAGAAGAGTAATACTAGATTTCCGATATTTATGATAAAGTCCAGAATTTAAAAATCTTTAAATTCCATTGTTGCAATCTCAGCAAGAACAATAATATAATTATATAAGAATATTATTTTATATCTAGGAAAGAGGAAATCACCAACAATATCGATATACGAATCAGTGGACATCTTTAACGTTTGTTCTATTTCGTATCCATGTGTGAATAGTTTCCACTGTGGATAAGTGTATAAGTGTTGAAATTAAAAAAGCAATGAACAGGCCAAGGCAGAATGTTGCTACGAAGGGAAAAGTAGTAATGTGGAAGTTAAAATCGTTAAGTTTTGTCTTAAAGTAAGAAGCAAATGTGTTGCTCTCTGTTAGGTCCTTGATCTCAACTTCAGATGAAAATATAGGGCTGATGTATTATAACAATTTGGAAAATCTCTGGACAGTACAAGGCCGTTAATGTATATACATGTGAAATTTCACTGAACTAAGATACATACGGATTTTCTCCTGTTGAGAATAATAATTGAATACTTGTCCTTCAATGTACAAGAGAATTCGCAAAGACCTAAACGAAATATTAAACTATTCCGTGTTTCACCCGGAGATCATTGCTAAGACCACAATTCTTGTATTGGGTCCCTCTACAACCCAATGCAGACTTTTACTTGATTCTCGTCCCCCTCTGACTGCTAGTCAGGACTCTTATTGATCAAGGATCTGCTTGCGGCTTACAGACGAGCAGAGCACGGTTGATGTTCCCTTACATATTTTTGATAGCATATTATTCTATAAAATTTCGTGTTAATAAAATTTTTATGACCTCTCTTCTTAAGACACCTGTTGATCATTATTCTCCATATGGATGGTAATTTATACATTTTGAAATGTGTGTCCTTTGATTGTGCTGCTTTTGCGGTGAGTGGGAAGGTGGGCGCCCGTAAACCGGTTAACCACACCAACTGAATGACGTTTGTTACTTCAAATGAACATCCTAAACGGTTATCGTACCCGCAGCACAATGGAATGACTTTGTGATGATTTCAGTGTATGTTCTGCTATTATCATGTGTTGTGTGCATGTCCTTTTTTGTTATACAGCTTTTTCAGATGTCTTCAGTTGTTTTCTCTTCACTCATGCAAGTATTTCATATATAGCTTTTCTGTATTTATCTCCCTATATGATTGCCATTATTGCATTAGATATATGTAAAAAAAATCTAGATTAGTTGAATTTGACAGCCTAAATAATCGGTTTTAATTTCATAACTAAGCATCTACAAAGTAATTAAAAACTGTTGACTCAAGTTTACAGATAACATTAATACACATGAATATGCTGAAAATTGGCTTTTCTGCAATATGTGTCTAGCAGAATCTCTAATCCCGATTGCCACATTCTAACATAGAAACTAAAGAATAAGAAATGGTCTGGTAATTTTATTTAATCGTCGTTTCAAAAATACTGTGATCATAGCAAACAGTACGTGCCTGTATTGGGCCATCTATAGTTTTACGGAAGTTTCTTCTTGAGCGTTGCACACTAGCCAGCATGGCATTCAGGACTCTATACCGGGCCTTGCCTAAACCCATTCAGAGGAGATATGGTACAGAACCTCACATACTCCTCGATGTAGTTGGAATTCATGTAGACCAATGACTTAAGCTTGCATTCCAATGGTCAAAGTACTGTTTGCATATAATGATATCACTCAAAATTTATTATAGTTATGTTTCGTCCTAGACAAGACCATGTTCATATTTCTATGACCTCTCATCTTTAGTAGTCTTTTTGATCACATGAGGGTTGATTGTGCTGCTTTTTGGGGAAATATTTGAACTCGAACTCTATTTGACCACACCATTTCAGTGACAATTGAAATTTCACCTGATCATCCTAAGTTAGTATAATAGCTTCATTCTGTGATGTCCTTTATTGTGTTTATACTTTGATTATCTGCGTATCTTTGGTGTTTTTCCCCAAACAAATGAGTCAGATTTTTTTTTTTCAGTTTTTTTCTTTTTGTCTTCTTCTTCTTCTTTTTGGGGGGGGGGTGGTTGGTTTGTTTTGCAGTGTTGGTCTAAAACGGATTAACTAATATGTTTGTATATCCCTGTGCTGATGTATGGTATTGATCCACATTCGTGTCATATCAGTGTTAGAAATATTATTTTTGTTTTGGCATTCATAACGAATGTAGCTATCCAAAGAAAAAAAAAACAATCACCAAAGATATGTACAATAAAACTTATTAACAATTAATAAAATACATGCACTGACATTACAAAAATATTGATTGTACGACAAATGCGATATCGACTGCGAGGATGGTCAAATGAGTAACACGCGGTACTCAATTGGTGTGGTTAACCGGTTTATCCTCCTTCCCAGTCATCGTATCTTGATAATATACGACGGTAGTCTTGGTACATCCAAATAAGGAAATTTGCGATAGGAAATGCAAAGTTGTCATGTTTATCATATATGTAGGTATGAGTATTGTTATCAATAATTTAATGTTAAAAAAAGTGTCTTTTATCACAAATATTAGCTTTATTCAGGTGCTGTTGAGATGGATAAATACTAGATATATAATTTTCAACCCCAGGGTTACCTATCACCAAAATGTCATCTAAATACCTAGAAGTGCCATTATACATACCAACAAGGTCTACTCATCTGGAGTTTTTTTTAGAAATACTGCATGAAATCCCTCTGATAACAGTACAAAAACAAATCTGCGATAAGATATGTGCAATTAGTGCCCATGGGAATTCCAATCACCTGTTGATAAATTTTACTATTAAAATGTAAATAAATAAATATTGTCCATCAAAAAGCTTGTGGCATTACATAACTCGTTACAAGTCCAATATTTATATGAGTATTATTGCTTGAGAAAAATCCAATTTTCTGATGTACATAAGTGCGTTTTGATTCTCTACTGAAACACCGGCGTATAAGAGACAACAACTTACAATTGTAGTTTGAATTCAGTCATGTGGCAGTGAGGTATATACGGTAGAAAAATCAAATGTGGAAATTTGACTAGCTTTAAAATACCGTAAATTACAGTTATCTATGATTTCGCTAGAATTTTTAATCGACCTAAAGTGATTTATATTACTATTATGAAAAACAAAGTGCAATACATGATTTATGATAGCTGTAGGAGCAGATGTAATGTGTTTAGACAGCAAAGTAGTTGAGCAGTGACTAGAATTAGATATATAGCGTGGATTTTTGTGTAATTTGCAAAACCAATACATGGTAGGAAGATCATTTTTATTATTACTGTTTTTGAAATTGCAAAGAGTCACGATTTCATGCAAGATGTTGATGGAAGAACAAGTACCCAGCCAACAGAATTTGTTTAGGATTAGACCAGTTAAAGGCATTCACAAGAAGAAAAGAAAAGAAGAAAAATCATGAAGTTTGAACCGATTGATATGATACAATATACGATCAAGTTTAAAGGGTTTACGAAAGTATTACATTACGTTTTTATCTTCTGTTTCAGACCAGTGTATTTGTTTCTTATCGGAGGTTTCCTTTTTACCATTGGGAGTTTTTGTTGTGTGTTTATTTGCATTACAAAGTCCAGATCAACTGGTCAGTCACCAGGTAAGTTTTGCAGAATAATATGGCATGGGTCGTTTGTATTTCACATTAAGGTATTAAATGGGTAATTGTCACATTCTGGGGCAGGTTAAAACAAGTAATTTATATTATCACCAGGGTCTCATTTTTCTACTCCTAAAGCTTTTTTTTTCTTTGATTTCGACCAATTCTTTTACAGAAATTCAATGATATATACGAGAAGTCTTGTCATCAAAATTGGAACAAGATGCCTTGAAGTACTTGTCATTATTTCAATGAAATTCTTTAGTAATGTGCCACAAAACCTTTTATTATAAAGCTGTATACTATAGCAATGGAAAGTCATCAAGACAATAAGCAACTATTTGACATTCAGTTAAAATTTCATTCCTTTGTCCGAAATTTATCTTCATAAGTCTAATCAATTTCACAATTGAGGTTCCAGTTATAGATTTTTAGAACAGATAATTAAGGCGTGCTCACATATTGAGCAAGTTATAAAATTGACATGATGATCAGAGAGGACAATAAAATGTAAAGAAACAAAATCGACCTATTCATTTTCCTGTTATTAACCAATAAATAACCCTAAAATTGATCTCAATGAAATTCACATTTTCAAAGTATTAAAATCATTTCTAAGACAACATTTATGAAATGTCTTTTTGGATTTGACTGATTTATATTGTTTAATATCTATAAGGAGGGCAAAATATTCACAAACAATCAGATTTTACTAAAAAATATTTGCCAATATTGACCAAAATTGGTTTTCTGGAAATCAAAATATTGAGTGTACTACCAAGGTCACATGATGGAAACTCTGGTACCAACGGAAAGGTATTGCTATCAGGGACACACAAGCCAAATATGAAGGTCCCACGTCTTACGGTTAAAAATTATGACCAAGGTTATAGTTTTTATGGCAGACGAATGGACGGACAGACGAATTAGATTTATTAATCCCACGCTTTTCTGAAAAGCGGGGGACAATAATAATGATAATGTGGAATACTGAGTTGTAGGCATGTAGGCATTACACATTAAAAAATGTATTATAACCCGTTATCATACAAACGATTACTAGTTTTGAATTGAGACAACTCATAATGGAAGTTGTGTAAATCTGACCGATAGCACTTGATCCGGAATCATTACCCATCGTGCACTTTAATGTCAGTTACTTGCACATTGAATCAAATGGAATACATCCTGTGCAAATTGTTGTAAAAGAATAGGTTTTACATTTGTATTAAAAGTACGGTAAGAAAGAATGATTTACATTTGTTACATGTACATATCAAAAATATAAAAAGTAGCGTCAATATGTTAAAGCTGTAGAATAATTAATATGCCGCTGATTAATATATTAACGGCCGGATAATATTACCATGGACAGGATATCGACGTTCTAAATTATAGTATAAAGTTTTCTTTAATGGATATTGTTTTCACATGAAAAACAAGACACATTCGAAAAATAATACTCCATGTTTAGCAGTTGACAATAAGGAACAATCTATTATGCAAGTCAAAATAAAGATAAAAGATATTGTTGAACCCTGAAAGAGGCCGACGTGTCACCTGGTGCTATCACGCTGTCACCAACGTCGTGATGTCATAGGATTAAATGGTAACCGTATAGCCGTATTCACAATCGATAAAAAGTCATAGGAAAAGTAAATAATGATAAGGATATTATATTAACAAAACACAACAGTTTAATTAGGCATACAATCAACTAAGGAAGTCATACAATGATTTCTGATAAAGATGGTCCTTATAGAGACAGTAAAATTTAAGGAATGTAGACCTTAAACATGGCTTGTCGTAGCCTGGCGGTATTAACATTTCCATCAGTAGCTTGCCTTAGAAAATGAAAGAACTTAAAGCTGAGCTCTGACTATTCAAACATGGGTGACGTGATAAAAAGATCGTGATTGATTGAATGAGTTGAACATGGGAAAAATACTGTAATGTTTGATTGACATACAGGACAAAAGACAATATATGTAAGTAATAAATTTACTCATATTAATCCGTAAAATCTTTCATTTCCTTGTTTAAGTGAAATACATTTACTATGAACAATGTCTATTAAATCTAAATTTATTTGGAATATGGCGATAGGAATGTATACGATAGATTTATGCTTTCTACAAATATGGAACATGATCGCTAAATTGACTTTCTGTTCTTCGTTATTATATATTTACACTATTAGCCTTATTCGTTTGAATTATGTATGATTAATCAATTCATTCGTCAAACATTACCGAATTTTTATCTTGAGCTGATTACTCTATCGAGTCAACTATTTAACTGTGACGGTGCATGCACACCGAGATTTCCTTATATACCCTCGATGACAGCGATGTACATGGATTTTGGTCACTCGGCGCGGCTGATCATTGCCCATACATACGTCACCATGTCTCTTTATTTAGTAAGGAACGGAGATTGCCAGATCTATTTCTATTTATCACGTCACCCATGTTTAGATAGTCAGAGCTCAGCTTTAATTATCTGATGAGCTGAGACATATAGACAGTATACGCAAGTGATAAGGAATATTACTACACGTATATCGAAACTTAACAAAAGGAACATTAAGATCGTCACGTTTATCTTTTGTATTGAAGTAAGTTCAGCGACTCTGTCAATAATCAAGAACAAAATACATAACTCCTTTTTATCTTAAATTTCGAGTCCTAATGATATAATGGGTATGTATAATAGATATAAGAACATATATTTATCGTTATAGAGGACCATGCATGTATCAAAATTTTTAAAGTTTATACACAATATAGCATCAGTTTGTCTGAATGTTTAATTGAAGAATATTGCCAATTACGATTAGTACGAAAACAGAAAGAAATCGTATGTTTAAGGCAAACTAGAGGGAAAATCGGTTACCTAAGGTGCACAATGAGGAATATCGATGATTAAACAGAATTCTTGGTCACCCAATGCAACATATATTTCGTCAATCAAATCTTTCATAGTGCTTGATCTGTCATTTTAACAAAATATATGCCCGGAAAACTCAACACACACACACACACACACACACACACACACACACACACACACACACACACACACACATATTTATATATATCATCATCATTAAATAACGATTTATGTTTCTCAAAGTCTTTATTCATAGAGAAAGCACAGAATTTCCAAATTAAATGTCTAAAAGAAGGACAAAACTTAAGTTATTGATATCATTGCAGGTCTGTATCATGTTATTATGTCTGAATTAACGAGACGGCAACACACCTAAAGTAAAAAAAAAAAAAACTAGAGCTGTTAATGATGTAACATGGTTGGTCAACCTCTAGAGAAATGGACAAAAGGAAACAGAAATCTATGGAATAAGGGTATTTTCTGTGGAGATGTGTAGTATGTACGTGTGAATTGCATGCCACAACGGTCACAATAGCTGACTATTAAACTTTGCAGATGAAAAAGAACTAACAAACTTACAAACATATATATTAGACTTTCGTAGGCACACACTTGATATTGTAATAGAAAATACTAATTTCATGTACATCCTCCGAAAGTAACATGCATGATATATGAAAATGTCGAAATAATAGCTCTTATTAACACAGTCAATAATATAATAATCTTTAAGTGACGGGACGTATGTTTAACTTGCATTTTACAACCGACAATAGTAGAAAATATAATGTTTCGAATGAAATTTCGTCCATACTATTTGTCTTAAGTAATATCAATCCAATCAGTAATTACTATTAATAGGATTTATACTATTTCTTCAAATTACCCTACATATTCCTACACTTGATCAGGACGGTCACAAAAGGTTTCTAGCTAATTTCTTGTTCCTTGTACATTTTATACAGAGAATTTCCTCCTTTAAGGCAGTTTAAGATATTCCACTTGTACAATGCCTTTATATTTTGATGTCGAGAGAATGTATATGGCGATTGAATAATAGACCTACGAACCTTTATGATCTCAAAGCTGTGTAAAGTAAATTCGCTAACGCACATTACACTTGCACTCGCAGGCTCTGCGATAGGTTTTGATTTTATTAATTTCACAATGGACATCATTTACTTGGGATTGTGACATATCGTTTCTAAATGGGTACATCGGCAATCGGCTGAATTAGGGCTTCGTCAATTTGTTATACAATTGAGTTTCATCCTATTTAAGACCTTTCAATTTAATCTATAAAGTCATATGAAAAGTGAAATTATGTTTTAGTCTTGTTGGTGCATGGCAGAATGTCATACGGACAGGTCACATATCTTTTACTTTATTACCTAGCCTTTTTTATATCCACTTTTATTTTACAAATTTTGGCACGTAAAATTGTCTATCGTTGGAGGGCCTGTTGTAGAGATCTTCATTTCTGTATTGAACAGAAAGACGCTATCACCAACTCAGGTCAATTGGTAATGTGTGAGGTAAATAGCAATCAAAAATTAATTTTAAGGGGTGGACGTTGACGGTGATCGAGCTAGATCTCTTCCTTTTCATTTGAATTAATGATATAGTAGTTTTTATTAGTTTTTATATATTTATTGACCTCGAAATATGAGTACTTTTAAATCCTGTTCACTTATTGAAGGGTCACATGTATTTAAAGCTGTAATATTGTTGATGTTGATAATAATGATGATGTTGTGATATTTCTTTTTGATTAGACATGGAGAATACCATTTTATTCATTTGTCCCTTTAGAGTTTGGGCTCGACCTTTAAGGTCAATTTTGTAATTAGCTTACCTTTCTATGGGCGTTGGTAGTGTCGTCCTTGAATGCTACTCATAACATATGTAGTGGAAACGCAAATCTTGCGCAATACATTGATGTAAGTATCTTCTTACATTCTCACTAACAAACATGCTTTTCAGAATTATGCAAAGAGTGTATTTTATTTATTATTCAAAGACCCCCGAGGAAGACTTTACTTGATTACTGAATCTTGTTATTGTTATTTTATCATACAGATTTATGCGTAGAATAACTTAAAGATTGTGCATAACTTTACCATAATATGATTAAAAATTATCTTCTGAAAATGCAGTGCAAGTAATGTTTTCCATCAAATATATATATATTTATAACAATATGTTATGTCGCGTAGGTAAAATGCATGAATATATATATACATATGTTTATTGAAAACATACATGTAATATGTAGTGAATCATGAAATAAATACATTTTGAGAACTATTGTTTTCATTCGTTCTAATTCTATTTTAGCCAATCAGAATAAATTTGTTACTTTCACTTTCCTTTGTCATAAGCAAACTATAACCCAATTCGAGATGATTGTACTGATCGTTTTCATCACCATAGCAACCTCCTTCAATGATATATTTCTTTTCATAACAACATCATGGATTTCTTGATTAACTCCATCATTTTCCATCTGTGCCATATTCATAGCATGTGACTGGCTGGTATTTCTAACTGTGCCTTCTTCCCAACATTTGTTTTTCCTTTTAGTTAAATATTAAAAACACATTTTAAGTTAATCTATTTTGAAATATGTAACATTGTTATGTTATCAGCAGTAAATAAACACATTTATGGAGCAAAGGTCATTTGAACAACACTGACTCTAAATGCAGTGTACAGACAAAACATTAGATGATAATTATCTTAATGACAAAATACAAGTACAACTTGAATTGTTTATGATAATTGGGTTAAAAGATTTGAAAGTTCTTACATACAGCTTCGTCAGATGTCTTCTGTTTTCTCTTTTACACTCAAGGTATTATAGAATTTTCATTTAAAGTGTGATGGTAACCGCCTGGTTCATTGCATAGAAATTCTGAACGTTGCATGGTTCCCACCCTAAACAATGATACATCTTCTTTCGTGCCTCGACTATCTTCGGTTTTGACATTTTTCATCTGACGGACAGGGTACCAAAGAACCCCTTGTGTGGTGTCGACTTCACAATACAGACTGATCAATGTAACTTGTTTTCGTTTTGAAAACAATTTGTTATTTGTCACACTTCAAAATCAATTTCCATGAAACCACAATCTGTGAAATGAAGCGCACAAAGCATAAGAAAGAAGTATAATTAACATCTAATTCATGTGAGGGAATGTGTTATGTGGCCATGTGTAATGAGCACGGTAGCTATCAAGGTTTTGAGCTTATCTGAGATGGCGCTTGAATTGATTGAATGACATTTCCTACTCCTATTCCTATGGATTTTGTAGGGCATCCTGCAAGATATGGTAAGTTTAGCTTTCTGTTCAAGGAGACTGTGATCAAGAGTGTGCATAGATGCTGCCTGCACTCTCTTCGGCAAGTCATTAAATAACAAAAAAAAAAAAAAAAAAAAGAAGAAGTCTGTTAAGAAACAACGCTGCTGTTGGAGCTGTGAATAAAAAGTGTTCATCGAAAATTGCCTCTTACTTTCTGTTGTCCTTCCGGGAAGTACATAGAGATGGATTGTTGGTAGTAAAGTTTTGGTCTTACACTTTGTTGATGGACTTACTTAAATGGAATAGTTATATCTAGCGAGTCATACATATATATTTCAACTGTAATCTATCTGTTTAAATGGATCTGGTATGATCGGCATTAAGTCTTCAATGTTTTTGCTCAATACCTTACAATGAAATGCATGTTTAAGTACGTTGCAGCAAATGAATGCCATGGAAATCGACCGATGGATGGACAAAATTGTTTTGTTTCTTTTATTGAAGGTTGGTGTCACTAAAGGAGCTTGTTTCAACTTAAGAAATTTGTATTACAATTTTAAAAATACAGCTACTTATCAACCACTTTTCCTCTGAGATTTATCTTTTGAGGACATTGTGCTTTGGGCATTTTCTTTCTGAGGCAGGAGTACGGTATACAGATTTTGGGGATGTGTAACGTCCTCAGAAGACGACATTGCTTAACCTCTCCCAAATGACCCTGCCCTGGACGTTTGGGTCAATTTGTGGTAGGTCCCTTCATATAGTACATGCACTAGCGAGTGTTACACTGTATGTTGTTGATGAAAGTGTATAATTTCTTTGAATGCAAATCAAACAGGTTACTTTTTTGTTTATATGGTCTGTCTGTGTTTCGTCGTTCTTTGTACATTTCTTTGTCTTGTTTTCGCTTCTCGCTGTGAAAAAATGCATTTCATCCTTTTTACTCATGCTACGTTTTGGAAGACCAATAAAATGCTGGTCATATTCCAACAGTGATCAGTATCATCTCATGTGAACATTCATTACACTCTCTTTTTCTATGACTTTTCTATGAATACGATATCGCGGTCGCTAACACGATCTGAATGAATGTCTTATTAGTGTATAATTAAACTTTCTTTGTGAACCAATTACATACCTACGAAAAAATCGAATATCTGTCAGCATGATTATATCCCTATATATAGCCACATGTCACATGACCAATATCAGTAACTCTAATCTCATTTCTTAACATAATCATATTCGTCGATTGGTTGGTTGATTGGTGTGTTACGTCGTTTTCAACAATTTTTCCAGTTATATCGCGACATGGAAGCAGAGGGTTTATACTATACTTACAAATAATCCTATATTTGATAGTTTCTTCAATTAAGAAGTTTAAAATAGTTCACTTGTACAATGCCTTAAAATTTTAATGTTGAGGAATTGCAACGGGAGATAATATAAAAGACCTGAGGCCGCTTGTTCGAAACTTAACCACTGATTAATTTATTCAATGGTAAATTCGTCTGCTGTTATTTTTGAACTCAGAAGACTTTAAGTCATGGTCTGTGCACTGATTTAAAGCATATGTAACCAATATTGTAATACAGAATCTTATAAATTAAATTGCCTCACACTTAAAGCACTGGTTAACTTAACCAGTGGTTATGGTTTTGAACAACATGCCCCAGCAGTCCTGTATGATCTCAGTGCTATGCAAAGTAAATTCCTCAACACACCTCTAGTGTGTAATTGCGGCGTTCGACAGTTTTGGTAAATGATTACGGGTAGTGGGTAAGTATTAGAAAAATTCCTTTTAAAGTACTTGAATTAATAAACCCGACTCATCCTCTTTTTCCAGGATTTTGTTCATACGATAAAAGAAAAATAAGCCAAGAACAACAATGTTACTAAGTTTCAAAGCATTCTCATACTCATATATACGATCCCCGTTGCCTGTGGTATTTATCATCGTAATTCTCGCGGACGGACTATAACATGGAATGAAAACAGCCATTATCTTTTTAATTAGAATAATTTTTAAAATTAAAAAAAAAATCTTATCATTAGCTCATCCGATTTCTGACACCAATTGAATATGTTCTTAGTCTTACATTGTAAGGTACCTACAAAGCAGAAAACGTGCTGGGTTTTATACCTAGTTATGATTTTTAAAAAAAATCTCCCCTTGTCTGCGGTTTGCGCGTGCGCGAGTGGTTGGGACTTTCCATGCATGGAGAATCTAAATTCAGTGTTCAAATTTTTATATCCGATTGTAATGCTATTTTGTGAGGGATTGAGTTAAAGACTTGCGGAATTCACGAATCTTTGAGAACTTCTAAATAAAATAATGAAATAATAATAAATAAATAAAGAAATTATAAAAAAATAAATAAATAAGTTAAAAATACAAGATTAAAATATTATCGATTCAAAAAAATAAAAAAAAAAAAAATAATAAAAAAAAAAAAAAAACAAACAAAAAAAAAAAAACAAACAAAAAAAAAAAAAAAAAACCCTGACTCTTTCAAATAGAATAAGTTTGTAGAAAAGGTTATTCTTCAAAAACTATAAACGGAAGTTGCATCTTTTAAACTATTAAAGGTAGGAGAAAGCAGTCAATTTTCTGGGAAAATTTTAAAAGACTCCTGGAGTTGTGCGCTCATTGGCTGTAGAGGGCGCGTGTCGCCCATTTCGGGGTTGAATCTGTAGCCGGCCGCAAACCCAACACATCTTAACTTTCTCATGCACTATATGTGCCACGGCGTGTCTGCGTCTTCCCAAATCTACGTACTGGGGCAATACGCACCAAGTACGTATCCCCAAATTTTGCCCACGTTTTTGCAAAAAGAAAGCACACATTTGCGTACGGCGGGATGTGATCAAATTTTTATCGAGATCATTTTACTATTCCTTCCCCTTGATTATAAACTTTTGCCGAGTTGAAATCGAAAAGCTCTGCGAACATATCGATAACACATTTGTCAGCATAAGAGGATTTCTTATATTCTAACATTCGTCATTTATTTTAATTAATCCACAACACTTCTATTTGGACGGTTTAGAATACTTTCTATGATTAACTGTAATAGATCTGACATCAATTACAATAAGCGAACATAGCCAAATATGAATCGTCTATCCCTTGAACTATTTTTATCTCGAGTTCCTTCTATATGATGTTGGGATGATCTTTAAATAGATGGTTGTTAATCGACAAAACTTCAACCATGAATCTGTAAGTAAAGTTGAACCGAGATGGTAATTTTATAGCCTTTGGAGAAGAGAGACTGTATGAATACTGCTTCGAATGAGTAGAAAAACAATGTCGGCTAGAAGTGGCCTGCATTTGTACCCATCGGTATGTCAACATGCAGTTGGAATACTTGCCCACAAGAAAAAAACAAAAATAATATTTATTAGAAATTATAATAGTTGAATTTTCTATTTTTCTATATACTTGCTGCTGGAATCAGACTTTTCCTCTAAGAAATGTCGTTTAATCTACCGTTCTGGTTTTTTCTCTATCTTTTCTCTTTTTTTTTTTTTTTTTTTTTTTTTTTTTTTTTTTTTGATTACTTGTTCCTTTCCTCTTCTAGCTACATAAGTGTTAAGGGTTAAATGTCAACACTAATTGTGCATTTTCGAATTTGGAACTTGCAATGTCAAAGTTTTAAATGTCTTTCTATCTTTTTATCTTGAAGTCTAAATAATGGTTTTAAATATAATACAGTTCAAATAAAAAAGAGAAAAGAGGAGTTACTAGCTCAGTTATGTGGAAAAATTCATCATGGAGCTATACAATACATGAATATAAATAATATACTAGCATATATAACACATTACAATAATATTTGAATGTAGTGCAATTCCGATACCGACTTAGGACGGTCATTAAACTTGACAAAAGTCAAACAAATGGTGTGGTTAACCGGTTTACGGGCCCACCTTCCCACTCACAGTAACAGCAAAACAATCAAAGGACGTACATTTAAAAATTTATAAATAATCCTCCATGTAAAGAACAAGGGTCAACAGGTATCGCATAGTGAGAGGTCATTAAAATATAAACACTTAAGGTATTGTAAAAACACATAATGATATAAAAATATATGCAACATCAACACGATAAACCGTGCTCTACCAGCCTGTAAGCGAGCTAAGACCCTAGATCTGTAGGAGTCCCGACTAACAGTCAGAGGGGACGAGGTTCAGGATCATGTCTCCTCTGAAAGAGGTTTGGACAAGGCCCGTCATATGGTCCCCACTGCCCTGTTAGTCAGCGCGCAACGTTCAAGTAAAAGTCTGCATAAGGCTGTAGAGGGGCCAAATACAAGACCTATAGTCTTTTTGATGATTTCAATGTCATAGTGTCTATTTAGAAGACGTTTGACTATTTTATTACATGACAAAATAACGTTATCGGAGCCTTTTACTTTCCTTAGGTTATAAACGAGATCACTGTAAAAATTAGGATGGGAAATTCCATTGGATACATAGTATTGAAAAGAAATATTTCCAAATTTAGATAGAAATGGTCGATGCATATTGAGGCTATAAAATCTAGTTTCCGCTTTTCTAGATGTATATGTAAGTGCCGTCTAGCACTAAGAATGCATGAGGCTCGATGATGTATGGAGAAAACAATTCTTTAGCAAGAGGGCTGGTGTGGCATTTGATTACTTCCTCCCTGCTTACATGCTGGAAATACAGATTATTTGGTACAAAGCTGGACATCAGAGCACATCTGGTAGGTGAAATTGCACATCAAACCTATTGTATAAGAAGTAGAAGTCATGAAGCTTAGATACTTATTTGTTAATTAATTAATTGATGAATTAAATAATCATTTCCTTAAGTTTAATGATATAAAATTATGAAAGCAATTACACCACCACACACATCCATGTGTGTATATGTATGTATGTGTGTCTGTGTGTGCGCGTATGTATGTATGTATGTATGTATGTATGTATGTATGTATGTATATAAAGAGAGAGATAATTCATGCAAAAATTATTACCTGTGATTTAGTCATGTTAAACAGAATTGACAGCATATTGTTACTCATTGATGAACGCATCTTCATCAGAAATAATGCATTGCATTGTCTGCTACTGCTGGATTTAAAAGAGCGTATATCCTTCACGTATGTCATTAGGTCTTCAAATTGATTCTTGCTAAGTCCTAGTAGGATAATGTAATCGTCATCTGTCATGTTGTCTGTATCGTCGAAGTCCAAACGGGTATTCCTGTTTTCTGTCAAATGAGCCCTCATCACGGAAAGTAATCTTAAGATAGATGATCTGTTGAGGAAGGTATGTGCATGTGTGGCCCTCATCCTCTGTAACGCATTTTCTGTGAAGCGATGATTTGCAATGTGACTAGGGCAGCACCTCGCACCCTCCGGTACAAGCATTTCTGTCCCTGAAAACAAAATACAGTGATGTTCAGTATTGAACTTAAATGAATTTATATTTCAATCGATGTTTTATCGCAAGACACTATGCAAACGAGCCGCTGATCTGACTAGTACCGTAGCATATAATGCCATGGGACAAGCACGCTGTCGATTGAGATACATTAGCTACAGTGTCTTGATCTTAGCAACTCTGCATGCCATTCTCAACCGTGTGCATGTTCCTCATCTAATTTCGTATATTCTCCTTGTGGCCATGTCATTACTGGTGATCTCGATATAGTTAAAAACACTAAATTAAGAGAACTTTTACTTAAAGGTCCAAAATACAGAGAACCCAGATCATTCACATGGAGCCAAAATTTTGAGAATATTATGAACTGCTGCGAGGAATATGCCACACGATGGGCAAAAAGAGAGGAAGTACAAGTCGACACTCTTTCGGAATGGATAAAATCTATTGCAGTACTGCTGAGATCAAAAATTAAAAAATTACAAGGTTCTGTAAACACCAGATTCGAATCTATTTTTAAAGATCCTGATGTTGTCAGAGAACTTACCTTCCTCCAAGAACATTGTATCATTACACCAGCAGATAAAGCATCTAATAATTATACATTTACTTGTAAGAAATATTACTTTGACAGCCTAGTGAAAGAATTAGGATTAAATTCAGCTCCAGGAAATCCTACTTATACTCTCACGAACTTTTCGGTTTCGGAAGTACTCGAGAATCATAAATCTGTCCTCAATACGTTTGGTATTGACTCAAATAAATTGAATTTAGAACTTCCATATTTGTACTGTATTCCAAAAATGCACAAAACTCCGTACAAACAACGCTTTATCGCTGGTTCCTCGAAGTGTTCCACAAAATCTGTATCGATGCTACTCACAAAAATATTATCAGAAATTAAATCTGGCCTTCATAGATATTGCGAAACAGTATATTCCAGAAGTGGAATTAATCAAATGTGGATCCTTAAAAATTCAAAAGAGTTGTTAGAACATCTAAAATCAAAAAGTTTTACTAAAATTCACTCCATCAAGTCTTTTGACTTTTCGACTCTGTACACAACGATCCCTCATCAGAAATTAAAAGACAGATTAGCGGAAATTATTCAAAATGCATTTACTAGTAAAAACGGAAGCCGCAAATTCAAATATATAGTAGTAGGCCACGATAAAACTTACTTTGTTAGGGAAAATTCTAATTCCAAAAATAAATACACTGAAACAGCTGTCATTCAGATGTTGAACTTTCTTATCGATAACATTTTTGTGGTGTTTGGAGGTAAGGTTTTTCAACAAATTGTCGGCATTCCAATGGGCACTAACTGTGCTCCGCTTCTGGCTGACATATTCCTTTATTCATACGAAGCTGAGTTCATTCAGTCTTTGCTTTCGCAAGGAAAAAAAACAATTGGCTCTTGGCTTCAATTTTACTTACAGATATATAGATGACTTGCTTTCAATTAATAATCCTTCATTCGCGGATTACCTTAGCATCATCTATCCAAGTGAACTGGAGGTCAAGGAAACCACAGAAACTAGTAATTCTACTTCGTATTTAGATATTATGTTGTCTTTCGACATTAATGGTCAATTGAACACCTCACTCTATGACAAACGTGACGATTTCAATTTCGCTATCACAAACTTTCCTTTCATAAGTAGCAACATTCCATCATCGCCCGCATACGGCGTATTCATATCTCAGTTAATACGTTATTCCAGAGCATGTTCAAATTACAATGACTTTGTTCTGAGGGCTAGGCGACTTTCAGTTAAGCTGCTCAACCAGGGTTATATATGTGCTAGACTAGCATCGTCACTGAGGAAGTTCTACGGTCGTTACGAGACTCTTATTACTCCATATGATATCTCGTTATCCAGACTTTTAAATGATATTCTGGACTGAGACCGATTCCGATCACTTTACACAGATTTGACACCTTCTATACTAGAAGGTTACCTACTTCGACTTCTCCATATATAGATACATATGGAATTCACACGATTTGACTCTTTCTACGGGGTATATGTGACGGGCGTTGCTAGCAAGCAGGAGATGCTCACTCTCCCCGGGCACCTGATCTCACTCCATCACAGGGGTTCACATATGCTCTTCAAGTAGACATATTTTGTTATTTTCCATTTGTTTTTCATTTTCACTGATTTTGTATGTCCTATGGTTTCATGATTTTTGGACTTGTGGTTTGGATTTATCCATCATCTTTACATTATATACAGATGTTGGTGTCGATTGTTTAAAATACGCAATATGAAGCGATGTGTACGTTAACAAATTCATTTGCTTATGCATTCGTCTATACACTGGCTATCGGTATATACATTTGTGGTTTGAAAAAAAAAACAATTAGCATTTATAAAATGAAAAAAAAAAAAAAATACCAGAAGAGGGTTCTTACCAATGTAGACAGAAAATCTTGCCCTTGCACTGGCAACGATCAAAAAATAAAATAACCCTGGGCTCGAACCCATACAATAATTTAAAAAAAAACCCCTGCACTGCGTGATTTTCAGCGTCTTAGACGACTGTGCTACGTAGCTCTTGGCAACGCAAGGAGTTAATATGTGTACAGTACACATTGTAGAGTAAATAATACATATAAATATACTTTAAAGATTTTTATTATGTAACAATGTGATTATTTCAAAACATATTTGAAACAAAAGTTTCGTTTTTCTGTGACATAAAGTATCTTTGAGATTGATCTACACTTCATTGTCTTTAAAATTATGGATGCAGACGACGCGACACCGCTTTGGGCATAGTTTAGGCTTATACACAGATACAAAAACAAATTGTCCTGATTTTGTTCTCTGATTTTTCTACCATATTTTCTACCATTTTCGATTAATCGAGGATCAGGAGCTGCCACTAGCCACTATTTTCACCTTAGTCCTCACCATTCTAAAATCTGGCCAAATGTTCCTTATGTAGATCTACATGCAGATCTGACTGTATAGATGTATATATGTGTAATTATAGAAAGGTAATGTAAAATTTTATTCTGTCGAAGTGTTAACATTTGTACGACGTTTGATTTCAAATGTTAGCCAACATTAACTTTATCACTGTTGTTTTTCATCGACCAACATTGGCCCAACGTTGTATACCGAACGCCAACGTAATGCTACGAAGCCAACCATACTCTGTTTAATCGACGTTGGGCCGACGCAGGCTAGTCATGCCGTCTAGATAAACACTATTCATATTCACGAAATAGACATAGTAACATACCTTAGCCTACAGACTGCCTGGCGTTGTTGTTGTTAGTTAGTGACTGTGCCCGTCTCCAGGGAGGTGTTCCGAGTGCGTGTTATGAATGTACGTTCATTAGATTCGTATTTTTTTTTTCTTTTTTACATAGAGCACAACCGTCTGCCACGATTTATTTCACATCAAAAATAAGAGTATTCCCTTAACGTACAACATGTAAATTTTCAAAGTAACAGGCGCTTGGCTATATGTAAATTTTGCTCTCAAATTGATACAAATAGAGGGAAAATTACGGATTCTAAAAATCCGGTCAGAGTTTGGTCCGTAGATTAGTCATAATGAAGGTCAAAGTTACTTTTGCATTTGGATATATGTGGCTCGGAACTTCATTTATTAAGTTAGAAATAAAACTCGATGAAATTACTTGTTTTGTATTTTGGGTTTTCCCAAGGCCGATTTAGCCCTTATCCCACCTACTCCTTTGCTAATTTTCTTTTCGAGTGCAAAACATATGATTGTTTTTTTTCCATTGCGAAATTGTGTTATGCAATAAACTCTTTTCTTTTTCTTTTCTCATTATTTTATTCCATTTCTTGTTCCTTTAAAAAATTTAGGCTTCTTCACAAAGGAGGAATTGCGTGATCTCCGGGCAATGACATGACTATCAACTAACAATTGGATATGACATGCCGCTATATTTCTAAATTTTGAAAATAGCGTTCGTAAGCAAATATGATGTTCAAAGTTTTAAGATCAACTTTTCAGATTCTGCAATGACTTTGACTATAACATTGTACATTATGCATAAAACTGCTGCATCAGAAACTATTATACGTACATGTAAAATGTTTTGTGATGCTTTTTGAAT
Source organism: Pteria penguin (assembly GCA_035048485.1). Taxonomy (NCBI): domain Eukaryota; kingdom Metazoa; phylum Mollusca; class Bivalvia; order Pterioida; family Pteriidae; genus Pteria; species Pteria penguin. Next base: position 36,793,286 of record CM068589.1, on the reverse strand, counting down.
TGTTCGCTATTTCATACGAACAAGATCACAAGGGATGAATATTGAAAATAGCATTTAAGAGATTATTCCGATCAGTAAAAATTAAAAGCAACCCGTGTAGCTTTCAGGATTTTAAGATGCAGTCAACCATATTATTGTGTACATATATATAAAGCTGAGATAGGGGATTGCATGATTGAGAAGATCATTTAACTTTTAAGTAAAGGAACGGTATCCACGGTATCCACACTGAAACTAAGACAAAATCAGGGACCTGGCACAGCATTATCCATTGCATTAAACAACACGTGTAAATGTATTGTAGAAACTATGCATTATTTTCAAGGAACTGAGAACACTGAACAATGTGAGAAGAATTTCTAAAGTTAAGGGATTTTGGATACAACAGCTTTTTGCTGATTTATTTGATATGTAGACAAGGAGTTTAAATATACATGGAATATAACACTACTTTCAAACTAATGAATATAGTTGAGCAAAATATAGATACAGGCAGATTTTAGGTTTAGTAATCTTAGTTAGCTTCTACACAAATATGCTCTAAAACATTTATTGACGTCATGGAATCTAATGCAATACTAGGAAATACTTCATCGAATTAAAGTGACAAAACTAAACTATCCTTATAAGCATATATGTGCCCACATACATATATAATGTCAAGCGGATCACAAATTGCGACGGAATGGAAAAAAAAAAGAATCCCCTTTCCTCTAGTATTGGGACTAGTTTTTGAAACCAGATATTCTCGCAAAGATTCCAAGAGTACATACTATAAGCTGAGATCATGCCCTACATTATAGATGTCCACAGAAACTCTTTGTTTATAACCAGAATTATCGTCATATCAGTAGTTTACAACTAGTTATGACAGGACGGAACGTAATCTAGAAAAGCAATTGAATCATGTGATACCAAGTAAATGATTTAGAGCAATGTTTCGTTTTCAAAAGGCTGACTTCAGTATTTTCTTTGCCAGTAAAAGGATCTTGTAATGAGATTTAAAAAAGATTTTTTTTTTTCAAAATCAATCTCACTTTTGCATTAAGCCACGCAATTCCTTGTGCCCTAAAAGCTAAAAACAATATCTCGAATTATAGTTAGCAGGCTGTTTTTCAGTGCGTTAGTACTACAGCTGCTATGGTGATGATATCGCAAACAACAGGATCACTTAAGGTGGACCTGTTAACCTGTTAACAAGACCATTGAGTGACAATTGTTTAAGTGGACATCCAAAGTCGGCACCATAACCGCATTGCAATCTACTTTTTCCATTATGTCTGTTTGTGTGCCTATTCTTAATTATCTACAAGTCCATGGCGACTTTTCTCATAGCTCTGAGTTGGATGTCGTCTCTCCTTTCTTTTGGATCCTCTCATTGGGGTGTCCTAGTTGGCAGACGCCACAGGTGACTTTTTGTTTTAGAAAATAAGTAACTGATTGTTACGACACTGTAAACACACACACACACAAAGACACACACACGCACGCACGCACGCTCAAAATCCAGTGAATAAAAGTTGAACACTGTTTTATACATGAAGGTCTACTTTGATAATGTGGCCACCATTTCTAACGAACAAATTAAATAAATGCATCGGTTGGCAAGATTAGTGCATTCCAGCATCAAATTGAACGAAAATCATAAATACACAAACATTACGTAAATTATCACAATTATTAGATAAATTTGGACATTGATTTGTAGGGTATGTCCAATTGTTAAATGTACTATCAAGAGAGAGAGAGAGAGAGAGAGAGAGAGAGGAAGAGAAAGAGAGAGATAGGGTGTCATTCACAATACACATTTAAAGGGAAATACTACTTCTATTAAACAATTGTGCAGTTTACACGTCATTACATTTCCTCTTTGTAACCTTCGTATAAGCTTCGATAATAATTGAAATATATATATGTATATGTATAACGCGGATATGTGCTAATTTGAGGAAGTACATTTTATTTCCTGTCAAATATAATACCATTTATTCTAGACGCACTTATTACATGGCATAGCTTAGAAATTGCTTATTGACAATGAAAATTATCACTGGTATAAATGTGTGTGAATGCTTGCTTATCATGTGTGCCATTGTGCTTTATCAAAGTTACCATTTGTCATTATGTCCAGCAGATGAAAGTTCATGGAAGAAAAGAGAAACACTTTTATGTGAATATTTGGAATATCATTGTGGGGTTTCAGTACACGGTGAAAAGGTGGAGTTTTGTGCTCGTCCTATGTATATGAGGCAAGGATGTAAGTATATATCGTATTATCATTATTTATTGAAGCTTTCTTCTTATAGTATTTTTTTATTTTTTTTCCATTAATTGTATATGAAGATAACAGATATTTAAGTAAACACACACTTGTGATGATTTTGAGACCCGTGGAATTTGTTAGCTAACTGATGATTCATCAAGTTCGAAACAGTAGAAATCCAAAATATTTGATTGCTCCATTAGCATGTCAATTTTTACTTTGTTAGCATATCGAGTTGAATATATGTAAAATTTTCAATTATTTACATTTAGTAATATACCCTGTAATATATTTTTACACCAGATATACATAATACCATCAAATACACTGGAAACAACTGTTTTTTAGTTCAAATCATGCACTGCTATAGTGATTAACATTATTCCCTGTACATTATAAATAAAAGGGATCTGATGGATGATTTCCATTTACCGGTTATGTGAAGTATATATGTATATATTTCTTTTTTCTTTTGTGATATTTAGGAATATTATTTATTCATTTTCATTTTATCTATCTTTGTATGACTTTTTTTTTACTTTTGGATTGCTTTTTTGTTGTTATTAATATTTGATTTCAATTGTTTATTGATTTATTTAGGTTTTTATTCATTAAATTGAATATTTTTAGAATATGTATTGATTTGAAAAGTGTTTTCCGGTAGTAATCAATACTGTCAGCAATATCTTTACCGAATTTTATCTAGAAAAATAGATAGAGGTAAGTAAGTGTGTTGTCCCACAAAACAAAATGACCGACACTATTGGCCCTGCTGCATTCACTGTCTAATTTCGTGTTCTTATTTCTCGATATTGACTTCATGGCGTTAGAATGTTATGAGTGCATCTTTAAGTATCCCTCCATGAAACATATTTAAAATGTGCAGTAAGTGTCAACCAACGTAAATGTTCAAAATTGTTCCTTTTTTCAATATTTCCAACCTAATTTGGTAGCTATATGTATTTCCACAAATTTAAAGCCGGCGTGGCCTAGTGGTATCGCGCTGGACTCCTGATCTGGAGGTCGGGGTTCGAGTCCCGCTCTGGTCATGCCGGTGTCCTGTCTTTCGGATGAGACAGTAAAAACCGAGGCCCCGTGTCGTGGTATGCATGGCACGTTAAAGACCCCTCACTGATGGGTCCGTTTTAAAGGTCAAAATTCGTATGCCTAGCACCAGGCAGATGCCGCCACCATATACGTGAAATATTGATGGTGTGACGTTAAACAAAAATCAATCAATCAATGCACAAATTTATCACCAATTGGATGTAAATAAATTTGCTTGCATAAGTTTCTTTTAAACATATTCAAATTTAATACTTCTCCATTTTTATGGTTATTTCTACCCATTTTCACAACATTTAATAATATAATATTTTTGAATCTTTACTTTTCCCTATTTGTTTGTTTGTTTGTTTTTTTCACTGGGGGGGGGGGGGGGGTTTTCTTGTTTTGTTTTTGTTGGTGTGGTTTTTCTTTTTCGTTTTTTTTTTTTTTGTTTCTTTTTTGTTTTTTGTTTTTTTTTTTTTATGTTTTTGTTTTGTTTGTTTGGGGTTTTTTTTGCATTGGTGTCAATAGTGGGGCTTTTTCGTTTTGATTTTGTATGTGTGCGTCTTTTCTTTTGAATAGGTGGTGGTAACTTTTTTATAGTTGTTATTTTATGTGGGTGTTGTTTGTTTTCATTTGTTTGTTTCTTTTTTGTTTTTGTTTGTTTTATCTTGGTTTGCTTTTAGTTATAGAGTTTTGTTTCTAAAAATCATGTTTTTGAATATTTCGTTTGCTGAATAATGATACAATGTTCTTCTATTAAATCATTTTGAATTAACAGTTATCAGTTGTCCATATATATAGTCGATGTATGTGATTTATGATTATGTTTTCATCGTAACGGTGATACCTGATATGTTATATCAATCTTTACCAGAAATTCAAAATTGAAAACGCTCTGTGAGTATGTGTGTATTCATTAATATCCCAACAATTGTACAAAGTAAGTGTATTAGGTTAGGCTAATGTGAGCCCAACGTACTCTTGCTATCTAGAATATAATTCCTTGCTCAAAATTGGAATAAATCTATTGAAGTTGGTAAGATAAAAGATACAATTTTTTATTCTTGTTTGTCTTCAAGTTCAAAGACCAAAAACTTAGTAAATGTTAAACAGATGAATACGAGTCAATTTGTAGACGTTGATACACAGTAATGTACACCGCATATTTGTAAATTACTTCTTGTAAGGTAAACTACTGACTAAAAACCGTTTCTGTATTGTAGGCATAGTCTTTAAAGTGATATTTTTTTTACATTACTGTTTCTACGAATAGCGATAATTCAGGCCTTCTGAAACGATTTATCTTTTGCAAAACATATCCCTCCTGTATCAAAACACCCAGGGACGCAGCATAATTATTTAATTCTTGTGACTTACAGATATGTAAATGGTTACATGAATTCACTTGGAGGAAGCGATGTACGAGTTTTCTGCAGCATTTTTGGCTCTGTCGGGATTGTATTTGTTTGTTTATTGTTCTTAATTGTGTGTTAGTTATAACTAGAATGTCAGATTTACTTGTACCACAAGCCAAGAAAGTGAATCAGTGTATTTCTAGACATTGGTGATATTTCTTGCATTACTAACTCGTCCATGCATTTTATAGAATAAGCTTATACCCCAGTTTTCAAGCATGATACATTGACGTCAAATAAATTACACTGTCGAATTTGTTTTATATAGAATACAATATTATTTCCACATTAAAGTGATTTTTGTACGCATTGAAATTCTGAATATATGTATGTATATATATCTCAGAAAGTAGAAATATTGGCTGCTAAAGTTTGCTTCATCTACGAATGTGGCTATATAATTAGAAAACTAGAATGCAAACTTCCGTTGACAATAAAAATTATCATTATGATAAAACGATCATTTTGTCTTGATCACATTTTACCAAGATCGGAGCACAGGCGATTGTGTCGCCTGGGTTCGCCTCTTTCCTGTGTATAGGGTTAAGGCCTCTAACATTTCTGCTCGCCAAACCCTACTTGAAAGTGTCAGCGTGATAGTATAAATAAAATAAACATCCACATATGTAATCACCTGTGGTCCAATAAGATCACTTGTTTCATTTGCCCATCTAGGTGAATGAAAATGGCGTCCTGTTTGAAAAGCAATGCAGCTAGCAAAATACTTTGCGATTGAGAAGAGTTAGGAACTTTATTTGTCGAATCGAGGTAAGGTATTCAATTTGAAAATGCTTTAAGGATAATCGTAGGTATCCTCGTTACATCTGAAAACCGACTGCTATACACCGGAATACGCGGACCCCTCTCCGGGCCCAGACTAGTTTCGAGTAACCTACAAACTTGGTCACCCCGAACTCTGATGCTGGATATCTCGGGAGATAATAGGAATTTTTCGATGAAAATGGCTGATCATGTAGATAAATATTATACAAATAGAAGAGCAAAGAGAGGGAAGAGATACAATATTTGTTTTATTTGTACTATCACGCTGAACCTTTCAAGCAGGGTTTGGGGACCAGAAAAGTTATAGACCTTAACCATATACAAAGAAGAGAGGCGAACCCAGGATACATAATCGCTTGTGGATCGGAGGGTGTCTGTCTATCGGAGAAAATCTACAAAAGGTTATTTTATGATTTAAGTGTGACTACAGCAATGGGAAATTAAATCTATCGATAAGATGCTGGCAAGGTGTCATCCTGGTACGGTTAGATGTCGATCATACGTCGACTTTCGTTTGGACACATTGCCTTATAACAACACAACAAATCTGTACATTTATGTTAGCTCAATAAGTTTCTTGAGACACTCTGAGAAAATTCTGCATTTTGAAAATCTCGAAAATGTTTGGAGAGTTTCTTTAGAATTAAAACTATTATACTTGCGTATAATAATCATAACTTAGGGTATAATTTGTTTCCTATACTAGGTGGGTTTTTACGTCATTTAAAGATTTTATTTTTACTTTTATTGGCACGGGCAATGCATTGAAAATTCGAATACTGAAGTAGAAGAAAAAAAAAAAAGAAGACATCTGACAAAGCTGTATGACAAAAATCACCAATGACCTGCACACAAATCATTATAATAGTAGAATATATATGGAAAAACGACATTACAAAATTATTCGATTTTGCTGTGGTTGCGATACCGACTTAAGACGGCCAGTTGAATTAACAAACGTCACTCAATTGGTATGGTTAACCGGTTTACGGGAGTTTCCCTTCTCGCTCACCGCAAAAGCAGTACAAACAAAGGAGACACATTTATAAGTAATCCTCCATGTAGAGAACAAGGATCAACAGGTTTCTCAAGAAGAGAGGTTATAAAAATTAATTACACACGAAACGTTTATAAAATGATATGTTGTTATAAAAAAATATGTTAAGCGACAGCACATAAGGAAACCGTGCTCTGCAGGTCTATAACGAGCTCAAATCCTTGATCAATAGCAGTTCCGACTAACAGTCAGAGGGGACGAGGATCAGGTCCTTGTCTCCTCTGAAAAGGTTTGGACAAGACCCGACATAGAGCTCCCACCGGCCTGTTAGTCAGCGTGCAACACTCAAGAAAAAGTCTGCATTGGGTTGTAGAGGGACCCAATACAAGACCTATGGTCTTAGCGATGATCACGGGGTCACAGTCTCGATGTCGAAGGCATTTAATGATTTTAGAACCTGCCGATTTCAAATTATCAGAAACGTTGACCCTCCTTATTTTGTACACTAGATTACCATAGAAATTGGGAAGGGAAATTCTGCTGAATACGTATTGTCGAAAAGTCATATTTTCGAATTTAGATTTGAGTAAGATCTGTAAAATTTACCAAGTGTGTGATATCTATAACCCTGAGCGAGAAGTTTAAAAGTAATCTGAAAATGTTTTGCGTGAAAATCCAAAACGTTGGTGCAGGTACTACGGAACCGAACCAATTGATTTAAATAAGTATCATATGATGAGAGGCTAGGGACGCCACCATCTAGATAAGGGCAATTTACAATAGGAAATCCAAAGTCCTCACGTTTATCATACAACCTATTGAAAATTACCACTCGAGGCAGTGAATGATTTTTAACGTGTCTCGCCAATTGTGGCAATGATCATAGGGTTTTACTTATCTTTCTCAATCCAAATACTTGACACTGAAAAGTCTTCGCTTGAACTCGAGCACAGGGCCTCCATGTCAAGGATTAAAAATCATATCGAGTGAGTTATTATTGGTTAATAATTTTTTTATTCATTTTATTGTATTCTACTTAAAAGCGGTATATCATCCTATAATTTCCCATTTTTATCAAAACTTTAAAATTTAACTTAAATGTATATCTACATTGGTCTGAATGGAATGTGCATATTGGAAATTTTTAATTGTTACATACATGATTTCCAGTATCTGACGTTCATCAAACCTCAAACGACATCATATATTAGCAAACTGTCGCTTTGTTGAATAGTGGATATAAATGACGTAGGAAATCATTATGTGTGGAAAATGACGCTGCGCAGTTGTGGTGCGCGTATGTATTAAAGCTAGTGTCATTTAATGAATAATTCCTGGACACACTATTAAAATTTATATTTGATGTGAGTTTTATTCCAATCAACGATTTGAAATTTTCAGTTTGTCCAGTATTTATTGTGACTGGTGAGCAGAATATTGTTGAGCAAAACTGCAGTGGAGAAGGGTGTCCAATGGAAGGATATTTCACCAATGCACTTTACAAATGTAAGTTAATTATCAAAATGAGTCTGTAACCACAAGAATAATAATTTCTGTGAATACATGTAGGCATTATGCCTTATGCATATGCTAGTTTCTTATTAAGCCAATATTCACATTTTTTGCTTCGCGTAAAGGCGACATTTATCTTAAAGGTAAACATATTCCACTAAAAGAATAACCTTGTTATATTTGATTGGAAGGAGGGGGATTAAGGATATGAGGTTGAATCAACTGTTTGAAAAATTTTGAATTATATTCTCGATTCCTTAATCATAAAACATTTAAATTCTCGTTTTATATTCTCATTTGATTTCAAAAGTTGACCTTTGCTTATAGTTCTTGATATTTATCATTTCTTAGATCCCGCTTGTTTGAACATCTCAGAGTAAGTAAAACATTAGCAATTATTTGTGTAAGATAACTTTCATCAAACAATATTAATCAGAGTATGGCGGATAAGCAAGTGACACTATTATATGTACCTTTTGTGTTTACCTGTATATTAATAACTTATTGCTTGCATCAGCATTAAATACCTTTTACAGACCAATCTTTTCTAAGTGCGATGGATAATAATAATAATAATAATAATAAATACTTTATTTAAAGAAGGTAACCAGATAAGCTACAGCTTTTCTTCCTCAGGGCCTTCTACGTCTTCAGTTTACAAGTTACCTTTTTACATGGCATATATATGGAATACAGTACATGCTATATATGCTCACACACCATCATACTCCCTCACACTTAAGCAATGTTCCCCACACACATACTTTAACTTGTACATAAATCTATACATATTAACATTTACTTACACGAACATACACACACTCATATACATAAACTTATTTATGAACATACATACATACATACATCTACATACACACCCAGGCATGCATACCTACCTACATGTGTACCTACCAACAAATCAACCTATATAACTACCTACCCACTTACATACCCTAATACCCTAATACACATACATACATATACATACATATACAAAACACACGTGCATTACATATATAATTACATACACATATATAGACACATACATACATATACATACACATACATGCATATTATTACAATCACAAATATATAATTCACAACATTAAATAAGTGCTACATATACACACACATATATACACACTTATACACATACATATATACATATACATACACACACATACTCATATACACATACATACATAAATATATATATACATACATACATATATACATACAGATACATACATACACACCCTAATACACATACACACATATACATACATATACAAAACACACATGCATACATATATAATTACACACACATATATAGAAACATACATACATATACATACACATACATACAAACTATTACAATCACAAATATGTAATTCACAACATTAAATAAGTGGTACACTGTTCATCAAAATTCTACACAATAGATATGTCAATTTCTTAGTTTCCATCTGAAAGAAAATAGCACATTTAAACAGCTTGATCATCACAGATTCTCCCTTCTGGATGTTATTAAGGGTATGATTTTTTCTTTTAAATTGATTTATGTTGTTGGATTCTCGTATACTTACCGGTATTGCGTTCCACAATCGGGGACCACTATATTGAAGCGATTTTTCGAAAACTTTTGTTTCATGACGTTTGATATACATATCATTATTAGACGATGATCTAGAACTGTAGTTTTCGGCAGTATTGTATGAAAATAAGTCATTGATATATTCAGGGGTGAAATTTTGGGTAGCTTTATATAAAAGTATGGATTTATTATACTCTATCCTTTCGTAAATATTTAACCAACCTATTTCCTGAAAAAGTGTAAGGGTTGGTATTTCAAGTGGGAGACCTAAAATGGTTCTGGCTGCTCGTTTTTGTAATTTGTGTATTCGTTCTAATTGAAATTTTGGTGCAGATCCCCAAACTGTTACACAGTATTCTATGACTGGCAATATATAAGCATTATAGTAAAGTTTTCGGGTTTGCAAAGGTAAATATTTCTTTATTTTCCCCAAAAGTGCAATTTTAGATGATATGTTTTTACAAACGTAATCAATATGTTGCTGAAAATTCAAATTTTGATCGATATGAATTCCTAACAATTTTTCACAATCAGAATTTTCAATAACTTTATTTTTCACTTCTATTGATAGTTTTGTGTTTGTTTTTGAGATGCGTTGTTTCGTTCCAATCACCATACTTCTTGTTTTAGTTTCGTTTAATATCATGTCATTTTGTTTACACCAATTTTGAATATAGTTTAAATCGGTTTGGAGATTTTCGTTTATGGTATTCATTTGGTTTGATGAATTTTGTAAGGTGGCATCATCTGCAAATATGTCTATTACTGATTGCTTAACAATCAAGGGCATATCGTTTATAAACAGTATAAATAAAAGAGGTCCTAGTATCGATCCCTGTGGTACTCCAGCAATTACTTCTGTTTTATTTGACGCGTGTTTCCCCATCCTTTCTTCTTGTTTACGATTGTTGAGATAAGATTCTAATAGATCCAGAGATAGGGCATCAAATTTATATAGTTTCAGTTTTTGTATTAAGATATCATGATTAACTAAGTCAAACGCCTTACTAAAATCTAGAAATATGACACCAGTTAAATTCCCTTTGTCCATCTCCTGCAACCAGTTTTCAGTCATTTTGGTTAAGACAGTCATACATGAGTGTTGTTTGCGAAATCCAGATTGTTCCCTAACAAGAAGATCGAAAGCACTCAATTAATTTCGTATTTGTGACGCCAGACGTTTTTCAAATATTTTTGACAGTGTGGGCAAAATAGAAATCGGGCGATAATTACCAGGATGTGATTTGTCGCCTTTCTTATAGATTGGTTATTTTAGCTTCCTTCAATGTAATCCGGTGTATTTGTATAGATGTGATCGATAAGTGTATTAGAATTTCCGGTGACACTTGTTGGGGTAGATATAATTTGTGTCAGATTAAACACCTCTAAAGCTTGAGACCAATATCGCGGGGGTTCTTTTATGAGGTCGATGTTAAAATCTCCGGAAATAATAATTTCTGCATCCCCACATGTGGCATTATTTATTTCCGTGGCGAATAAATTTACCCAGCTTGTGTTAGCTGATGGAGGGCGATAAGCCGAACAATAAAGGAAGGATTTTGAATTAGGGATAAGTATCTCTAACCATATGGTTTCAATATCGCTACTTTCCAGATCGTTTCTTCGTTTGTAGTTTAGCGTTTCCGAAAGATAGATTATGACACCTCCGCCCGCTTTACCAACGCGATCCCTCCTTTTGAGTTTGAATCCATCTATTTGTATTAATTTATCGGGTATTTCGTCATCTAAAATGTCTCACAAATTCCTAATATGTCGACTGATTGCCTTTCTTTTAGAAGCAAATTTATTTCATCAATTTTATTGATAAGATGACAGATATTGATATTTGATATTCTTAATCCTCGTTTAATAAGGCCAAATGTGTTTGAAGGGGCATCTTTACTTTGATCACTTACTGATTTAGATGTTTCAATCATGTTTTGTTCGGAAATGATCATTTTTGATCTGTCGCAATGACGTCTGCAAGGGTTGATACTTTTATCTTTAGATTTATGACTACTACTATCACTTGGTTTTACGCCTACATATTTACCGAAAATTGATTTTAGAGGAGAATATTCAGAGCATATACATGTATAAATCCCACATTCATCACATAAGCTATAAAGGCAATCATATCTATTAGATACACTGATTAGATTAGTTACGGCACACATTTCCTCGCCGAATTCCTAATGTCTTGGATGGCACTGTTTCGCTTTGTGTCCGTGTTCTCCGCACGCGTAGCACTGTACTGGAGCTCCGTGGTGGCATCTTTTGGTGTTGTGTCCGTTTTCTCCGCAATAGTAACAACACTTTACGGTTTGTTCATGTCTGGAATTTATGATTTTCACATATCGGTTGTAGCATTTTATAAGGTCCGCGGTCCCAATGTCCGACAAATGTATCCTGTCCCTCCAGTATTGGCGTCCGTTTACGTTCCGAATGGTGTCACTTGTCTCGATTAGTTTTGCGTCATTTAATTCGCAAATGGATTTTATTATTTTATTCATGTCCGTAACGTCTACATCAGTCCTCTATAGGATTTCAGCGATGTAAAACATCGGTTCCAGGCGATTTTTTCTTGATGGTCTTAACGGTCTGTGTGAGATCCTCCTCGATGGCCTCCATTGGTCTCCTTGCGCTTAAATCATTTCCTCCTACCTGTAAAATGACCGATTTGAATTCCGTGAGATTGATTTTTCCGATCTCGTGTTTCACATTTGTTGTCCTCGCTCCCCTCATTGTTTTTACGCGTGTGTTTTTGGTCAGTCCTCGCGTGTTTATCCGTTGTAGAATGGAACTACCGATAATCAATGTTTTCTTTGTGTTGTGTTCAAGTCGCGGTTTATTTACGGTAGAATCGCGCTTATCTTCTGATTTCTTTTTTCCATTTGAAACAACTTTCGCGTATGAAGAGAGTTTCGATGTTTCAGCTCCTGACCTGTCGAGTTCCTTAGTCCTGTTTCCGTTCTTATGGCTGTCATTGTTCCTATGTCATTTATTTCTCTTGTCGTCATCATGGTCCCAGTTTCACTTGTTTTCCTCGTCAGTGAGTGTGTTCTGGTTTCATTTCCTGATTTGAGAAAGTCCACTTGTGTTCCTATGTCTCTTTTTTCATTTGTTTGTTTTTCCATTTTGTTTATTTTTTCCTCAAGAATATATATTTCATTTGTTAATTCCTTTAACTTTTCTATTGGATCAAAAATGTCGCAATTAAAAGAGTCCGAAAAATTTAGGCTGTTTGTGCCCGTGGATTGTGCATATTGTTTTGTCCGTGGAGTTGACATGAATTTAGGTTCTGTTACATCTTCTTCATTAATTTCACATGCGGTGTCTTCGTGCACAACATCCGAATTTTCTGTAAGTTTCTGAATAAAATTTTGAGTCCATAATTTATATCCTTGTTCTTGAACGTGAACCGTATTTGTAGTTTTGTAGAGCGTAACTGTGATTGTTTCCGTCGTGTTCTTATAGATTTCTCCATTTTTCCTATCCGTCCGCCGTTTCGTAAAATCACATTTAATTATTTCCTCTTTTTTTTCCAGTTTGTCTTGGTCGAAATGTATTGTAACACTCTGTTTGTTATATGTTACATCTACTCCATCGTTCTTTTTATCGGGTAAGTTAATGGAGAAGCTCCTGAATAAAAATGTGAGTAAGCCGGAAACGCTTAGGCTGTTCATACTTGCTTTTAGAGGAGCGTCGCAAAACACGTCTTATCTCTTCAACGGTCAACCATTCATGATCATGGATATGACACTCTTAAACATTTTACAAGCACAAAGTGATATTTATTCTTCATTCATTGTCGATCATAGTATTTTGAACCTTTTGATTTGTTTTACTTTCTAGCCCTAGATCTATGACAACAGGAAAAATTACCATATCATTGATCATTCAGGATAATACTACCCTGATATCCAAGTCAATGGAGTATTCTGAGGAAAATAGTAAGCACATTCATTACACGACAAAATTCAAATCATACAATGAAATACACGAAGACACATCCTTGAAATGATAATTGAGATAATCTGTTCAATAATGTCTTATGATATAGGAATGTAAGCATTTCATGATATCTTTTGATTATGTTCCCTTTACGTAATAACAAACAAACATTTCAAACATTGCTCGTATATTTCTATAAGAAGGAGAGGACTTGTATGAAGAGGAGAAATGTTCCATATGTATTTATTTAACAGAATTGGTACAGTATTTTTAGCTCTTATTCATTACTAAATTAATACAAAAATATATAAAGATACCAACAAGGGAATTAAGAAAAGATGAGATAAAAGAGAAAGGGAAAGACATTTGACTTAGCTGCTGGGTAGAAGTCACCGAAAAGATTTACAATAAAACTTGGTAACACGTAATTTAATCCATGCAATGACATTACAAATATATTGATTGATATTGATGCAATGTCGACTTAGGACGGTCAATTGAGAAATACACGGCACTCAGTTTGTGTGTTTAGCCGATTTACGGGTTCACATTTCCACTCCTTGCAAATACAATACAACCAAATGACACATATTTAAAATGGATACATAATTGTCCATATAGGGGAAAAAGGGATCTACTAGTGAGAGGTCATAAAATTATGTAAACACTTATACTAATGTAGAGTAAGATTATGATATAACAAATTTATATCGCCACATGTCACGCTTATTCAAGTTCATATCGATGTTTTCCGTTTCGCTAGAATAAGTAGCTGTATAGCAATGTTCAATATATCATTTTTATCTTAGCAGCCTCTGCATCAGTAACCACAAAAAGTGATTCCAGGAGTATCAATCTATACGGTATATATTTTCATTTCCTATTCACGAGCTGCAAATTCTGATAAGTATATGCATCCTTTGGTATATTTCAAAACTTTTGATGTAACATTCACATATATTTATTTATAGAACAAGTGTCTTATTTTGTGTTTTCATGCAGGAATGAATTACAATGGCGGATGTATTTATTAGATACAATGCGCGTTTTAAAGGCAAAATGTCACACTGGAAACTTCCATTTCCTATTTATAAACCTTATCAGCAAATCATTTCGTCTGCAAGTTATAGATTGAAAGAAACAGCTGCTGTCCCATGACAGCGTAACATTTATCTAGATGACATACTTTCGTCGAATGCCAAGCACATTAGCGCAAAACACGACTTTGATGATGTTACACAAGGTTGGAAATGTCAAAGATTTCATTATAATGTCAAAAGCATAACAATCAAGTCTGCCAAACATCGCTTTCTGTGCTGAAAAGTGGATCAAATATGGGGCGCTATGACGTCATCGATCAATGTTTTATACAGATATAAACAGCATATGTCTTGAAAAATTTATCCCGGCAAATTACAGTGGTTGTGCATATATATGAAAATAATGTAACATGCAACAGGTTAAATATTTTCTTCCATGTACAGTTTTTGTTTGGAGGGGTAACCTGGACAATTTCAAAATAACACTGTCAAAACCGGAATCCCGTAAAGAACTGACATATTTTGTGGAACGTACTTCTATCTATTATTTTCATTGAATGCAAACTCTCCGAATAACGGACACTGTCTACTCTGGACATCGGACACAACCTCCGGTCCAGATTTATGAAATTCTCTGTTATTTAACTGATAATAACGGACAATTTCGTCGTCAAGAGATAACATGCTTGACCGCTCGCATTGTTTACGTAAGACATGCTGCCGTTGAAAATGACACCTGCTTATTACTGTTAATTGGTCGTTTGGGTGTATCTTTGATTGGTATATTAACCCCGTATGGCTTCACTATGTATGCAGTTTTCATACTGTTTAATTAATTTGAAGGCCTTTTACTGATATAATTGAATTAGGCAAATAAAGCAGATATGTCGGAGAATACTACTAAGCGGAGACGCGTGGAATTAACACTTAAAGTGCTATTAGAATGCTGGGGTATTTTACATTTCCTTAAAATCCTAATTGTATCGTTGTGAAATTCATAAAAAATTACTGCTCCTTCTAATTCAGTATTTCTCAGAGAGATAAATATATCCATTTGACCGATTTTACGGGAACACCCGAGTAAAATAAAGGCTTCCTGTATCACTTGTTGTACCACTTTTAACGTCATTATACTGTGACGTCACAATGCAAACATTAACGTCATAATTAAAACCCAAGGAAAAGTAGCATTTGTACAACTTCTGACGTCACATATTACGGAGATTAACGACCGAAGAAATCCATCTAGCCGTTTATGGATTATAGTATATATCTTGTGATTGGAGTTGTGCAGCAGTGTAATTTTTTGTCAGCGACTCGTGTATGTAGATTCGCACATTGTATAGAAAATTTGTGAACATTCTTATAGCACTTTAAAGACAAGATTCGACTATTTGCCTACAGAGGACGTATACGATGACTGGGAACATGAACTTGTTAACGAGTACTCGTGCGGATCTGAAGTCACCGACATTGAAGACTGCAATGAATCGTCAGTGCCCAAGTCCGATATACCAGAGTCCGACATGACTCATACTGACGTGATGGACATTGTTAAAAAAGCTGAAGAACTTTGCGTTGGCAAACGACGATCGGTATCTCAGCTTTGTAATGGAAATACACGCAGTGAAAGGTCCACTTCGAACCCAAACACCACTAGTACATTGTTTCTTTATATATGTTCCTTACTGGGTTATAGACAGTACACTTTCCCACTTCCCGTTCATTCTTTGAAAACCGGACACCTGTCCGGTTTGGACACTTTACACTGTAGTAGGAAGTTGATTGAAGATGTGAAGTCTCGAATTTAATCTCAGCTGAAAAATGATTATTTAACGACTGGAGTTTTACTCAAATTGACGATCCACAGATATTCATATTATTCAGTTAAGTAGCTAATCCAATAAATGTCAAAATAGCGGAACTCCAACTTTAGTAATACCTAAAAGGACACAAGATTTGAGTAATCAGGGTCCTACAATGTTAATAGCGGTATTTGGTAAATGCTGTAGTAACAAAGCATTAGGATTTTTTTCCCATAATTTGATAATTATTCACCAGTCGGTCTACGTTAGTTCAATCTTTGTTTAAATAAACATGATAATTCAAACCCATCACCATGACATGGTTTTATTATCTCTACCGTGCAAGAATAGGCATACTGCGTAATTGGCATATGTGTAGATAAAGCTTAAAGCAGATCTCTGACGTAGAGTATATATATACCAATGTTTATATTTACATTTAAAACAGACATAATGCTGTAATAAGTATCTTTCTCTCTGTTCATATATTTTAACCTTTTCCTCGCAGGTGCCGCCATGTTCGTTGTTGTGTTGTTGAATATTGGTGTATTCGCATACGTTATTCATATAATAAGGTATATATCTCTATAAATATTACATTTTACATCTATTACATTTATTTTGATAAAAAGTAAACAATGTTGTCAGTAGTGGATTCACTTTACTGAAGACAGATAACTTAGCTAATATCAGCACAAACGTTAAACCTTCACTGTCATTTTCCTAGAAACTAAACCTCACAATAGAAAAAACTTCAGCACGTAAAAATGTCTTGCACTATAGCATAAAACAATCTGGACTACAGAAGCAAACAGAAAGTCGCCAATCCTTCAAAAGCAAGAAGATTACATGAATCTGTATCACTCACCTCAACACTCGAGAAAATACCTCAGAACGTGTCAGAGTATTCCCTGTTGACAATATCCTTTTTCAGTCCTGTTCATTTTCAAAATTTAATTAAAACAACACTACTGTACTTCCTTTCGTTTTAAGAGTTGAGTAAATGTACAACATTGTCGTCTAGAGCGTTTAAGTAACTATAACTGTAAATTGTTCTACAGTATGAACATGTTTTACATGTCTTGCGAATACCAAGTGAAAAGCTCAAACAAAACAAGAGAACATTCTTCAAATGAACGAGATGTACCAATCTATTAAGTACGTGATTAATGCACTGATCGTGTTTTAATTTAACACCTCATCTCTGGCTGACAGGAAAAATACCCCTTGACAATAATTAAGTTATAAAAGTATCATGAACTCCTGCTTCCCCATCTTTTTTTTAAAATCCACTCCTTTTACACCAAGCTATATTTACGAAATTGACTCCATAAAACGACAATAGGATAAAACCAAGGTTGCGCCCTACCCCTAACGTACGTGCTGGTTGACGCTAAGTCCAACATCATAAACATATAATCTGGCAGAGATGTAATTCTGGCAATTCAGTATGGGCTATGTGTAACGGACCTTCCAATAGGTAGCACATTAATAAATCTTCATGTATGTCCCTATGTTTAAATTCAAATCATAGCAATTTAATGTTATGTGTCTTGCGTCTTGCAACAGCATTGTTCAAATTAACTAAGATATAATTAACGCGCTTTTGAATAGCTAATAAGGTAGAAACGACAGTAATTTTACATACTTCAAAATAGATTAACTTAATGTGCTCTTTTTGCATCTGATTAAAAGGGAAAAGAAAAGTCGGGAAAGGGCGAAGGTTGGAAATATCAACCGGCAACAACCACGGTTTATTGAAGAAATCGACAGTGCTTGTGTTTATGAGGAAATCCATGATGTTGACAATGCGGCAAATGGAGAGAAACCTATTTATGAAGAAGGTTTACACTGATTATGAAACTTGTCCATACAATTTGCGGCAGTAAAATCGAATGTAGTGTGCTTATAACAAAAGAAAATGTTTGGAACACAATTTATTCTGACGTGAATATACCTGTAATCAAATATGAATGAAGATGACAATTGAAGACTATTCTTAAGTTATTTTATTATTGATCATATATTAGAAATACAAATGTTTGTGTCCAAAATATATTTGCTTATTAATTCTTACAGTTTGTCCACGTTTACAAACTTTCACATTATTTGTATAACATACTATGAAATTAATATCGACTTTAACTAAATCGATAAACCACACTGTAATGGATATTATAGATATAAAAGCTATTCTATGCATATGAAATGCATGGTAAAATGTCTATAAGAAGATTAATTTAAAGCACCAAATTTACATATCCACTACGTATGCACCTTGAGTGATATTCAAACCCATAAACATTTGAAGAGTACGTTAATTACAAAATTGAACGTATCATTATTAGGGTTATTATACCATTTTCCTGATGTTGTGTGGCAGAGACACTTTCTACACAGCATTTGTTGACATTCATGTATATATTTAGTGCTGAATTATATTTATTTCGTCTGTATTGCGCGTGTGGCTAACCAAACTGTAGACGCACACGCCTCCCAGGCATCTGGTCTCACGTCTGAATTTCAGGGGTCCGTAAATTACGTTACCTTCACACTCAAAACATGTGTGGTTAAATGTCACTGCCTACTTCACACACACATCGTCCATTTTAAAGCATTCATGATATTCAAGTTCTTCTATAAAGAGTTCTGTATTACGTTTATCTTATGTCGTTACAGATGCTGTCAAATTATTTTTAATGGAATAAATTATCATTTATTCGAAAACTAACTCTAATGCATTTATTATGTTTCGCAATATAAGGTATTTATGTTACATTTCTTCATTTACCAATTACAAAATATAACACTCACGTCTATACGACATTGAACAAATCGCATGGCATTTCTTCCTATTTACTCATGTTTGAATTTCCTTTTATTGTTATTTAGTTTATTATTGTCACTAAGTGAAGAACTCAAATGTAAATATTAGATTACGTGAACACATAACAACAGAAAAAAAAATAATTGGTGTAATTTTGATAATACTTATATTTGTATGGAATGGTTATGTGAACCAGATTTTTTGTTTCAAAGTGTAAAGTGCTCGATACGTAAAATTTGGATAGGCGTGCCCATCATCAGATGCCCACAACCAACAAGTCATTACCGCGTCATATGTAGGATAACGACAAAGGAACAATTCATAGAGATATGCTTTAGAGGGCGACAGATAATAGGTATTTATTTTATTATGAAATTACGGGATAACATGCCTTCAACCAAGAAATGTGGATGAGTTGGCACGTGGTCTTTCTCTCTGTTTTTAGCATTGCCGTTTTTCAATATAAGTATAGACGTATTCATGGTATTTACATATATTAATACTCCTTAGCCTAAGCCGTAAATAAAGGTATTGAGCTATACGCCCCAAGGGGCATGAGTATCCTTTACCAAATAATTGGAAAGTTAGTTCTGACACACCCGTAACAAATTTGAAGGACAAACATAAGATCATGCAGTGCGCATTGGAAGGGGACAGTTCTTTCTTATTCTTTAATGATAAAATCTAATGAAAAAAATGTGACATCTGAACGAATTAATAGAAAAGTTTTCATTATTTCCTTTCCCCCCTGGTCCGACAGAGGGAATTTAAAGTTTCCTCTCAGTTAATATTTTCACTTTACTTTTTTGTACATGACACAAAAATATCATAATTAATTAATTAAACTCTATTATCACTATAATTATATTCTAAACTTAAACTAAGACGAAGACTAAGAGACAAAGACTATAAGTGAATTAAGATACTAAGACTGAATATATTTTAATAACAAAGCAGTATAAAAACTACTTCCAATGCAATACACCCAGTCCGTATGTGTACAATATCTATCTAATATGTCAACGTTATCATTAATTCTTGTGATGCCACTGCAAATGCTCTGTCAAATGCAGGTTTAATCATAAAGACATATCAATATATTAAATAATAAAAACTACAACGAAGTGTCTGAGAATTGTGACAATTATAGCATATCGAATATAAACAAATATTATATGACTAAAATTAATATTACATGAAAATAAAACAAAGTAACATAATCATGAGGACGATATATATATATAAGCCGGCTGGTATTACTTTTTTTTATCTCTGCACTAAAGAGTTCCTAAAATCAAATGCAGTTGATTACAAGAAAAATAACCCTAATTTCCGTATGAATAAAGCTGCAGGATTGCCAGGAATATTGCGTACAGTTTTTCTTTGTCTTCTCACAGCAATGTTTATATGGAAAGGTTTCAATTGCTTTGCTTCATGCAGATGATTATGAATATATAAATATCATATATTTTATGTCTAATATGAAGAGCAAAAGTCCACCAGAAATGAAGGTATTGAGTAATATGTTGTTTGCCCATACATTTTCACTGATTTTGTATGTCCTATGGTTTCATGATTTTTGGACTTGTGGTTTGGATTTATCCATCATCTTTACATGGTAATAAGCAATGTCTGATTCAATCAATCAATAAATTTGAAAAAAAAATCATTTGGTAACCACATCAGACGTCAATATGAGTCTCTCTGATAGACCATAACAGGAGACTGTTTTAGATTTGAAGCAAATCTATCCTAAAAATGAATACATAATATATTACCTTAACCTTGACAGCTAAAGATAATATCTATTTATAGCTGGGTAGATTACACAAGGTGTTTATTGTTGTTTGTTTTGTCATTGTTTTACGCCACTCAGGTATAAACACCTGTCTGCCTCATAGTTTTATCGTACGCTATGGACCCTTCCAATGTAGTAAGAGATCTTTTACACACCTAAGTGTCTGGGTATATAGAAGTATAAATATGGAGACAGAATGAAATGCTTTGTCAACAATTTCAAATGCAAGATGAGGTGATATTCCTGTCACCAACAGAAACGTTATCAAGAACTACTTACAATCTGTCGTTTTTTTCTTGAATTGTACTTAAACTAATGATCTTACGACACCAATTTCAGTCAAAGACAGTCAAAGTCGAACACGAATTCGTATAATTCCGTTTTAAACGGACTTTCATGATATGGCGATGTTTGTCTATTCGTCATTCTTTCTCTTCATAACCTTGTCTAGGCATATTTGGAATGCACTTTTTGTATTTGTAAGTTATTATAGACTTAATGAACGTTTTTTCAAACTAAGGAGTATCTCCCTCATGCATAGCTCTCTATCATTGGATTGGTTCTTTGGAGAGAGAGAGAGAGAGAGAGAGAGAGAGAGAGAGAGAGAGAGGGGGGTGGATGGGAGGTTCTTTTTCAGGATTATTAAAAACGGGTTGATGTATAAGGTATAAGAAATATAAAGGCATATACGGCTGACGTAAGTTTGTAAAATTTAGTATACGAATATTCCAATACTTTTTGCGCATTTCTATGTATGTCGTTCCTACGGCTTAAATTCGAATGTACGACTAAGTATATCGTGGTTGGTCGTTTAATTAGTGTTTTACGTTGCTATAAAAAGTTTTTTTCAGTTATATCACTACACGAAAGCAGGAGGTTGGTAACCTTCTAAACCTAGGGGCGCAATCCGGGGATTGAAGCCGGATTGTTTACACCGCAAAACAAATGCTAAACCACTACACCAAATCTACCCCAGTGTATCACCGTGTGTAAAACATTTTATCTCGTTAGTACGATTTAGTATACTGTACCGACGACTTATTGTCATTCGATGTAGTCTGTCGTACGTACACATATTTACGATTTAGTATATACTTGGGAGTACGTTACTTCTCCTACATACGACTTTGTGTATCGTTCGTATGACTTAAAATGTCGTACGTTGTGATTAGTGTCAATTACACTTAAACATTTAGCCATTTTTCAGTTATATAGACCTTCATCACTTTATCATATCGGGAGAGATGTATATCTTCAGACGAGGATGCAATGTTGCTTCTCAGGAAGAGGGAAAATAGTGAAATGGAAGTTATATTGTCATGTTTGCCATAAAGACTGACCTGTGACTGACATATCCGTATTGTCAATATCTCTCTCCCCCCACTTCCCCAATCAAACGAAAATATGAAATATGCAAACATATGTATTAGATCCTTTATAACATTTATTGATATCATATAAAAGTATCGCAATGCATTGTTTTCTGCATCGTATGGATCGCCTATACGAGTCTGAAGATTTGGAATAGGAAGCTGAATCTCGCTCTTGTGCTGCAGTACACATTGGAAATGTAACACACAGGATATACGCGTCCGCTAAGAGTTTTACACGATGCCCAATTTTTTAATCTTCCTTGTATTATGGAGCATGACTTTGAGAATGAACCCCATTGAAAGTGCGCCTACCACATCGAGTTCGTTCTTGAAAATGTTATCTAATAGCTCATTGCAGAAAATATGCACAATGCATAGTCCATTGAAGTAGTTAAAAGTGATACACACACAATGACGCGTGCCCATACGTGGAATACGTACACAACGTGAAGCCGTTAAGCTTTTCACATGTAGTAAATTGCACATGTACTTAACAAAGTTGATTTGTCATATATTTTATATATATTCTTTACAAATTCTATTTCATATTTCGAAATTAATACAGTTATACATGTACATGTTCTGATATTTATTTTTCATTAGTATCGGTCTGATACCTTGAGGATTCACACGATAGGTTCCCTTAATAATGCTTATATAATGTACGAATGATTTTTTTCTTTTCTTCTATATTCTTTTCATTTCTTCTTTGATAAGTTCCAGTCGAAATCGAAAACTTGGATCAAAGCAAGATATCTTTTAGATTGAACTAAAGGAAGATGTATTTTACACTAAGTACGAAAAGTCTACACAAAGTCACAAGCATGATATAGTTATAGGAATATCTACCACTCCACTTGCTACGAGGTTGTTTTGTGGTGGCAAATCAACTGAAAATATACAAACGGAAAAAGAAATAAAGTATAGTTTAGTAATTTCATTTAACCACACTTAACCACACCAATAGAATTCATTTTACTGCTCAAATGACCGTCGTAAGTCGGTAGTGTATCTTTCGTACAGTCAATATTTTTGTAATGTCATTGGAATTATTGCATTACTTGTTATGGTTTAGTGTACATCTTCTGCCCTACAGCTACGTTAGATGTCTTATAGTTGATACGAAAAACCACTGAATGTAAGGGATTTCGGCGCAAAAAATCACAACCGTAATAGCGTGTATGACCATCGTTTGCACCAATGCAGTCTTCACACTTTCTACGCAATGAAAGAATAAGTTTATGCAGAAATGCTGCCATGGGAATGTTCCGACATATACGCAATGATAATCGACGCAAACTGCCAACGTAGCAAAGGGGGGGGGGGGGGGGGGGTGACTCTGGACGGAGATGTCGTTCCATCTCATCCCAAACATTTTCTTAAGCCATATTTACAGTGGTAATCTCGACACATTCGTAAACAGAACTTCCTCAGCATCTCTATTATTGAAACATTTTACACCATGGTAACCTCGCAATATGGAAAAGGACGTATGCTGGCCTTTTGCAATCTGTTCCTTTGGGTCCTTTGGGATTAATGTCATTTGGGCATTCTGATTGTGGGATCTTCCGAACGGTGCTACTTTCTTGATATCGTCTCCACTGACATCCCATCTTTAAGCATCCCAATAGCGCACAAACGATAATTACTAAACCCAATGTCTATCTGTTCAATGTCTGTTGGCTTCAATACTCTCAATGCAGACAGGAAATTCTTACTGGTTACTAACCACGTGTCACTTATGCTCGAAACCCCAGAAAAGCGTGCTGTGCCCGACAAGGCGAATCTAACGCGACAATTATCAAATTGAGTACTCAAACACGCGTTTAGTAAATTGAAGTATGCCTCCGAAAACAAAGAGCGACAAAAGAATACTTTTTTGTTCTTGTTTAACTTTATGTATATACAGTTTCTTTTTTCCGCAAGTATACATTTGCAAATAAAAACTGACACGTAAACTAAATTAAACTTTGTAACTTTCGACATCCTTCTTTAAGTATAAGATAAGGCGGATATATTGGGATATTTATGATTTTAAAAGAACAAATTCATACCCGAAATAAATATTTCAAATTCATTGAAAAATTTTAGCAAATTATTCTATGATTACTCACTCCCGCTTAGTTCTGTACTTTGGTTCTTTGGCTCGTAAGTCAATAAGATAATGGTTTTTTTTTCTCTGTTCTAATATATACTTTCGATTTCTAACATCAAGAAAGAGACATTATTTATTGAACAACGCATTTGGTGCTCTAAATTTATATACGCATGTATACTCTGAGATTTAATATTACCACGGTTGATATTGCTGCTGGTGGACTGATAGTTCCTACGGATAATCACAAATACAGCTTTGAGAATTTGTATATGCTTCCAATTCACTGTGACAAAAGTCTATAAATCATAATGAAATTTATGAGTATCTGCCTGATGCATAACTCTGTCTTCAGATTGGTTCTTTAGTACTTACATTTAGGTCAATTTGGCAGTAAGTGTGTTCTTCACATATTCATGCGTTTGATTTCCACTTTTCAGCTTAAAGTATTACTTAAGAAAAACAATTTTTCGAAGTACGCATACAGTCATTGAACACATAACAATGAACGCGTGAATAGTACATAAATTGCAGTAGTATAATAAGGGTGTAATTTTAGTGTTGCACACGGTTTGACCATTTAAATGTTCTTTCATATGATGCGCTACGTTTATACACGTATACGTTTTCTTATATTTATTTCAGATAGGCACAGGGAGCAACTCATCATTATTCTTAAGCTTCTTAAATAACTCATCTATATTTAACTAACGTCTTTGCGGTAATAATATGGGAACACTTCATGACTGACAGCATTTATTTGCAAGATGAATTGCTGTATTATCTTTGTATGTTGTATTTCATCATAGCTGTATAAGCATAAAACCTTATAACAAGTTTCATTATCTGTCGTTTTGTGAAAAAACAATGCAAAATCGATGTTATTTATAATAGAGAAAACTGCTTACTTTAAATCTACACTTCCCGTTATTA
The DNA here is from genome assembly GCA_035048485.1 of Pteria penguin. Classification (NCBI taxonomy): domain Eukaryota; kingdom Metazoa; phylum Mollusca; class Bivalvia; order Pterioida; family Pteriidae; genus Pteria; species Pteria penguin. The sequence goes on along the minus strand of CM068589.1, from coordinate 36,767,847 downwards.
TTACATATTTCTTTCAGTACTGGGCAATATATACATTCGCCATTCATTACCAAATATCCACTTTCAAAGGAATGAATTGTACGTTTACTTAATGCTAATTCTGATTCTTAAGACAATGGCCTATTTTGTATTTTATTATCGTTTTTTCAGCTTTGTTTTCTTTTTACTTCAAAATTTTACATGTGGACTTAGATTAAAGAAAAAAAAAGTAGTGAATCATTCTCAAAATCTGCAGACATATTAGATGATTCCGAATGTGAAACGGCGAATTTATTACAATATTGTATGTTTATATGGATTTGCACATCAGTAATAATATGATTACTGCATTCCATAATAATTTTAAATGATATATGAATACCATTCATTTCCATTAATGTAAAGCTGTTCTCACACAATACTCCTTATTTCCACTATCTCTATTCAACTAGTTTTTTGGTATTATAATAATGAAACAAAGAGAAAAAAATATATCAAATAGTAATTACGTCATTCATTTGCCATTTGTTTTCAAACATCCAAACAATACATGACAATTGAAATGTTATCTGATTCAGTAATTATCTTCAGGTTATGAGCTTTGATTTAATCTTATTGTGTACAAATTATCTGTAAATCTAAGGTAGGGTATTATAGTTGATGACATTTTTGTTTGATCAGTATTTGTGTAAACTTTGTTTAAATATTTTTGAAATAGTATATTCTCATTAAAACAGAATAGTAAATGGCATGACAATAGATTGCATTTTTCTCAATTTGCATTCCATAGATCAAAGATACATTCTTAAACAGAAAATGACAGAGGCAAATCATTATTAGAAGCGGACAGTAGAGTGAAAAGTATGGAGTGTGTTTAAGAGTGGTGTCTAAAATTGAAAAAAGGATACTGAAACCGGAGGTTGAGATGAAAATAGAGGTAAAATAATCCGTTTATCAAATATTCAGAAGGGGAGTTCCCATGCCCTATTACTACATAGGAATTACTGCGCATATAGATGTTATGAATGATATATTACGCTGTATTCATTCAATTCTCCATATAATTCTGATTAACAGTGTGTTAGATTTAAGTCTTAGATATCTTTTTTCATACTTTTTTTTAAATCTTTATCAAAAATTTTAAAGTGAAAAGTATACCGCTAGATTACAAAGTTATAAAACACACTATTAACTACCCCTAATTTAATTCTCCTAAAATAACCTTGAAATTTTTTTTTTGAAAAACATAGATAGTGTAAAGATGCACAGGATTATAGATGATACTGTCTACCTATTGTTGTAATGAACAATTTTGCAGAAAATAAAGCAATTTATAATGAGTATGTCATTCTGAAAATAACAATTGAAAGGATTCTCATGTCTCAAATTTTTATTTAATTTTGACACCAAGATTTACCTGACTAGCTGAAAAAAAATATGTATGCATCTAGCTGGTTTCTACTCTACTAAATATATATCTATACTATAAGTACCTAGTATGTATGGCCAAGATCACAACAATATTTTGATACTATCATTCAACACTCCCTCTCCCCAACCATCCCCACCACACTACATACACAAAGTCTGCATTGGGCTAATTTAACCAGCTTATATATATATATATATATATATATATATATATATATATATATATATATATATATATATATATATATATATATATATATATATATATATATCGTCACTATATGAGTGAAATATTCTCAGCATGACGTTAAACTTAATTATATCTATCTATCATTTTCAACAAGGAATTTTCCCGCGACATATAAAATTGTTCCTGGGGGGGTTGAATTAAAATTAATTATCATTTTCAGGTACTGAAAGTGATTCACAATATAAATGTTTTGATTACAGTTTTTCCATTTTTCATCTGATTTCAATTCAATATCCTTTACATTAACATTTCTTGTGCAACACTCTACTTTGTTTTTCATTTCTGTTGGTGTCTAAACAACTAAACCAGTATCATCTGCATATATATCAGTAAAAACACATTTCATCATTTGCATTTCAATAAAATTTGATAAGCATAATATGCATTTCAAGGTCACTTAAATAATGAAAACAATGTAATATTTTACACTGCCAAACGTTACAGTTATTATTAAAACAATATGACCATACTCTTTTATGATTTTATATGAAAGATTTTGTACAACTGTAAATTAAGAAATTGAAAATCATGAACATTTGTACACTGACTTTGTTTATAATTTCAAACAATGTACAATGAATACTCTGAGTGTGAGATGAGTTAATACCATAACCAAGATCTGTTCAGGTAATCAAAAAGTCAGTCTTTCAATTATTTAAATCCCTTTGTTCTCTTGTTTTGTTCATTCATTTCTTTTGTATAGAGTTGAAGCAGTGAGATTGACAAAGTAGATTCTCTTTATTACTGCTCTAGACATGTTTTACCTGTAAAGAAAAGAATATCCTGCTATATAATACTCACATATTGCAAAATCTCAGGAGATTTCGGTGTCGGATGTTTCATAACACATGCACTATGTAATAAAGTGTTATAAAAACCATTAATATCACAGACCCTATTCAGAAAACCTCGTTTGCATATGCATACCACAATCATGAAATGAAACTGAAATATATTAATGATTGTTTTCAGATGCATTCATCTACAAAATTCAAAGGCATGTAGAACCACAAAGGCGTCGAGCTTAATTTGATTTAAAGCTGTTAAAAGTAGCAGAAATTGACCAGTTGTGTTCATCATTTTTGTTGAATTTCGATAATTTTTTGAAGAGAGTAAAAATGCTTAAACACCAACAGCCATATATCATATAATATCAAAATGTGAATGAAAGTTGTTAGTGGGCCACATGGCTCTTCGGTAGGGCTTTATCGAAAAGTAAAATGGTAACAGTTTCCTGATGGGGTCCATTGTGTAAACTTTGTTTAAATATTTATGAAATAGTATATTCTCATTAAAACAGAATAGTAAATGGCATGACAATAGATTGCATTTTTCTCCAAAAAAAAAAAAGGTTATAAATGGTATTGACTATGACATCATAATAACATTTTATTGTTCTTAACGTCATTCTTGCAGAAAATGTTTTATCAAAGAAAATGTACATGTGAAATCTATCGAACACCATCACCTTTTTTACAAAGATAGAAATGGACGAGTTGTTACCATTGCCTGTAAAATATGGAAGCCTTATGCTTAATTTCTTTTGAAATATGGTCTAGGTTACAGTTTTTGTCGACGCTACTAACACTGTCACTAGATCTATCAGCTTCTACATATCGTCCTAACACACTGTTCATTATTCGGTCAGTTATTGTATGTGCACATGTGTAAGGGCTACAACACCATGCCGTACGCCGTTATGACGAAAGCCAATTGTGAATCACAATTGCACTTTATCAGTTGATAAGGAATAAACACTCCACATGTGAGTTCTACTTAATTTATTTTTCATGCATTCAATTTAAGATTCTGTCTTAATCCATACTATCATCCTTTATATCCGCATTAAATTTTGTAGGTGATTTGAAAACTTTCTCAGCTGCCATTTTCCATGCCGTAGTGGGAACTTTTCCAAATATGGGGAAAACCATGTGATATTTACACATCATCTATATTTAAGATAAACTGGAGTTACCTGCTCTTCCTTGCTATCGCTGCGCGAATAGAGAAGTGCCCAACGCTATTCTGTAGAGGTTATTCCCTCCGCAGCTTATTTTATTTATAGCGCAGGCGGCGAGGGCAGATAAGAAGCTCTACACACTGGGTGTAGATATTTGTAAAATTCTTCGGCAGTAGCATACACAGCATAGGTATACAGTACCTGAAAGTATATTACGAGAGGCTTGTGATGTTTAGCCTCGAGGTGGGTGTAATTAATTTTGTTGATCTTGGTTAAACGAAATCCAGTGAGATAAAAATAGCCAATAACATGTCACTTGTACCCAGGTCAGTATCGTTATGAATTAGTGGTCACTTGTCTAGATATTTTAAGATTTTCGTGACACGCATCGCCAGTCTATATTTAGGATTCTATGAAATATTTTATTTGTTCTTTATAAAACTGAAATTTATATCTAAATATATTATTATCACTTTATCATATATATTATATTGGTTTCCATATTGGCGTTTATATGTCAAGTTATGCATTGATCAGGTGTTTTACAAGCGTTCTATTGCAATTTCTCCAAATAAGGCAATGTGTCACGTGGTCTTCCCCATATTTGAATAAATGTACATCTTAAATCATAATCAATTCTGAAAAGTCCATGAAGTCATTTTTTCCAACTGGTCCAAACAAAAATACAGTTAACAAATAGATACACAGACATAGTGATTCAAAAATATCTCTTCCTCAATCGTGTGGTGGCAAACTAGACAAGTTAATACCCATCACATATAGACCATGTATCCAAACATACCTCAACATGTGCTTCATTGTTTAAATGGTCATTTTTCTATGGGATTATTCTATACCTGCCAGCTTCAAAAAAGTTTCTTTTAAAATCATACATTTGTATGTTTCAGGTGGTGAAATGTGAATTAGAACCCAGGGCCTCTGACTTATCATGCCAGAGCTGTAACCACTGAGCTATTGAGTCCCAATATATTGACTGACTCACACACCTGTTTATCTGGTGATATACAGTTACAAAATCATGCCCATATCTCTACTAAACAATGCCAACGACCATGACTCTGTCAGCCTTTTTCTATCCTTACAGAAAAGAATGTCACTGAAATGCCATTGCTTTTACAGATATATTCTTGCCATTGAAATTCCATTACTTTTGCAGTTCTACTAATGAGATGCAAACTGGTAATGTAAAATGTATGTGTAAAAACCATTGATTTTCCAGTTTTCTGTAAAAACCCATTGCAATACCATTCGAAACTTATTGAAATCGGCGAATTATTTGAATCAGGTAGAACCAGTTAAATGACATCACATTTAACTGAAAAATCAATGTTGAAATACATCTTTCAGAAAACCATTGAAATACCATTGTTTCCCCAGTTATTCCACAACAGAAAAAACATACAATGACTAATAGAAACAAAGTTTTATTGTGTTCTTGTACACGTAATGCCTCTTCGTTAATTTTCAAAGAATTGATATTAAACTTAATTAGATATACAAGGATAATCTTGCCAACAAATTATATATTGCCTACTAATTGAAAATGAATATGTATTTTCATTGAAATTTAGTTCTCACACTTAATTGTTCAGTAACCTACCTTGTTTTTCAGAATTTTGGAAAATGTTCATACACAAACAAATTAAATTAAGGCATAGAACAAAATTAAATTCCCTGAAAACATCATCAGAATTTCATATGTTTAATCCACAGTTGGTCACTCAACAAAATTAAGTAACTTATACCACAAAGATCCACAAAGTCTTCATAATATCTTTGGATACATGTCTCCTTCCAGTGGCTTCCAGTCACTTTTTATCTGTAAAAATGTCACCTTTGTATGCTTATCACATAGTTTAAATCGCATTTCCATGTATAAATTTTAGTTGAAATCACCTTTCTATGTTTCGATTTTATGCATCCAAGCATGTCTGTTGTTTCATTAAGCGAAGTTCCCATAAATGTTTTGAGGCAGGTGATCACTGATGTGTTGGAAAGTTCTGTAAATATAAATATCACAGATGAATTACCAAGTCTTTCAAGACAAAGGTGCAATGGGGTGGACAGGGTAGTCTAGGAGATGAACGGGATGAATAAGAGACGGAGAAAGGAACAGAATGGGGAGACAGGGTGAAAGAGATGAAAAAGCGATAGCCATACTCTCTATTGACCAACTTACATGTACACACGACTCCTGTCATGCGCGGATCCAGTGTGATGGACTGGGGATTTGGACCGACTCTAGGATTTGACGAAAATTTCTTTCTTATTGTTACAAAAATATGGATGAACCCCCAAAATTTCAGGATCCGCACCTGACTGTGCTCACTACTAAAGGTATATTGCATTATTACTAATTACTTGCTAACATGAGACTCCTCCAATCACAGACATCGCAGATAACGTGACTATTATGAAAGTATAAAAATACATATACGGACAGACTCGTTCACAGTATATTAAGTGTTTTCATTTTTTGAAAACTTCTATGAAAGTTACATCTAACGCTATTTAAATCATCCGTGTGTTCCGAAACGTTCAAAACATGTGTACATTTCCGTCAGCTTGTCATAAGCACTGACCTTCACTCTCTGCTAATTAACTCATTTCTACGGATTGTATCACATTTCCCGACCGTTTCCGCGGCAGAGAATTCCCGTCGAGCGCCATTTGATTTTGATATCGATAACTTACAAGTGATGGGTTCGACCAGGTATCATGAGGATTAACTTTTTATCTTTCCGTTTGGGCACCCGGCAGCCCTCTATTGGATCAATTGGCTGTATTGATATTATTAGTATCGGGGAACTCATTGACCAACTGTCCGTTACAGAGTGTTATAGCCAGGCCGTTCCACTTAGGAGTGCCTCATAGCTCCTTCATTTTATTTAAGGAGCGGAGTGCAACTCCTATTTGTTGCCCACCCTCCTCTTGTGTATATAGTGTGCATGAGTGCTGGAGGGTTGTGTTTATTTTTACTGCTTGGATGGTCCGTGTTTCCAACGGCTTTTATTACAGGTGCCACCACACCGGAACAAATCTGTCGCAGCCAACAGAATTATTAACCCTGGCCATTTATACCCCCCCCCTCCCTCCCCCATGGCTAGAGAGCGAGTAGTGATGGCATACCAATTAAGACTGTGAAATTGAAATTGAAAAATTTTTGGGGCACTGCCAAGAATCGAACTTTACAGAAATATAATCCTACATGTATTTTAATCGTGAGCATAATGTTTTATAATTTCAAGTTAAATAATGCAATGATAATTTCACTCTCATTGTTAGTTTCTTTTTCTAAATTCTTATTAACTGCGGAAGTAGAGTGTCAAAGAAAGAAAGTGTCCAGCCATGAAGATTCAACGTTTTCAATTATTAATTAAAATCCGAGCAGAAGAACACTGCTGGTGTAAAACAAAAAATTAGTACTTACCGGTACATTAGTAAAAAGAATGTCCCTCGAGACCTTCCGATGGTACATTTATATATACAACCAAATCCGTCTTTCTATTTTGAATTCTTCTATATTAATTATTCCATCATCGTCGCTTGTAAATTTATGCTCGTTTGGCTATCCTTTACAAATGCAAGAGCGCGTACACAACGATATGTAAACAAGACAAAACAAATCCAATCATATTGCTCGATCGGATGCAGCTTCAAATTCAAATGATACTAGGCTGTATAATAAGGTCATTTTCCCAAGATTCTCGAGAAATGTGTTATATAATACAGTTCGGCTATCAGGAATGGACGATATCTTATTTCACTGATCTTTCTCAGGTTGTACTGTAGTGTGGATACAGAAATTTTATTTTTCATGGAAATTAAACCACAGAATGCATTGCGTTAATGTTTCCCTACTTTTAAGGTGTATTAACTGAGAAGAAAAAAGGTCATGAAAGTTATGGTGTGTGTGTGGGTTAGGAAGAGGGGGGGGGGGGGGTGTTATTGGAGTGTCTGTGCTTGAGACCTTGACAAAACAGGTATGTATTCAAAGTTATTTAGAAGAAAACCGAATGTAAACGACGATTTTATCATAATTAATAACAGTACCCCGGAAAATTAATCAACAAGATTGAAAATTGACATCGACGAAGTGAGCGCTGGTCCGTTATCGCATTTGCCGTGCTTTTCGGTACCATATATATGTAGGTGCTTGACGGTTACGGGGTTTCACAATGTAGTAGATCCATATCTTCATAGGTCTGTGGTACAAATTAATAGGGAGTAATAATACGCACTTTGTTAACACGGAATGGAAATTCAAAATATTTTGAAGATCGTAGATGCCTTCCAGTTATCACACAGCCATTATACATCGGGAGTTTCCAAGAGAGACATACTAAATTAATGCATCCGTTCCTTAAATAACTCTTTCCCGCGAATTTCTTAATATTTGTATCCCTTTTCAAAACTGAGTTCTGTTGAGTTCTGTCGCCGATCATATAATATAGCTAGATCGCGACTGTGTGTTTGTATCACCATTGAATTGGATAATTGTAATACTAAATGTCCAGTTATTTGAGATAATGGTATTTCAATGGAAATATTGAGGCATTAAAATCACAGTTATGATAAAACTTGAATTTCAATGGTCTTAAATTAATTGGTTTACTGAGACTTCAAGGTGAAACAATGGTATTCTTATAAAGTTATTTCAATGATAACTGCTAAAACACTGGATTTTCAATGCAGTTTCGATTGGAAATTTCCAGTTATTTTTTTATTTATCTAAGGGTATATCTTCAAACGATATGTACAAATGAGATTTACAATATTTACACATAATTACTGCAGTTTAAAAGTCAATGTCTTTAACTTTTTTTAAGCAGACATATATACTTGTTTCCATATATCAGATAATGTGAAAATGCCAATGTACACCTTAATACATGATTAACCATAGTCATGCTATATATAATACACAGAAATAGTGCTGTGAGCTGAATAGTTTTCTATGTATTTTGAAAAATAGAAGTATATTTTTGTTTGCTGTTTTATGAAGGTTGTTTGCATGATAATATAGACATATTATATACCAAAATGTTAAGGAATGTTTGAAGTTCATGAATATTGTAAAAGTTTGTCCACAATTTATGCACAGTAAAGTTAAACTGCAGGTAAATACAGGCAAAATAACAAAAAGCTAGATTTAGCAATAAATGTATGAATTTAGTTTTACAAATACAATAAAAGAGATTGAAATAAGAAGTAATAATTGAATAAAAATCACACACCAGTAGGCCAGTAGTTATTTTTCAGGTAAAACTCAGGTAACATTGAATTATATATGAAGTATATCTCATGACAGTTGCTAATTGGGGTATATGTTGCTCTGAAATGATGCCCAGTGTTGTTATATAACTGAACTAGTTTGAATAACCGATTAAAAGCGCGGTTTCCACGTCGTACCTGCAAGGTAGTATCGGCCAGGTGTAAAATAATTCAAAGTGCCAGTGTCGATATCTAGTGATCACCAATAAAAAAAGGATCACATTTACTAAACACGTTGTCCAGTAACAATAAGGCCCATCGGCATCATAATAATTAATCCTCAAACACCTTCATTTCCCTCTTCAGTTTTGTGAAATATCAATAACAAAAAACGGAGGTATGCTTTCAGTCGCCGGTATTATCCGTAGATACTGGTCTACACACTGATAAGTTTCATGTGCCATTGTAATCATTGTCATTGATAAACAAATTGAGGAAATCCAAAGAAGATCGACATCTTCGGTCATGTTTACAAACACCTGTAAAACCCAAGGTCAACACGTGGACGGCCGCCGTCACGGGCGCGTCAATTATGCATGAAATATGCCCGATCGTATGTTTTTTTTTTTTTTTTTTATAATCATTGTCTTCAATTATATCTGCGACATTAAATGCATCAATTTCTACATCACTACCATCGTTCCAAAGACTTATTTGAAGTAAGAATCAAGTTGCGTTTATAAATCCGCCATCTTGAAATACAAATTTTGATCTCCCTTTTTCCTGCATCTTAATATATGAACCAATCACATCTAAGGTTACGTCATGGAAAGTGTTTTACGATAGGAAATCTGTCTCCATTTATAGAATGTCTTTTTATAACATTTACAACGATTGGAAGGCTATAAATACGATCTAAAAATAAGCTATAGTCGACATAGTTGTTACCAGGAATATTCCAGGTTCAGCTCGCAGCGGGTGTATTCGATTCCCGTAATATTCCGGATTCAGCATGACCAAGGTTATTTTTGAAAAGTCTATACAGTCATTTTTTTTTTCCAAATTGGTCCACACAAAAATACAGTTAACAAATAGATGCACTGACACGCTGTTTCAAAAATATCTCTCCCTCAGTCATATGGTGGCAAACTAGATAAGTTAATATCCATTACATATAAACCATGTATCCAAACATACCTCAGCATGTGCTCCATTGTTTAAACGGTCACTTGTCTCTGGGATTCTCTCTACACCTGCCAGCTACAAAAAAGAAGTTGGGTTATGTAACTATGGTCATAAAGGACATTTTATATGTAAATATATTGTCCCTCTTTGGACAGACATTTTTTATTCCAAAATCATACATTTGTATGTAACAGGTGGTGAAAACAACTCAAGGTCTCTGACCTATTGTGCCAAAGCTGTAACAAATGTGCCATTGAGTCCCAATATATTGATTGACTATCACACACCTGTTTATCTGGTGATATGCATTTCAAGTTACAAAATCATGCCAACAAATCTTTCAAACCAAGCCAATCACCATGACTGTGTCAGGCTTTTCTACATGTTCCAACTACAAATGAGACTTACAAAATTTATATATCATAACTGCAGTTTAAAAAAAAATATAAATATATTGTCCCTTTTTGGCAGACATCCAGACATGTATTCTTCTAAAATCATACATGTGTATGTTAGAGGTGGTGAAAAGTGAAATCTCAATCTGGACTTGATGAAACCACCGAGCTATTTAGACCCAATCTACCCTCTTTTACGCAAACATATAAACGTGATTCCATGTTTTTAGATAAGAGAATTTTAAGACATAATTTTGGGTTTTATACTAGAATCATACATTCTAAACACAACTCAACATCTCCAACTAACAAGAGTTTCAAGATTATAATCCTTCTTTGGCAGACATATTTACATGAGCTCACTACTCAGTTATACACTGTAGTCTTGTATAGTGGTTTCACATTCATAAAACACATCATACAAGTGTGAAAATGTAGAATTTTTTTAAATATCAATTTATCAAGTCAGAAAGGTGTTTATTTATTGTTTTTGTTTTTCTTTAACTTGTACCAAGATGTGTTTGTGAAACTTGAATGCCCCCCAGTGGCACTAAAGTCCAAATAAGGCAAATTTTGAAATGTAGGTCAAAGGTCACAGTCAATGTTACAGGGTTATCGACCTTGGTGTCATTTGAAAGGGTTTAATTATTTGAGTATGCATACCAAACATGCAGTCACTATCTGTAATGGTGCAAAAGTTATTGTATTTTGTGAAAAATAGGACAGAATTATGGACAAACAGACAGGCAGACGGATGGACGAACAGACAGATGGACAGACAGATAGATAATCCAAATCCCATATGCCCCCAGACCTTTCAGGTGAATGAAATAAAAAGTATTTGAGTGAAAAGTGAATAAAACATTGAAGTAAGATCACTTTCATTATTCTCAGTGATAACCGGAGGTAACACCAGATAAAATGAAACTCACCTGTCTCTTCTACATACCTAGGTATATTATCCCCCAAAATTTGGATATATGATCATTTTCAGTTTCTGATATTTTACGTGTATAAAATTAGAAGAAGTACAACAAAGTGAAATATTTGAGATATCTTAAAGGAAGTAAAAGGTTGTTATTCGCTTAAATCTAGCAAATGTCCTTTAATTTTCTTCATGCAATCTTAAAAACGTCCAAGAAAAACTGTGAAACTCAACAGACAGCTTCCGGTGACTACCGAAAGTAACATTGGGCAAGATGAGACCTGTTTAACACATCTTTATAGTATACAAATGTCTATTATCCACGAAAGTTTCATTTCCTAGTCACTTAGAGTTTCTGAAATCATTTACAGACAAACATTAAAAATAAACAAGAGGCCCAAGTGAGCCTATATCGCTCACCTGAGTACCTAGATTATCAGTCATGCAGGAAACAAGAATAATTTATTTTTGCATTGCTGTGACTAAGTCAATAAAATGTTGAAAATATGTCAAATTTTATTTCAGAACAGAATAAACAAGTTTTTTGCACCTCCATTCAGGTGATTTTGATGTTAAGCATTGCTCTGTCTTTGCAAGATCTGATTCAGGGCAACAAGTTTGTCATTTTCTTTAGGTGGGGCCTTTTGCTGACTGGTTTGAAGTCAGGGTTATGAACAACAATTGTTCCAAATATTGTCGAGATTCAACTTAAAATGGCCTAATTTCATATGTTGAGTTTTGAGAAACATCTAAAAACTTATTTAGATGTGTAAAGAAATGGAAAAAAAATTGACCACAGCCGGATTTGAACCGCTACTCTTCATATTTTATTTACCAAGTGGTATATGTACTAGTGTTGTACATCGGAAGTGATTTAAAAATCGATAATAAGAAGATAATCGAAAAAGGTAATCCGATCAATTATCGATTTAAATCGGAAATACATATTCTTTGAAATTAGGAGTTTGACACATAATAGATCACATAGCAAATCTGATTTTGATTTGGGTGATCCGGCGTCGTTGTTGGTTTAAGTCGCCTTCTTGTTAGTATTAGACAATTTGTGCGAAATAATATTCTAAACAATACGCGCGCAGTTTAGGCCGATGCTATTCGCACGATGGTCCTGTACGTAAACCGGAATTTATATATACATGACGGTCATGTAAATAGTTGAGGAAGCATGCAATGGCTATTTACATGATGGTGCAAGGTGTTCCGAAATTGATATGGCTATTTACACAACGGTCGTGTACCTAAAGTGATATGGTTATATGCAACGGTCATGTACCTAAAGTGATATGGCTAAATACACGACGGTCGTGTACCTAAATGATGTAGCTATATACACTAAGGTCGTGTACCTAAATGATTTGGCTATTTACACGACGCCTGTGTCACGGTGTACCTAACAGACATCCTGTCGAGGCCGCTTGTGCCCAAATGTTTGATACAGAAATTTTATTTGTGTACTACATATATGCGTACATAGAAGAGCTTGCATTTCGACGTAACAAATATAAAACCAGTAAATAATTTTTTTTCAGTTTCTACAAGAAGTTACACTCGTGTACCTAATTAAAATGATTTGCTGAATGAGAGATAGGAAATGGGGGAGAGGGTGTTATGCAAGCGATTCCCTGTCCTGTTTCTGCGTGTTAATTCTGTCAAACAAAATGATAAAATCGCTCAATAAAGAGATTTTGTTGTGTATAAAACAAATAAAATTACTGATCACAGGAATTGTTGAAGAAATATCTTCTTTCCGCATTCTGGTATCCTTGGCCTTTTACTCTCTAAATCCGTAAATTTCCGAGAAAGGGGTACCTCACAGTTATGGGTTATATACCCGTTGTCTGCTTAGGTAATGTACATAGGTAACACAACGATCATGTAAATAGCCATATCACTTTAGGTAAACAACCGCCGTGTATATAGCCATATGACCTTCGGTATACGACCATCGTTTGAAACCACCATTGAACAAATGGTTCATCACTAATATATACCACTGTGAGACCCATTTTTAGACATGGTGGCACTATCTGTTGACCAATTTGGATGAAATGTAAAAACTGATAGAGGACCTATAGAACTTCATGTATAACATGTTAAATTAAAATCTTTCATGTGGTATAACAACAGAAGTTAATTAGAGCTGTCCTAACGGGACAAATACCCCCGCTGTAACAAAATGGAGACATGCATTATTTCATCCCTTTATGACAACTCATGAAGCATCCACAGAGAAGGTATAACAATATTTTAACCATTTTGTCTATTGTGACCTTGACCCTTGACCCATGACCTTGGTTCAAGGTGATAACACACCTTTTGCTCCTAAGCAAAAATACTGTGAAATATTTTTGAAATCCGTGCAGAGGAAGAAGTTATGGCTCAGACAAGGTTTTAATTATTGTGTCTACCACGACCTTGACATTTGACCTTGGTTCAAGGTCATCACACACCCTTGGATCCTAAGCAACAGAACTGTGAAATATTTTTGAAATCCGTGCACAGGGTGAGAAGTGTTATGGCCCGGACAAGGTTTTGTGGAATGACGGACAGACAGACAGAGTGATTCCTATATACTCTTGCCCCCAACACTTTGTTTGCGGGGGGGGGGGATAAAAATGTGAAGAATTGTCCCTATACATCCTCATTTGAAAGTCTTTAAAAATTCATAGAAAATCCAAAAATTGAGATACAGACAAAATTCCTTCACACTATTATTCCTTACCATAATTATGATCAGAATGGTCAATAAGAAATCATCATTATCAATTAACTGGGAAATATGACACTTTTCTGCATTGAAATCACCTAGTCCAAAAGTATGTCGAACAAATTTCTAAAATTTGATTTTGCAAGGAAACCAAAATGACAATACGTCTTCACTCATCCCTCTAGATCATTTCTATGCATTCTGATTTTCTCTACATACAGCCAGTATGAAAAAGAAGATTGTCAAAAGAGGTTACTCTTTTGTGACCTACTTTTTTACTGTGGTGGCACCACCTGTAAAGGGGTCTGGACGAAAACGACAGAATTTGAAGAGGATCATAAGTGACTTATTTGAACCAAGATTTATTATAATCTTTTGCACACTTTTGCAGAAAAAGTTGAAAATGTGAAAAATGGCCAACCCCCCCCCCCCTCCCCCCTTTGTTTTTGGAATTCATAAAAACTCCAAAAATTGAGATATTTACAAAATTATTTCATAATATTATTCCTTACCACATAATTATGATCAAAAAAGTCCATAAGAAATCATCATTATCAATTCAGTGAAAAACGTACCATTTTCTGCATTGAAATTACTAAGTCCCAAAAATGTCGAAAAAACGTAAAAAAATTGATTTTGGAACAGAACCAAAAATAACAACAATTCTTAACACATCCCTCTAGATCCTTCCTATGCACTTACTTTGTCTCTGTATGCCCCCGGTCTGAAGAAGAAGTTTGTTAAAGGAGGGTACCCCTTTGTGACCTACTTTTGCCTGTGGTCGCGCCGCCTGTTGACGAATCTGGACGAAAAACAACAACACTTCTAGGGGACCATGAGTACTTCATGCATACCAAGCTTCATCAAATTCTGTTCAGCAGTTCTGAAGAAGTCAACAATGTGAAAAGTTAACGACGGACGACGGACTACGATTAATCACAATAGTCCACCTGAGCCGAAGGTTCAGGTGAACTAAAAACTAGAAAAAAAATGATATCAAAAAGATGTTGCAGCTTTAAAAAATCTAGATAAGTTATTGCCTACCATTATAATCTAATATGTATTTTACAGTGAGTCCATCTTGACCCTGACTCAATCCAAAGGTTGTAGTCTTTTTTCTAGTGTTGTGTCTTTTCTTTTCTGCAATTACAATTTGTTCCTTTGTTAATTAATTATAATATGTATGATCTTATATAAAGATGTAAATTTATCAATAAAAGATCAAAGGTCACGGTCAAGGTCACATGATAAAATTTTTGGTACCAGTGGAAAGGTATTGCAATTAGGGACACTCATACCACATTGTAAATATGAAGGCCCTTGGTCTTACAATTACAATTAAAGTAGTTAAAAAGTAACATTGAAGTAGGTCAAAGGTCCAGTCAATGTCACATGATATAAAATTCTGATACCAACGGAAAATGTATTGCTGTTAGGGACACACAAGACAAAAATGACGGCCCCATGTCTAACGGTTGAAAAGTTATGACCAAGGTGAAAGTTTTTGTAACAGACGGACAGACACACAGACATAAGATGAGATCTATTGTCGAGCGGAGGACAATTTTAAGCGAGTTTGAGTGTCAATGCAAATTGGATTTTAACTTTAAAATCGTTAACAAATTACAAAATGCAGTCTTTAAACAAAATTATTGCAAGAAAATACACACGTTCATTTATATGTTACTGCCTTCCCATAATACAGTGAAAAAAATGATTATTAATCTGCTAAAATTAGCCAAAATGAATCTAAGAGGATAATACATAATTTATTATCTATGCCCATCAATTTTCCCTTCATTAATACTAGCTATTTTACAAAGTTTGAGCTGATTATGCAGATAACCACACTGATTTTCTGAATAAATAACACCACTCTTTGAAACAGATGTCATAGTACACAATAAACAATTTTCTGTTACTTAGTGTATTTTAAAGCATTCCTGTGAAATGGTTGGGCGAGGAGACTTTTTAATGCAAGCGAGACAGTAGACTTACAGTAAATTCCAAAGTATTTACTCAAGAACTTGCAGTGAATCATTAAATTTACTCACCTGAGTGGCTAAACCATAGGCTGTAATGAGCAAGCATTGCGAACAGAAATGCAATAAGCCTTACACATTCTTTTGGGGGCAGAAATCAATTATTAATTTCACTTAGACCCGCCACTAAGTACATGTACATGTACAAAATACAGTATGCCTTTAAGCCCTTCTTACAATGTAAATGCGTCAGCTTTGATTCAGTATAAACAGGGCATAAATATACATGTACTTCCCAGGTTGTCTTAACATTCCTGCTTTGGAGTGACGTTACACTGACTTCGAGCCCGATATTAAATAGTTCTTAGTTTGGCTTTATTGTTATTCTCATTTGATATTTGCGACTATTCAATAGTGATACAAAACTTTTTCTCTTTTTTAATCTGTCTGTCAATCGTGGCCACTACGCGATGTTTAGCCTCCATATTATAATAAATAAACTAGGATTTCAACTGTTCATTACCTTATAATTATTCTTGAAATCTTTGTGAAGGACCGCATTAAGCTGAAAAGAATACATAATTATGCATAAGACTTTTATGAACATATATACCCATCTATTTAAAAATTGATACAGCTGTGCATGTAGGAGCCTGCAGTATAAATTTCCAACACAATCATTCATGACTGTCTAATTTTCAATTAATAATCCTTCGTTCGTGGATTACCTTAGCATCATCTATCCAAGTGAACTGTAGGTCAAAGAAACCACACAAAGTAGTAATTCTACTTTGAATTTAGATATTATGTTGTCTTTCGACATTAATGGTCAATTGAACACCTCACTCTATGACAAACGTGACGATTTAAATTTCGCTATCACAAACTTTCCTTTCATAAGTAGCAACACTCCATCATCGCCCGCATACGGCGTATTCATATCTCAGTTAATACGTTATTCCAGAGCATGTTCAAATTACAATGACTTTGTTCTGAGGGCTAGGCGACTTTCAGTTAAGCTGCTCAACCAGAGTTATATATGAGCTAGACTAGCAACGTCACTGAGGAAGTTCTACGGTGGTTACGAGACTCTTATTACTCCATACTATATCTCGTTATCCAGACTTTTAAATGATATTCTGGACTGAGACCGATTGCGATCATTTTACACAGATTTGACACCTTCTATACTAGAAGGTTACCTACTTTGACTTCTCCATATGGAATTTACAAGATTTGACTCTTTCTACTGGGTATATGTGACGGGTGTTGCTAGCAAGCAGGAGATGCTCACTCTCCCCGGGCACCTGATCTCACTCCATCACAGGGGTTCACATATGCTCTTCAAGTAGACATATTTTGCTATTTTCCACTTGTTTTTCATTTTCACTGCTTTTGTATGTCCTCTGGTTTCATGATTTTTAGACTTATGGTTTGGATTTATTCCATCATCTTTATATTTGCTGTTCCCTTATCAACGATCGGACTACCCTGCATGTTTTATTTAACTATCTAACACTTAGAGGTTTCTACGTGTTGTAAAATATTAGATAAAAAAATTTGAAAACTATAGTTTAATATTGTAAAATTTCTCTATGTAATATTTATTCGCGACATTCTGTTGTTACGCCATTGCGTCGATGATATGAGGTCATATTTAATATTTACATTCGTTATAAAAGTCATAAATCTAAACCATAGAGTCGATTGTCTTAAAATAATGACGGGTTCCCTTTTCATTTATGTAGCTTTGTTTTGATATAACATCCAGGAGGCAGTTGTTCGAAACTTTAACCACTGGTTAAGATAACCATTGGTAAAAATTTATTTGACTTTATCCTGGATATGAGAAGACTTGTAGTACATGTATATAAAACAAGCTCTGTAAAGAAATTTAGATTTTAAGGCAAAAATGTTATAAATTAAAGCAATTGTCTCTCAAACTAAATTAACCACTGGTTAGTTTAACCTGCGGTTAAAGTTTTGAACAACTGCCCCCAGGTTATTAACTTTTAACATAATGCTGTTTTCACATTGACAAGTCCGGCCTTAGTTAAGTTTAGGGGACCATGATTATATAGACTAGAATGTTGTATACATCAAAGACATTTTACCGCTACTACCTTATTTGCGAGCACTATATTGGAGTGTTCTGCAACACAGGCCAATGCCAAAGAGGTTGAGACTAGAGGAGATAGGGAAAATGGTGGTTAAAATGGAGTAACGATATGTGAATCGTCAGCCATTTTGGTTTGTTTATATCTAGGCAAATGCGAGAATAAGTGGCATATCTAAGGAGCACCGGTTGGCTTTCTCGGCGTCTCAATGCATTTTGACATCATAACGACCTTTGTCGTGACATAAAATCGCATGACCATGATCTAAGACATCCTTTCCAACATTATCTTTAATTACTTCACTTCGATGTAAGAGAATAGGTACCGTGCAATTATTCGGTTCCATGAACATTTCCTCAGTTTGATGGTTGTATGGAACAAGAAGCCTGTGAAGAGGGGCAAGTACTGCAATGACTACAGGTTGTAAAATTATTCGGTTCCATGAATGTTTCCATAATTAGGTGGTTGTATGGGTTGCCAGAGGTTTCGGACAAAAACTTTTTCGGACTAGAGAGGTTCCGGACAAGAGATTTCGGACAAAAACTGGTTCGGTCCCCATGTTATGTTGAAGTAGTTAGGTGTATTCTTAGAACATTTTAATGGTCTTCGCATATAGTAACATGCATATTTCCTCTATTCATGTCAGCATAGATTGGAGAAAGATCACTAAATACCGGTAGGTCCGTAACCAAAACAGTTTCCGTTCATTATCCCTGGCCCTGCAATGGGTGCATATATTGAAGGTAAATGTATAGGCTACACATATATCATGACAATATCTAGGTCAAATTTTGATATGGCTACCATAGAGCATTGTTGACAGAGTTACACCCCTTGATCTTAGAAAATGATCGTCTTAACTGGAAAATCTTTTTTCTATGCACGAAGCACTACGCGCAAGAAGTAACTTAACAGCTCTTTTAAATCATAGCTGTATTTTAGTGTAGTGTGTGTATTTTTGCGATTTCTGGTGGTTTCTGGCAGTGTCCTCTGGATTATGAAGAAAAAACCAACAGTATTACGAAAAACAAAATAAAATTTCTGGAAAATGTCCTGTTTTCTTACAATGTTTTAAGAACATTGTCATAAAAATTTCTATGACATGAATTCGTCTGTATAGTTAACACACCGGTGTTATAGTAAACACTTAGCTTAATGTTTGAAAAGGTCTACAATTATCATGGAAACAGGGGCGGATCCAGAAGCAGAAGTGGGTGGTGTCGGTGGAGGCCCAAAGGGCCGACCCGAAGCACGAAGTGCCGAGAGGGGGATAATATGGGAGGGGTTATACCCCTCCTATATGGGAGGGGGTGTCCATGGACCTCCCTGGGAAATTTTTAAAATGTCGAATAAAATGGTGTAATCTGGTATATTTTTCAGTCTTTTTTTCAATAATGACAGGAATTTTTTTTCTGTCTGCTGACAACAAGGCTATAAAGTCATATCCCCCCCCTTAATTCGCCGTTGTTGAAATATAGGGCCGAAATCTCTGTAAGAGAACCGGCAAATAATCATTTTTAAAAACGTGGGACCGAAACCTCTGAGGCCGAACCGGATTTTGTCCGAGACCACTCTAATCCGAACAAGTTTTTGTCCGAAACCTCTGGCAACCGTTGTATGAAGCATTAGGAGCTTGCGAAGAGAGACAAGTACTACAATGACTATAGGTTGTGATCACTTGTATTGTTGTAACTCGAGCAGAGGAAACTCGGTCCTAAGGGGCCAACAAATTTCTTCGAAAAGTAGTCAATTTCCTGAATGTAACCAAAAAAAAAAAAACAAAACAAACAAACAAACAAACAAACAAACAAACAAACAAAAATAAAAACAAAACATCAGAACCTACAGACACACATCTCAACACACATTTTACAGAGAACCCGGTCCAAAATCTTTATCTTTAAGTTTTATAACTCCGGTTCCTTAAACTTAACTAAATATCCCCTCCATTGAATATATATTCTCCAAGCTTCATCATATTTCACGAACACTTCAGATAAAGTAGTTTTATCAAAATTATCAGTGATAAAATACAAGCAAAACAAAAGAAACCAGCATAAAACCTCTGATGTACTTACATATCTCCTGCCGCGCCGTAACTAAAAAAAGCCATGGTTGTTCGAAAGACGTTTCAAACCATAGGAATAACCCGAGGCTCATTTTCGAACGAAATATAAATGAATCCGATGAATACATTGTGGAACTCGATTTGCACTCTTCTTCTTCCGGAAGAGTTCCACCGCGCGCGCTATTTGAACTCTTCAACTTCCAGAAGCTCTTCTGTTGCTTTTACTCTGAAGCTAGAAGAAAAAAGAAGAAAGATGGCGGCAACGCAGAACATTACTTTAAAATGTGATGAATGTGGGCATTTTCTTGCGACAATGACGCAGTTTAATATTCATGAGTGACCTTCTGAAGAAGGTAAACAACTTAACAAGTTTTGGTCGATTGAAAATTAAAGATATGCATAGAAAGAGGATTTCACTTGCACTTGATTGTTTCCACTTTTAATGTACAAATATGCCAGTAGCGGATTTAGAGGGGAAGGGGGGGGGGTCTGCCCAATTTTCGCCACATATATACCAGTCAAAATCCATATTTGGCGCAAAAATGGCTGTGTAGTTTGGTTAATACACATGTGCCCCCCCTCCTTTTTTTTCGGAAATACTGGATCCGTACTGGCGTGTCGCCAGGCGAACGTTTGTACGCACAAACGTCCACATCATTTTTGGAAAAAAAGAGGAAAGAGATTAGGAAATCTGAAATATCAAAAGGTAGTAAAGGGCAATATTTATGACCATTATATTTGTCCTCTCCGGAACTGTTATTAACATATTCATTTTATATTCACGAAAAATTCGTTCAGGAAGTTCTTTAATTGAATTAGTGAGCTTTCTAATTTATTTCGTAATTATGTGCACATAGAGCTGTTAAATTGAATTAGAAATCTGTCTACAGAAAGCTCCCCAATTCAATTAAACAAGCTTTCGTATTAAATTATTTGGCTCCCTATTTCAAATTGAGAACCCTTTAATTCAATTACAGTTAGGTGCAGTCCTAACCTTACATAAAGTGCACTTCAAGTTAACTTTATGATTGCTTTTCAAGTTTACTCGGCGACAACAGAGTAAACTTGGAATCAAGTTTAGTAGTAAACTTGATTCCCAGTTTAGTCCTAAACATGATTCCAAGTTTACTCCAAGTGCACCTCAAGTTTAGTTTACTTCTATATACATGTACATTTACTATATTTTTCTATATTAAAACAGTTTTTTTTTTTAATATAAAATATGCAATTGTATATAATACACAATTATTACTATTGTGTTATACGAAACTGAATAATTGTAATAAATAAAAGTGAAAAGTAAACTTGGTGTCACGTGATAGTAAATTTGAAGACTGAATTACGTTAAAGTAAATTTGATATCAAGTGCACTTGACTAAACTTTATGACTGGTACTTAGGACGAAAAACTAAACTTGAGGTGCACTTGTCAAGTGCACTGGAATGTAAGGTTTGGACTGCACCCAACTGTATAATTAAATATCTTTCTAATTTGAGTGTTCTTTATATGTACATAATGACATAGATTTCTAAATGAATACGAGATCTCGCTTACACAATTAGAGAGCTCTTATTCATAAAACGATATCGTAAAATTAGCTCTATACTTTAGCGAGACGTGATATGTCTAACGCATGCCAAAGCTCACTAATTTTATGAAAGAGCTTTTGCATTGGGTATGATTAATTAGAGCTCTCTTTTGAAATTCAACAAATATATTGTATTGTTTGGTGACTGGAATTATAAATTTCTGTTAGAGGTATTTCATTCCAGTTTCGTCATCTCCTGTGTCAAGCTGGAATGTCCAAGGAACAAATGTATTGTTGAACAGTTATGATGACAGAAAAGATAAGTTTAACATTTCGGTCATTAAAAAGAAAACTCTGTAGCAAGCCATAACAGATAGAGTAAATACACAGATAGGCAGTTCTTTCACCATTGCACAAGTGGAGGGCAGATGGAAAACCGTTTTTACGGCATACCGGAAACACAGAGATGACTAGATGAAAAATGGACGGTCATGAGAAACATTCGAATATTTTGATATAATGAAAAATATATTGGGCGATAGTCACTCAACTACATAAAAGTTTGTAAGCAGTAGCATCAAGAGCTCACTCCAGCCAGGGGTAGGGTGCAGCAAATTCACAGAACAGTAGCTCCGAGAGTGGTGATGAAGGTAATACTACTACACAAAAGAAAAGAAAAATTGATGATGATAAAGAATCCCTGAATGGTCTCAAAAGAAGAAAAAGTGCCTCGGATGCCACTCAGATGATCTCATTTTTGGAAAAATATACTGCAAAAAACAGCAGAAAGACAAAGTCAACAGCTATTTTTAGTATGAAGGTCAAGGTCACAAACGTCCTTGTCATTTGAAAGAGTTCCATTTGTTGGATATGCTTACCAAATATTATATCAAGTCTCTATATCTTACGGTTTAAAAGTTATGGCCAAGGTCAAAGGTTTTTTGACACAGACAGATGGACAGACAGACCAAAATCCAGATATCCCAAAATTTCATTACAGGGGCATGCAATTTAAACGCAAAGGTTAACTGAAAAGTTGATAGACAGACAACAGACAAACATCATCAATCCATAAGCTTCATTTCGGCTAAAACATTTAAGAGATCTATCTGTATTGGACCAATAAATTTCAGAGATCTATCTGTATTAGGTTTTCGGCATTGTTCTTTACACACTACTTAAACGATGGATGCATGTCGCTTCACCTGGTAGATGCAAATGGTCGGATTCACCTCCATGGCAGATGACACCAACTGCCGAAGATGATTATGAGAGTGATGTGACATTGACTTTCGATATTGGTAACCTTGAAGAAGGCTATGATAGTCACGAGAATGTAATATGGTGGTCATCCAGACGGTGTAGCAGATCTGGATAGAAGTACATGTAAAATACCAGACAACATCAAGTGTGAAATGTGTTAACTGCTTTTTGTTTTTAATTTATTTTCAAGAAGTTCATAAGTTTTTGTTGATGTGACTTTGACATTTTTTTATCTACCATTTCTTTTAAAGACTTTCATTGTTGTTGTTCATTGTTTTATTATGGTTACTTTTACAGATGATACATAGTTTAGTTTGCATTTTTTGTTGTGTTATTAAACGTCTCTTAAGATTGCCTTGCTGATCAGCACCTTGGGCTCCGTCTGCTGGTGGCATGTTGTCGTCTGGGTCATTCTCCAAACACTCCTCCGGTTCATCCTGATTAAGTGCCAAACGTTATGCAAAACACATGCAGTTGTGATTATTTTAACTGTACAATCAATGTCATTGACATTCACAAACTGTAGTCGTCTGAATCTTCCTTTCATAATACCAAATGCATTTTCAATTATGGAACGTGTACTGCACAGGGATCTGTTGACGTTTCTGTCCATGTTGTTGAGATTTCCTGTATCTCTGTATGGTTTCTTGACATATCTTGAGAGAAGATAGGCCCCATCTGCAACTACATGGTTTTATCCACACAAAAATGCCTGATTAGTATAGAAAGGAGATTTTCTGTAAACTCTGGCATCATGTACCCGACCAGGCCATCCACAGTATCAGTAAAGAAGCGAACATCTCGACAAATGGCTTGAAGAATCACCGAGTGATAACCTTTTCTGTTCACATAATCCATCTCTCTCGTTTTTTGGAGATTTGTTGGCAATGTGTGTGGAAATCCATCCCGATTTAAGTTCGAACCTATCAATAATGGCTTGCTTCTCAATATCCGATGGCCACAAAATAAACTTCTTACACATAGATGTGCTGAATACATGTAACATTTTTCTATTGTGTTCTATAAATGTAGATTGCTGAACATCAAAAAACGATTTGATATTGAACGGACAGTCTCTTGTGTTCCAATATACCACAGGGTCATTAGAAGGTCTTTTTCAAGTGGTACATGTGGTCTTCCAGCAGTTGCTGGTGCAAATGTTTCAAGACCTCCAAGGTGAGTCAAAATCAATTCAAAGGTCTCTCTTGACACCCTGAACATCCTCTTAAAATCATTTGGTAAATACCTTGAAACCAGATCTTCAACATCCATTCACTTTATGACGGTCATCTGTATTTCTAAAATGAAAAATGATAAATACATGTAAACATGTAGCGACTAAATCCATTTTAAAAGTGTTAAAGTGAACTGTTTGATAAATGTTTACCAGTCATAAAGTACTTTGTAACAAGAGACCCAGTCATTCTTAATCGAAACACAGGGGCATTAATGTCTTGCTCATTATGACCAATATTTGAATGTCACTGGATTAATTAAAACTTATACTATAAAAAAGGATACTTCAAAATTTGGAGTCTGGACGTCTATGTCCCGTCACTATATAGATGTTTATATCGCTGAACATAAGTTCACAGGGACGATAAAAGCTCTATAATTCAACCAACCAACCTGCATGTCGCCCTCCCACTTGACTACAGACTACACTTTCCTCCCTTGTTTCATGTACCACACACAAAGTCCCCCCCCCCCCCCAATTTAATGTTTACATCTTTTTTTATTTTATTTACCAGTGTGGCCATGGTATTTATAGAGATTTAAACATGCCCACTGGTAGAAATGTTGTCGCATGAATTCACTACTGCAAGAATTAAGAGTGAGTTCATAGGGGTCAAGATATGTATTGATAGATATTATGATACATACATAAACTTCAGATAAAAATAAGTGATAGGATTTTTGCAGTGATTTTTTT
The DNA here is from genome assembly GCA_035048485.1 of Pteria penguin. Taxonomy (NCBI): domain Eukaryota; kingdom Metazoa; phylum Mollusca; class Bivalvia; order Pterioida; family Pteriidae; genus Pteria; species Pteria penguin. Next base: position 36,742,871 of record CM068589.1, on the reverse strand, counting down.
TTATTTATAAAGGAAAGAACAAACCAGAAAAAAAAAACTGTAAATGTATATTTGTACGATTTATATTTTCAAGCTATTTATTTCTTTTCAAAATTCCGAAGGCATATGATTATTTTAAATTTAAAACAATAATCGTTTACTCATCAGAGGATACGTCTATATATACCCAAAAAATCTCTCAGCAAATTTCTCTTCAGCAAAATCTGCACATAATAGGAAACTATTTAAATATCAGCGTACGTATTACCCAATGTTAGAGTTTTGTCACAAGTAATGTACCAAACATTCATCAAGTTTACCATGGAATGAAAGTGGGTTAAACTTTTGCGATTTTTAATTTTCAAGAAAATTCTCATTTCTGATTTGTCTGGGATATTTTATAACTCTCCGTCAATTTGTCACAACTTATGACGTCATAAATACGGGAAGGCGGATATATACCAGTATATTTATATTTAAGTAAAATACATTTTTATGGATATCACTAGAATGGAAATTTGGTATAGTGGTTTTCGGTCTGTTTATTGAATTAGTATAATAGCAATAACAATGATATAACATGTATTGGTCTACTTCTTGGTCTTTAAAGATATGTAGGTCATTTATTAGACTTATGAAAATCAGTTTTACTGACTGATGAACCCTGTTTATTCCTGTCTATTTCGAATGATATCATTAATATATATATGCATGTATCTCATGAAATGTTTATTTATGTACTGCATGATTGTACATATGTATTAGATCCTTCGTAATTGGTAGTGTAAGATTTTCTTGAATATTGTCTGTATTGCTATTATAATCATGCAAATACGGGTAAATTTCCTTTTCAACGATAGTGCCTAAATCAGAGCTATAGTCTCTTTGATATTTACTGATGCAACAACACTGTGAAATCGCTTACATCACTTAATACCTGAATAAGGCCCTATGCGATTAGTTATTCAAGCACAATCACATGCGAAAATGTTAAGAGAAGGTATAAGCAATGTTTGTATGGGTTATGTTCTTCATATAATATATTGACATTAGGAGAGTCATAAATTAGCTCTGAAATACGAACAATGCTAAAATATATAGATATGAAATATTTATATAACAGATCAGTTGGTTTCGTATTTGATGGAATTGAATCTTAAAAACAAAGTAGTTAAGTATACATGGCACAAATAGCCTTTATTTCATTTTAAAACTATTAAATCTTGGAATAATTTTTATATCTAACAAAATATGTCCGGATAGCCCATCGCAATATCTGTATCTGTGATTACCTTCCTTTGCGAAGAAGCAGTTATCACTGATGCTATAGAGTATTTTTTTTTTATTTACCAAGAAGGACAGTAGTGTAAAGAGTAGAAAATTTATAAGGTTTTATTTCTATTTTTTTTTTCTTTTTCTTTCCTTCCTTTTCTATCTCTATTGTTAAGACTTTATTACACAGTTGACAAATTTAAGTCCTTAATATTTCTAAAAGTTTTTTCAAGCTTATCCTTACGGCAGTTCTTTTATACAGTTTTTAACTAGTACTCTGGTTTTCATTATGGAGGAAGGGAGATATTGTCAACATTGCATAACATAATTGAAACCCCGAAATCATCTAAATAACGTGAAATCTATGGTAAGCTATAGAATTGCGGAAAACATAATCACCTTTGTAAAAAGATAGAAAACTGTCGATACACGTAACACAGAACAAAGGAATTTTATTGACAAATCATCTTTCTTCTTACAAAGGTGACAATGACCTCCGAACCTCTGTAAACCTGGTTGACTACACACGATCGACTTAAAATTTAGCAGATCTGTTGACATGGATACGAAATGAAAAGAAGTGCATTATGGTTGTAATAAAATAAGATGACTATAATGAATGGTAATCTGAGTAAGGTAATAAACTGCTGCCAAATTGGTGAAATTAATGTATTTAGAGTAAAACTCGGCTTCACCCGTGGTCAACGACGACCTAGATTACACGTTATCTGAATTATTTCGATGATTAAAAGTATATTGTGTATCCTTGACAGTACAGTGATATATATGCAATGGAATATATAAACGATTTGGAGGGAATTTTACTAAAAGTAGTAGAGTTAGACGTAAACGTAAAACGTAGACTTTACGACTAAACCTACGCGTGCGTAAGTTGCGTTTTACTAAAAGAAGTAAGTCCAATTGTAAACGTAGACTTAAACGCAGTGCCAGTCGTAAGGTACGACTGGAACTTTTTAACAAGAAGATGCAAATTTTCCTAGCAAGGGGATTTCAATATTGCGTAATGTGTACTTTCACTTTTGAATTTGTTGTCTATATTCATGTAGTTGATGTTATCGTAAATGCCAAAAAAATAAACGGTCAATTTGTGTATATCTCTGGTCATTAAAACAACAGTGTTATCAACTCATCATTACATCCATTTTTATTTTGTGTCTGAGAGATGTTTGCTATTGGATGATTAATTCATGTACACCACATAGTTATCTCATGCGCATGACTTATTATGTTATGCGAACGACTCATTATGTCATGCGCACGACGTACTATATCATGTTCACGACTTACAATGTCGTGCGAACGACTTCCTATGTCCTGTGATCGACATAACCATCTCGTTCTGAAGACTTATTAAATCGTACGAACAACTTATAATGTGCTGCAGACCCTCTAATTCAGCTCTGTATAGACAAAATAAAATAATAATGAATAAAGTAAAATTCATTTGTTATATTTATCATTTTAAAATTTATCCCTTCATGCAGTCAATAAAAAATTATCTTATGACACAGCCATGAAATGGCTGATTTTTGTTAACGAACTTAGTTAGGCAATGAATAAGACCTGTTGACGTCGAATATTTGGGTTACATGCCAGTGACTACGGAAGATAGATATGATTAGAAACAGTGTCTCAGATAACGAATTTAATATTGTGTTAGACTAAGAGGTGCATGTAGATCTAGTTGAACATTCTTCTATTGTTATCATTAGTGTTATCTTTTCTTTAATTTAAGTCTTTTTTCTTGCTTTTTGCGTCGCCTGCGAAGAATAGCAAAGCATTTTATGATAGCTTCGGAATTCGAAATAGCGGCGATAGAATAAAAATTTACGGTTTTCTAGTTATATATTAATAGATATAATTTTCGGTTATTCATCTGTGTCTCCGTCTTACATTTCGACTTTTTATTTCCTCGATACAAGAAAAACTTTCCGAAAAGATGAAGAGTTTTGGAGGTAAAACAGAGTTAATCGATAAATTGATTATTAATAGAAAGTGCGCTATTCCTCTCATGATGCCTTTTTTCAGCTAGTTTCTCAAGTAAAAGACGTAGAAGTACCGAAGGGTAAACCATATCTCATAGGCCATGGAATAAAGGAGACAATAGCGTGTTTAGTGTCACATTCAGAGAAATGCGAACCCCAATAAAATCGAGGTGACACCAGGTGCCCGGGAGGAGTAAGCGCTCCCTCTTTGCATGCAACACCCGTCGCAAATGTCCTGCAATAACTTTTCATATCGAGGAGGTAAATAAATCAATATACACGCATGAACATACGGAGACAGGAACAAGAAGTCAAATTTCCCATTGGCAAGATAGAACAGTAACGTCATTTTATCTAAGTTAGTGGCTAGGGATAACGTGAGAGCTTTCGAGACGTCATAATTTTACTCACTGCGCAAGTTCTTTGATTGACGTCATGCAAAACGTCATGCCGACGTCATCAACTGCCGTTATGGCCAAGTGTTAAACGATCTCTTATAACTCTCTTACGTGGCTTGTTGTGTCCTATGTGCCTAATGGCGGCCTCCTGTCTCGATAAACACCCTTTCACCTCAAGGCACTGTCATTTCGTCATTGTACTTACGTGCGAAGCAATGTGTGCTACTAGGCACACGTAAATTTACAAGTAAATCTACGCACAGTCCTAAGTTACGATGTTTAGTAAAGCGCAAAACACTCGTAAGTTACGTTTACGTTTACGTCTACGTTTGGACTTACGACCTTTAGTAAAACTCGCTCCTGGCTGGCAGTTACAAGTGCAGCGAGTAGATATGCTCAAAAGAAGTTTTGTGACTTAGAAGAGAACCACCGACATTTTTTTGTCATCTCCAACCTCCTAAGTGAGAAACAGAGCACAAGTTAAAGATCGTATCAAATCTCTGTGACCCTTACCTGCAAAAAATTGTTATGGAAGGTTGATAGAGGTTTGGGATGCATTAACTGATTTCCTGGATGTTGCAATATGTTTTTGTTTGAGTTTTGCATGCAATTTTTTTAATAGAATATAAGCAAGGTGAGTTTAATTCACAGTCTTTAGTGATATGGGCAGTCAATACCAATTTATGGTTCTCAGGGATTTCATTTATAGAATGTGCGAAGAGACTTTATGAAGGATTTCGAGTTTCTATGCCTACACGATGTATTCCAAGTTCCTCCAAAAATGAACCATGAAAGCAAGTCTTGCACACAAATACGAGACACTAATACGTAATCGTAATGTACTGTAATTAGTTCAGCCAATACATTTGGGTCACCGAATGAAGTACGATGACAGGAAACCATGTTCCATTTTAATTTGCATATGCGTGATTTCTTTAACACTTTAACTTCTTTAATCCCTACTTAAAGCCTCATTCCAAGTCTACATTCCTTATTATTCCTTAAGATGCCCTCGGTAACTACCATTACACCAGCAGTGACACCGGCCTAGTGGTTATATTAAATATAGAACATATATACCTTTTAATTTTGTGCACCATATGCTCATTTCGAAAAGTTATGTCTCTTCAGTGATGCTTGTGGTCGAAGTTGACGGAAAGTAACACTGTTAACAAAGCTGTCATCCCCAGCAGTAGCATATTCGATAGAACTAGAACTGAATTTCGAGTAAGATCAAGGAGACATTAGTGTTTAAAGTAAGATGTTTGATATTTAAGCGCTTCAAAGCATGTTTGTAATTGAAAGATTGGAAGCACTGGTAGGAGTATAGCTAAAGGGAAAACATGGTATTGATTTATGTTTAAAATACGGAGGAAAGCAAAACTATACCTTTTTATGAATGAGAATATTGTGAATTTTCAAGGCGTCTATTCAATATTTGGGGGGGGGGGGGGGGGGGGGGGGGGGGGGCAGGAGGCTGCAAGACTATTTAAACGAATTATCTTTCGCAAGATAATTTTTTGCGACCTCAATAACCACAAAGCTCACTCTATATTCAGTTGTAGCATTTTCGATGTAGGGCCCTACTCCAGCTTCTTTGTATGGCTAAAGAAATAATCGCAGAGAAATATAATGAAGTCTAGTACTGAAATGCTGGATACCTAAGTTTTTAATTACGTGGAACACGAGCGTCAAAAAGATACATCCAATATATATGTTTTATTGTCGGACCTATGTTCATCAGTACGCTTACTACGCTATCAATGTTACCGTTACAGTCATATGGATAAGCAGTACCTAGTTTACGAATTCCGCGTTTTTCTCCTTGTCTGTGGAACTGTTTGTGGGATATGGGGCTATTTGTAGGATGATACATTTTATCAATATTACGAACCTCGTGAAAATAGGGAATGTTCATCAGGATTTTAAATGTCTTTAAAGCAATTTCCATTATCTCGAATTCATAACCGAAAATTCCCTTGGTAAGAGTCGATTGTTTTATCTAAAGCACATTCTACACCACAGACAAATTCCTATGGTTAATACATGGTATAACACTCACCTCTTGGTATAATAATTATTATTGGCACAATAAGGTGAGAGAATATTGGAGGTGTTTACATTTCCTCGAAAAACATTAATATATGGTACAAACCTTGTATACAAAGACTGTATACATGGTAAGTTTAGGGACAATTTGTCCACCAGCGGAAATACATACTTTATGTACGTATAAGATATAATGCGCTAATTATAAATGCACAAGACATTGTAATTCATTCCTGCATGAAAACACAAAATAAGACATTCTTCTATATATTTGCGCCTTTAACGCGAAAATATCATACTGGAAACTTCTTTTCCTATTTATAAACCTCATCAGCAATTCATTTCGGAAGGAAGTTATAAGTTGAAAGAAATAACTGGTGTCCCATTACAACGTAACGTTTCATCGAATCTCAAGCACTTTAGAGCAAACTACGACTTTGATGACGTCATGCAAGGTTCGAAATATCGAACCTTTCATTATGTGGTCATAACCAAAACAATCAAATATCTGCCAAACATCATTTTCTGGGCTGAAATCTGGATAAAAAATAGGACGTTGTGACGTCACCGATCATTGTAATTCATACAGAAATAAACAAGACATGGTTGTGCGTATATTAGAACATATATACGTAATACTTTTGTGCACCAGACGCGCATTTCGACAACTTATATCTCTTCTCTAACGAAGAGGTTCTGACATTAATCGTATGAAATGAGCAATCAGAATTATTTTATAATATCATTTTTATCATCTACAGGCTATTTCACATTCCGCACTCATCATAATGCTGCTGCTGCGTATGTCGTATCAGGTTGTCATATATGTTGATACCTGCCCGAGTAATAAGCAGTCATGGACAAAAAGATCTCGAAAATTCCTTTGTAGAAGTCCAGAAGTATATCATTGTATACAAAACACAGACCATAACTTGATAGAAACGTGTATGAAAACTTTTATCATCAATTCTGTTAAAGGTAAGGCTCAGTATCAAAATTTTTGATAGCATTTATACGAAATTGCATGTGTTTAGGTTTTCTAAGTGAATTTAATGTTACTGAAACTAAAGATAAAACGGGTTTTTTTTTTGGAAAAAAGTATCCTGTTATCTTACAATATTGATGGTCACCTAAATATTTAATATTTGACAGAAATGACGATTTACATTTCAACATACATCAAAGTTATCCCCTCCCTGAGAGCAATTCCTCAATTCAGTTAATAGGTGATGCCAGTTAAAATAACAATGACTGATTTTTGGGGGGTTAAAATGACATTCAAATAAACTGATCAGCCAATTATATGTCAGTGGTAGACTGATCTATGGTCGATACTAGGCTCTTACCGTACAGTATGACATATTTTACCAGAATGTTGAATGATACCCTTGACTGATATCTATTCCAACTGTTTTCAATGAAGAAATTTACACTCTTGGAATATACGAATAAACCTGAAACGACAGTTTGTACCAAAAGTTTACCACAGGTGTAGCTAGCGAGCATTAAATATGTACTCTTCTCGGCATCCTAATTTCACTCTTCGTTTGGAGCCCACATGTGGTTCTTAAGAAGGTGCTCTTTAGTTTATTCTCTATTCGCTTCCCATTTTGCTAATTTGAATACCCTTAGACTTCAACAGGTATATTAAGCAAAACTTTGACCAATTAAACACATAAATGTAGCAGAATTATTTTGTTGTCGTGTATACCATTAGAAATTTTCAACGGTTAATTTGAGTAACAAAAATCACTCGATTGGTATGAAAGTCTGCATTCAAATTCACCATCAATGGAAGGGATTAACAATTGTATTATATTTCTTATATTTTATTTCATATTCCAATTTGTTTTTTAAATCCCTTTTTAGTTACAGACTTTCACCTTAAATTATTCAAAACTGCATTTTTCATTTATCTACAATACTGACGACTAGATATTGTTGTGTCAAAACATCTGAAAATAGTTTTTAAAGTTTTACAATGTGGACATTTATGGAAGTGTGATAACTTGTATACTGTATATAGAGCAAAAATAAAAACAATAAATTAATAAATAGATAAATATAAACTAGATAAAATGATAAAAGAAATAAATATTAATATGTGTAATAAAGATTTAACCATTAATCTGGAAAATGTAAAACAGCTCTCGCCTTGCTTATTAATATGTAAATTCATTAAAATTATGTACATGTATATTTTTTGAAATGATTGAAAATGATAATGATGATGATAAATAGGTAATAATAAATAAAAAATAAAATAAGTGATTCCGAGGAAAATATCGAACATATAACCTTTAGTGCTTTTATTATTGAATAATAATTTTTGTTATTATGCCCCCGGTCTAATAGATCGCGGGCATATTGTTATTGTCCTGTCTGTTGTCAACTTTAACCTTGGCTATGACTTTTGAATCGTGAGGGATAGAGACTTCATATTTGACATGCGTACTCGACTAATGAAGCCATTTCAAATGGCACTATGTTTTTGATCTTGACAATGACCTTCATACTAAAGATAACATTTTGGACTTTGGTACCGCCAGTGGCATTAGTTCTTCACAGTTTCTCTTTCTTGTGTTTCTAGTAATTCTTGGATTTTTGAAAACACAATAGAAAAATTCTATTTCAGATGGTTGCCCATGGGTACATGTTACTGAAGGGAAAGCCTTTCTTGGTAATCCTTTTATTCCATGTAATCCAATGAATGGTCGCTGTCCAGAAAAATATCACAAGAAATATCCGACAAATCAACTTTACTCATGTAAGATCTACATAATTTTCTCATGCAAAAAAGAGATTATGATAAATTTGTATTTGCAAAATGACTTCGGGTTCTATCAAATTTCGCTATTGCATATTTGCATTTAGTAATATGGCTGTGTGTAATAGTATCACGAAGAAGGTATTTAATGCATATTTGAGTGTTTAGAATTATTGTGAACTGTCAGAGCAGTCTGAACAATCTGTAAAGGAAATCTGTATGGAATAATGGCAAATCAAAGCAACATATCAAGGGTATTCAAAAATGAAAACATATGGAAAATAAATAATAATAAATTACTTAAATGAGGTGGAGACAACTTCAGAAATGTAGGGAAGGGTTACAGGAAAATTTGTAAATAAGAAAGACTTAAATTGAGTGATTATATTTTAGAATGATTATATGAGTGTTATTAATTAAAAAAATTCATTCAAAATGTAACAAAAAGATCCGCATAAGTACCATTAATTAATCTATATTATGTCATACATTTTATATTAACTAGATCCTGCATGCATTAAATTAAAGAATGCTTCAGATTTTGAGGAAAAAGGAGGACTTAAAGAGAAGGATTCTAGGACGACTAAAACAGATTCAGTAACAGAAAGACTAACAAGTACACAAGAACAGTACTCTAAGTAAGAACCGTAATTTTACTTCTATTTGAATATGAAGTTATAATTGATGAAAGATCTGATGTTGCAGAAAACCCACCTGACCATTACATGACGTCATTGTAACGTCACTAGCCCATTGCATTATACGAAGCGAAGATGCCCAGAAAACTGCTGTAATGCAGCTCATTCCTCAACTCAATTTGTTGTTTAATTTCATAGAAAGTCTGTTCTACATCTATTTGAATTTGTACCTGGTTTGACAGCCATTAGATTTAAAATATCAACAGAATTTTAAAATGTAATTAAAGCAGTTGTAAAATTATCCAATTCAGTAATTTCACCCCACTACTTGTACCCAGTTGGGCACAACATCAATTTCATTGATAGTATTTCATTTATGGGATAACATGCTTGTGTTTTGACATTTCCCGCAAGTAATCGGTGATTTGCATGTCGAGTATTAAGTTATTGGACTTACTCATTGATCCGTTTTCTCTATATGAAAGATCATTTATAAATTTTAAATGTGTGTCATTTGATTACAGGCCACTTAGCTTGTATGAAGCGCAAACAAAGTCCCCTCGGAGGACTTTTTTTCATTTGCTGCAGTAAAGGCAATTTTAGAATAATGCCCATACACAAAATCAGACAACTATTCTACCATTACGAACAAAGCCCAAGATTTCATCGACAAAAAAAATCCCATTCCCATATCAAAATATACCACCACTCTACGTAATAACTACGCAGTAAAAGGAAGTTTTCATGATGTTTTTGTTAAAACATTAAATGTATTGTTGTCAAGTGTTTCGTATTAAATGACATTCAAAGTTTATAATAACTTGGTATATGTTGGATATACATAGAAGATACTCTAAAGACTTATGAGAGGAAGGAAATAGTTTATACATTTTTTACACAAATAGAAAAGGTTTAAGCATCAAAAAGCGATTGGTCCTACGCGCTTTGATCCTTGATAGGCAAGGAATAAATTCAGAAGAGTACCACTGCAGTTCCTATATTCAAACTCCAGATTTTAACAATCTGCAAATTGTGGCAATCTCATTCAGAACACTTAAATAGAATATTAATTTACATTTCGACCGGAGGAAATTCACTTGTCCGGCAATATCCTTATATGGATCAGAGAACTTCTTTAACGTGTTTTATATTTCTTATCCATGTGAATGCCACAGTGCCTTTGAAACAGTGATTTTCGTGTATATCCTCATATTTAATATTTGTGCTATTTGAACTGGATGATATAATGAAGATGCTTTCTCTTTTAAAGGATTTATGAAAGTATTTCATTAGATTTTTATCTTGTATTTCAGATCACTGTATAACACTATTATCGGAGTTTTAGTTTTTATCATTGGGATTCTTGTTGTGTTTATCTGTATTACAAAGAACAGATCTAACTGTCGTTCACAAGGTAACTTTTGCAAAACAACATCGCATGGGTCGTTTGTATTCTTCATTACTTTCACTTACTTGCACATTGAATGAAATGGAATACAACTATCATTTGCAAACTGTTGCACTAGATATCAGTTTCTATTTTTGGGTATTATAGGTATAGTTAGAAAGAAGGTTTTGCATTTGTTATTGGTACATATTTAAATACACGCACTATCGTCGTAATGTTAAAAATTTTGAATAATTATGATACCGCTAATCATTATATTAATAGTGGGCCAGATAAGTTGCAGAAACCATATCTTGCAGTAAATTGAAATTAACGTCAAATGTGAAAATCACTTTCGATGACAAATGCTGGATACCCAGCAGTTGTCAATAAGAAACAGTTTCTTATTCAAGACAAAATCAAGATATTAGCTATTATGGACACCTGGAAGATGGCATCACGTGCCAATGAGGTGTAAGCATCCCCCCCCCTCTGCTGACCAAATATACCCGTCATGCTACCATAGAATTATTATTCACATTAATTGGTAATGGTTTAACCATAGTCACAATCGATGAAAAGTTATGATTAAAACGAACGGTGTGATAAATGGATATCAATATATGAATATGTAAACTTAACCATAGAAAAATTGAAATCGTCACATTTAGAAACAGAAAAAAAAAAGCAGAGAAAAATCTATAATTGATAGAATAATTGGTCTTCGGAGACGACATATTCTTGAAATCATTTTCTTTAAATAAGCCCAACATATTTTTATTTATTACTGCACGAACTTCCTTAGTAAGGAGGCAGTTATTAATGATGTTAAAGACTCTAAGTCGAACACACTAACTGTAGTAAATATATTATTTGCACTAAATGCCAATTTCTGGTTATCGAGGGTTTCATCCATAGAAAATGTGGACCGAGAATATGTAGGATTACCAGATTCTGTATGTATTCCAAATTCATATACATGAAAAAAGTACCATTCCTTAAATAAATTCGTGTTATTATTTTTTGAAGAAAAGGCCGATATTATTCCTGATCAGCATCAAGAATTAATAGATGTACATAGTAATACAGCAGCATAGCTATAATACAGAACTAGAGCTGTTAATGACGCAACATGGTGGATCAACCTTTTACGAAAGAAAGAAAGAAAGAGAGAATGAGAATAAAGGAGAAGGAAATGTTCCGTGGTGAAGTAATGCAACATCGATAAATTAAATGTGTGTGAATTGCAAGTCTTAAAGGTCACGATAGCTTTTGCATAAGAACTAACACATTCTTACAAACATATAAGACTTCTTTACATGACAAAAACGTTTGCTTAACTTGAATTTTACAACAGAAAATAGTTGAAAAGAAAATGTTAGGAATGAAATTTATTCTATACAGTTTGTCTACACTGTCTCGAGTAACATCAATCCAATCATTAATCACTATCAATAGGTTTATTCTGCAAATCAAACAACTGATCACGGCCAAAACATTAGGTTACAAAATAGTTTCTAAGTAAGTCCTTGTTGCTTGTACTTAACGACTAATGTAAAGGGATTCAGTAATTAAGAAAGTTCAAAATGTTCAACTTGTACAGTGCTTGATATTGAAGCTCTTTTATTTATTTTTTGTTCACACGAGCAAATAAGAATGAATTTATGCAAGTAACAAGAGTTTTTGGAAATCTTAAAATTCTCATATTCATGCGCTCCCCTCAGTCAATGGCGTAGCGTCCTTTACGCAAAATACAAAGATGTATACACAGAAATTTATAGGACATAGGTATATTACAATTAATATTTACATATAAATGAATGTATACAGATTTGTTTAAGATTTCACAATATTTTAGATGGAATTTATTTAAATCAAAATTTAAAAATTGCTGACGTTTCGAAGAGTTTCGCCATCTCACTCTGAACACCCCCCCCCCCCCCCCTTTACCAGGGATGAAACTGTGGACCCCTTTATGGTGGCCCTAAAGCCCCAGACCACCTGTACTTTTGCATTTGTTATATTATTAAATTGCCACTGTTCCTGTTTTCTGTGGTATGTATCACCGTGTTTCAAGCAAACTAGCCATAACATGGAACAGAAATAAATGAGCCGATATCTTTTTATTTAGATAATTGAATTGTACAGAGATGCTTATGGTTTGTTGTTGGTTGATATTGATCTTTATTTGTTGTTGTTATTTGTTGTAACAGATCATTTTATAAAAAGTGGAAAATTGAACTAAATTCCTCTGCTTCTTGCTTTAAATCTCACAAAGATTATCTCACTAAACGATTATCCATTTTCATGATGCATTGCACAAATATTTAGATTTATGCAATAAATATCAGAAAATATAAAAGTGTATAAATAAATCCAAGCAAAGTAGAAAGGAAGCATACCAACTTTGATCCTGACACAGGTGCTTAGTATTTACAATCCCATTCGAAAGACAAGGCACCAATGTACCACAGATAGTCATGAAATCCCTGACATCTGTTTTCTGAATCAAACACATTAAAGAATAATCTATCACGATAAGATACTGATTTGTAATGACATAATGATTATCTGGTGTCTACTGCATCACAAAAACATAAAAGTTGATATCTGTTTATCTAGCTCAAATATGATTCATATTATATGGAATTAACAAATGGATGAGTCAGTATTTCGGTAAATCTCGACTTCACAAAATATTGTAAAGACAGGTTTTCACATTAATTTCAGAGAAGAAGTATTTTTGGCCTTGTTTTCTTCTTCTTCTTTTTATTATTATTTATATTATTATTACTATTTTTATTATTATCATTGGTAGTCGGGATGGCCACATTTCATCTGATTGACATTTCAACTTAATTTTTAACATTAAATGTAATGTTAAATACGTTATATTCTTGTCACATATCTTTTTTCAAGTTCGCAACTGTATCCCGTAACAATGACTCGTAAATTATCCATCACTGGAAGGCCTGTTGCAGAGATCTTAAATTCTGTAGTGCAGAGTACATCAGAAAGACGCTCTCACAAAATCAGGTCAATAGCCCTGGTGTAACATAAAAGCAATCGAACAAAACAATTTTTGATGGGATTGATTTTGACAGGTAATAGAGCTAGCTGTCTTCCGTTTCACTTGATTTATGACATCGTATTTTTATCAGCATAAAGCATAAATATATAAAGCGCAAAGACACTACAGCTAACAAGGAACCCATGTATTTCAGGGATAATCCTTTCGTCAACTGGGGTTCGAACCCACGACGTGTGTTACCGAATCACTAATCTGTCATGCATCCGACCGTCAAACTGGGCTCCACATGTTACATTAATTCTAATGGTTAATATATATATATATATATATATATATATATATATATATATATATATATATATATATATATATATATATATATATATATATATATATATATATATATATATATATATATATATATATATATATATATATATATATATATATATATGTATATATATATATATATATGTATATATATATATGTATATATATGTATATATATGTATATATATATATATATATATATATATATATATATATATATATATATATATATGTATATATATATATGTATATATATGTATATATATGTATATATATATATATATATGTATATATATATATATATATATATATATATATATATATATATATATATATATATATATATGTATATATATGTATATATATATATATATATATTTATATATATAACATATTTGGATATGTATGATGTATGTATGTTTATTGACATGTACAATGACATTTATCCATTTATTCTTTATGGGGGCTTGGCCTTGAATTCAAGGTCAATTTTGTGATTAGCTTTCCTTAGGTTCGGCTCTGACTTTCCCTGAAGATGCAAACATATGCAATAAATTATTACTACTTTGTATCTTCTTATATTCTAAATAAAATACGTGCTTTGCACTTTTATGAATTATAGAGCAACGTCCCCAAGGAAGATTTTACTTGCATATTGCATCTTCTTCCCTTATTCCATTTTCTGAAAATGCAGCACAAATTATGTTTGCTGTCATCTATATATGTTGGTAATAACATGTTGAATGACATTGGTAACATTAATGAATACATATACTGATGCTCTTTAAACACATTAATGTAATATGTAGTCAATAATGAAATAAATAAAACTTTAAACTTTGTCAGAATAAATTTGTTCCTTTAACGTTGTCATTAGCAAACTATAACACGATTGGATTCGAGATGATTGTACGGATCATTTTCATCATTATGGCGACCTCCTTCAATGATATTTTTCTTTTCATATGCAGCCATATTTGCATCATGCATTTCCTCATATACTCCATTATCTTCAATTTCAGCCACATCTATATCACGTAACTGACTAGCATTTCTAACTGTCCGTTCGTCCCAACATTTGTTATCCCTTTTAATTAAATATAAAAAAAACACACATTTTAAGTTAATCTATTTAGAAATATGTAACATTATAATCGATGTTATCTTATCAACACAAAATAAACAAATTTATGGAGCACAGTTCATTTTAACAATACTGTTTCTAAATACAGTATACGGAAAAAAACATTATATGATAATTTTCTAAATGAAAAAATAAAGAACATCTTGAATTGTTTATGACAATTGTGTTAATTCTTAAAGATGTCATACTGTATAACAAATGGCGAAAGGAGAATTTGTCGTGTTTGCGGATAAAACGGCAGCTAGCAGAGGTTATAGACGTTATTTGAAAAACATGTTATGATCCAGTAAGTTAAATGTTCATTTATTGGATTATAGGTTGCAAGTTCACTGTGCTAAAGCTTATTTGTCACCAGAGGCTTGTACATCCCGATACCGATACATCCCGATACATGGCTAAATTCCAACTTTTGATGAACAGTCTCTCTGATCCTCTCCCACAAACCGCCGATATCAAAAGTGGGAGACTAGAAAACTAGACTAGAAAAGTGGGTCTGACTAACCATGGATTGACTCAAGCGTCCAGGCCACCGTCATTTATGACAAGCTGAACAATGTCATCTTCTAAGGACTTTACATATCATTCCCCTCCATGTAGTACAAGGACCAGCGAGTGCCACACATTTGTTGTTGATGAAAGTGTACAGTTTCTTGGAATGCAAGTCGAAGTTATTTCGTGTAGAATGTCTTACAATATCAAGTGTATAATTATCTTTTGTTTGTAAACCAATGACGTATTTGCAAACATGTCAAGCTTCTGTATATAGCCACACGTCACATTCAATATCAATAATTCAAATCTGATTTGTTAACATAACCATATTCATCGATAGGTTGGCTGGTTGATTGGTGTTTTACTACGCTTTCATCAATATTTCAGTCATGTTGCCATATGGAAGCAAAAGGTAACCAACCTCTTAAATATAGTGGTGCATTTTGGGAATCGAAACCGGATCATCGGACCAGCAATCATCGACAGGACCTACAGGCAGGGATTTATGGCTATTCTGATACACTACTGGGTCCAAAAACCCCTGAGAATCCCGTTTTTCACTGCAAAACTCTGCAACACCCTGAAAAACTCTGAAAAACACTGAAGTCTGCCTGAAAAACACTGAAAAACTCTGACAGCCCTGATAAACACTGAAAAACTCTGAAGTCTACCCTGAAAAACTCTGAAAAACACTGACGACTCTGAAAAACTCTGCAAAACTCTGAAAAACTCTGACGCCACTGAAAAACTCTGCAAAACTCTGAAAAACCCTGAAAAACACTGACACCCGCTGCGATGCCCTCCGGCCGTGCGATCGCGGCCTCGCGTACTTCTATACGGTCCCTTCTATAAGCCTTATTAGCATTAATGTATATAAAATGTGATGAGTTGTGAATTAGAAAAAAGAAAGGGAAGAGAAAATAAATAAAGCATATCTTGCATTTTTGTACGGTGTTTTGAAGTGAAATTATTTTAACGAATCTCTAAATTTAATTTTACTGATGCATTATTCAAAACCAAACAAACCCAGCATAGGCGTACTAAAATACAAAGGCTTTTCTTACCGAGATTTATATATACATTTGTATTTCTAAATGAAAACGTATGTACATATATTCCTGGTAAATATCACTGTTTCATAAATGTGTATTTAAATAGTGAAGAAAAAATAAAAAAATATATATATATAAAAGAAGCTCCGGAACTATAAATTAGTGAATAAATAATAAATTATTGAATAATAAATAAAAAAGTGAATAAATAAGTAAATAAATAAATAAATAAATAAATAAATAAATAATATTTGAATGTGACCAGTACCTATATTTTATTCGAAAAAGCGAATTTAATACACCAGTACTGACAGCAAATCGACCACAAAGAAAATCGCTTGTCATTCATTTTAAATAACACAATGCATTCTATTCCAATTCTGTTGCAACATTTATAGAGACTATACCCATAGATTTTCATGTGACGACCTTTAGGTTTAAACATTCCCCACCCCTTCTCTCTCTCTCACACACACACACGCAATACTTTTTTTCTCTATCAATACTTTTCACACAAAATTAAGATATACAAATTTAACTTTTGTTCTTATTATAACAGCGTAATATAACAAAGTTCAGAGGACAATAACTTTCTTTAACTGAAAAATTTTACGTGTCAACGTGTTGCTCTTTCATTCGAATGACATACGTAAATTTTGTCCTGTAAAATATTTCAGTGATTAAATATTCTCTCGGTATTCAATAATGTTACTAGAAATAGCATCAAATAAGTTTCAATATACCAGTGTAACAACGTATCTGCCGTTTGTTATATCACTACCTACTTAATCTACATCATGTAACTCTATACAATAAAAAGATTTTATCTAACAGCACCCCTTACCCCCCCCCCCCCGCCCTTTTCAATGGGAGACTGTGCCCTCCCCCCCCCCCCTTTTCTTTCAAAAAATTTCTAGATCCGCCCGCCTATTACGTATTGTAACAATGTATCCAGTAAGGGTCATGTATAGCAATGGCGAATACAAGGGCGCTCGCCTAACAGCACCCCCCCCCTTTTCAATGGGAGACTATGCCCTCCCCCTCCCCTTTTTTATTTAAAAAATTTATAGATACCCCAATTAACACTATATCCCATATTAAGTATTTTAAAAAATTAACCCGTAAGGGTCATGTATAGCAATGGCGGATACAAGGGCACTCGCCCTGTTGACTGGGATATAGAAGTCTTACATAAAAAAAAACCCCTGTCCTGTCAAAACTAGCAAAGTATTTTACCTTTATTTTCAAAATGACATATAAATTCAAGTAAACGGTGTCATATTTAGAGCAGATACCTCGATCTGCCCCAACCTATGGATCCAAATCGTAAATTGTCGAGTAGGATGTTTAAATCATATAGTATATTTAAATTGAGACCATACACTCACCCCCCCCCCCCCCCCACACACACACACACACACCCCACACACACACACGCCCCTTTCTCTCTCTCTCTTACATATATATATATGTTGTAAATTTAAACCGTGCGGCGGCTTCGCCTAGCCTACAAAGCATGCCGCATATAACGTCGCGCCACGGAGACAACCCTAAAAAGGTTGTTCCAATGACGTACATATATTACGGCATGCTTAGCAGACACCGGAAATGAAGTTATGATTTGAAACTGGTTGCACGTGGCTCTGTTCCGAGGTGGGGATATCACACCCAAATATCGTTATGTTACGACCTTAGGGCCGCTCCCTACTCTCTTTCGAGTTTAAAGGCATTCATGATTAATATTGATAAATACATACGTTTCTATATAGATATATATATATATAGATATTGATACTATTATTAGTTTATATGTATTATACTAGAATATCTTCATTAGAAAGTAACGGCACACGCATGGAATCTGAAATTGCTTTATTTTAATCCGACATGTCTTTGTTTTTTTAACTTTATTCTACATGTCATCAGTACTTTATTACGTAATAAACATCCGGTTGTTTAACCCGGTAAATATCGCCCGTAATCTCATATAGTTTGTTACCTATCATGCTGTAAATTGGGAATCGTAATTAACAGTACCTTGGTATGTATGAGGGGACAAAACATATTTAGTAACAGGTTGAAACATATCCAGTTGATACATTTCAATGTTAATTTTGTGTTATTGGCAAAATTAAAGTGTCATTTTAACAGTGACTTTTTAGGACAAAAACTGATTTTCAATCTTCAAAAGTGAAATAATTTGTTTCACACACGATCATTTATTTATTTTTATGTCATTAACTAAACTACATCAATTATTTAAGTTCAATTTCTTCCGCATTTCCTCTGATAATAGCAATATTATAGAATACATGCGAAATGTGAGATTTGTAAAGCTGTGATATAAAGTGCTATTCTGTTCCATTAATTTACATACGGATTAAATATGTAGCTGCGTTACGGCCTGTAGCGAGAAGGAAATACGCATACCCAAAGCCATGCTCGTTCACTCAAGTTGGACACTGTTTTAAAAAAAAGGGGGGGGGGAGGGTTGGTAGAATTAAATTAACGCAACTTCACAGCGTTTTATCGGTGAATGGCCGCTAATTTATGAAGAATGCAATATTGATTTATCAATATTAATCATGAATGCCTTTAAACTCGAAAGAGAGTGGGGAGCGGCCCTAAGGTCGTAACATAACGATATTTGGGTGGATTCTTTACACAGATTGGAAAAGATGTAAAAATAAACATCAATCATTATGTGTTATTAAAATGATTGATAGGGATATATAGAATTAATTATTTCTTTTTTCTGTATTTATTTATCTATTTACAATTAAAACCATGCGTTTTCTGTAAACTTCGTCTATCGATTTTTTAAAATCTTATTATTTTTATTAAATTTATTTTGATGTATTTTTTTCGTACGGAAAAGTTTAATGTTCTTATAACAAATAAATACATGTAGATGAATTAATAATTAAATAAATAGATAAATAATAAATAAATAAGAAAATGAATAAATAAATAAATTAAGTCCGCCGAGGAAGGCCGCTGGCCGAAATGTTACAGTACGGAAAAATAGTGCTTTTATTATAAATAAATAAATAAATAAATAAATAAATAAATAAATAAATACATAAATTTTAAAATGTCTTGTTCTATATTTTGTACTTATTTCCCCCTCCCTTAATGCACCTCTATGAAACAACGATGTTAAGTAACATGCTACTGCTGTAGTTAGATTATTTGTTCGTTCGTTTGTTTGTTTGTTTCATTCTTCTTTCTTTCTTTAAGTCGATCAATAAAACAAGTGACATCGCGCTGGAAAGTCCTGTGTCAATAAAATTGTTTTTGCTAAGTACGTAATTCATGTGATTTATTAAACTGCAAATGTAAAGATCATCTTACAAACGTAAGTCAGAATAGGAACAATATCTTAGTAATTTTATCTATAAAATCGTTAAAATAAGTCCTTGACAAATGGTAAAAAATACGTTTTTTTTTCTTATTCCCCGCTTATAAATTCATCACATTTAATACTTATTAAAGGTCATATATAGACAACAGCGAACCATTTTAAGTGCTTATATTATAAAAGGGACCGTATAGAAGTACGCGAGGCCGCGATCGCACGGCCGGAGGGCATCGCAGTAGGTGTCAGTGTTTTTCAGGGTTTTTCAGAGTTTTGCAGAGTTTTTCAGTGGCGTCAGAGTTTTTCAGAGTTTTGCAGAGTTTTTCAGGGTCGTCAGTGTTTTTCAGAGTTTTTCAGGGTAGACTTCAGAGTTTTTCAGTGTTTATCAGGGCTGTCAGAGTTTTTCAGTGTTTTTCAGGCAGACTTCAGTGTTTTTCAGAGTTTTTCAGGGTGTTCCAGAGTTTTGCAGTGAAAAACGGGATTCTCAGGGGTTTTTGGACCCAGTAGTGATAGGTGAAAGAGAATGAAACATCTCAAAAAGCCAGATAATCTGTTCGCCTCATGTTAAAATACCGACACACCAACGTTTTAAATGAGGGCATAAATTGGTGGCCCGAGTAGCTGCATACATCTCAATTATACCATGCTTTCTTTTCTATTAATACCGTATGCTTATTTCTATATTTTTATTTTTACATTTAAGTTTAATTATAAATCTCAAAGATTGCTTTTAAATGCACAGAGTATTAATGAGATGTTATTGAATCAAGGACATAAAAGGAAATAGTTTATATATCAGGATTCTGATAATATACCTTTTTATGTAAATTACGTATGAGAACACGCCAACAGTCAACACGATTACAAAGAACACAGCAGCACCTACGACAAAAGTGTGAATAAATTCAAATAAAAATGTATAAAGAGAAAGTGCATTGCTTATCGCAGTATGTTTTTTTTTTTTGCAGATTTTGCAGTATACCTTTCCTTGTATGTGATGACAAATCACAAACACTAACAGGCAAGTTCCAAAGTACAAAATATGTATAAAATAGGTATGAAAGTAATTGGTGCAAATTTTCCTATCGCATTTATACACTGGTGGACTTCTGGTGGCCAGCAGTGTGGTCCGGTGCCCAAGTAAAGCGGCACTAACATTCAGATTCGGTTACTAGTAAGCATTCGAATGTACTTTTGGCATCTGTTTAGGTACTCAGCTGTGCTTTGAATGTCTATGGATGATTATAAAGTGCAGTTGATCAGACTTCCTGCCGATTAGGAAATGTTTTCCGTACCAAAACATTATTATGGAGGTGAACTGTTGCAAATTACCTCATTTACTTACTAATCGCAAAAAGTAATGTCCTAAAGTTAATTAAACAAATGCTTGAGATTAAGTAAACCTTATATGCATGCTTCATAAACTCCAAATGAAACATATGCTTTTCAGCAACATACTTTCAGAAAAGAAAATATTTACCGCATATCATCAATACAAATGTAATCGTGGAATCATGCTCTGTAGGTGATGTTGCAGAGTCTGATAAGATAAAAAGGAAATATAATTTGACTTTGCGATACATTTACATATTTGATCGTAATCGAAGTCTGGCGCATGTAAATATCTGCGTAAACGTAAAAATAATGTCTTGTGACTTCATTTCTTTGTATAATTTTTGTGTAAACTTAGCCACGATTAGTCGCCTAGAAGACTGTGCATATATACAAAAATTACACATTAAAAAAAAAAAAAAACGTTTTATAGTATATGATGAGTATCCAAATTAATGTCATTGTTCCAGCAAATGTATACCTCTATATTTTATGGTAGAGTAAGCTATATAATGGTTTTAAATTCAATGTTTTCTGGAAATGTAGACTAAACAGCGATGAAATAATAAGATATCAAAAAATGCTCAAAGTTTAATTTCATCAGAAAGTATTGAACGACTTATCGTATCAATTATCATTTCTATGGTGTACTTGCCATTAACCGTGTGTTTCATTGTTGGAATTGAATTCGATGTCCTGTATGGAAAAAATTTATTTATTTCATCAGAATGACCCTTGGATAGTGTTATCAGGGTTGTGTTTTCCTGAATGATCACTGATGTAGTAAATCTTCTCGTCGGATTTATCGTACTAGAAGGAAAGCAAGATCGCAAAATCAATGTCATTATCGACAATAAATGATGAATATAGATTAGTTTTTGATTCTACGTTATGAAACAATGTCAGATTAACTACGTTTGGAAATGATTTATTTGCAACATGTATCGGTTTAATGTAGATGCAAGATATATAACTTTTTAATACAAATATGGAAACAAAAGTACAAATCATAGTATTATTGGCGTATGTGTCATGCACATCGACCGATTCATATAGTTTATATAAATGTTGTCTTATAAAAGTAATTTCTAATGTTTTACTCACCTTCCAAAGGAGGTGTTCAAACAGGCAGGATCTAAGATTGATAGATTTCAAGAAAAATGCTAACAATGAAATTGAACGAGAATATAGATATTACTAAGCTTAAGAAATCAGAGAAATTAATTCAAAATTTATTTAAACGAGATCATTTGTTTGAGGCTCTCAGCCTTACATTCCTCTTGAATCCAATTCATATTCATTGAGTGAAATTTTGTATTACATTTACGAAAAAGACGTGTGAGCATTTAGAAATGAGAAATATCTATATGATTTACTCATCGTTTGCAATGTATACATACAAAAATTATTCTTGTTGTTTTGTATTCACTTTTTTCAAATAATTGTCTTACATTTGTAAAGGGCATTTGTGAAGTATCCTTCTTTTGGACATCCTTCTCCACTGCAATTTCGCTCAACAACATATGGATCACCAGTGATAACAAATACTGGACAAACTGAAGATAAAATAAAATATATCTGTCTTTTAATCATTGTGATTGACGTTCATACCAAATTAAATTGTATAAAAAAGTGTATTAAAGGAATCATTCATCAGGAAATGACAGCTTTAAAACATTCGAACAGCGTGATGCTCGACACACAATGACTCCATATGTGATTTTTGTTTCCCTTTCAACAGTATGTAATTTTGCATAGTAATGACGTCATTTGCTTATTCCTATAAAAAGAATGGAAAACTACTTTACTATCTTATACAATTCTTTTGTCAAATTCAATCATATGCAATAAGTAAAGTAATATTGATATAGCGTAAACCAGAAACGAGGAGCAGGCGTGGAGAAGTGGTCAAGCGTTTGGCTTGCGGCGCTGGCGATCCGGGTTCGATCCCACTTTTTTAAGAGGTTGATAATCTCCTGCTTCCAGCTCGCGATATAACTGAAATATTGTTGAAAGCGACGTAGAACACCAATCAACCAACCAACGTAAAAAAGAAACGAACAATAATATTTTAGGTTACGTTTATGATACAGGTTGATAGTTTCATCTCTAATGAGGCCCAATAACTCTACAAAATAAATTAAAAAAAAAAACATTAATCAGAGTTTCTTAAGAACGTTACTTTTGACATGGTAGAACAGCAATGCACGCATAAAAAGAGAGATTAATACTCTTCTTATAAACGAACTTCAGGAAAACACGCAACATACGCAACCAAACGGGTCAGAAGTCAGTTCAGTTTATGTACTGTGACCTTACGGAAGTCGACCGATGATCTACATGTCCCGCTTATGCCTTTCCAGCATCGGGCAGAAATATTGAAAAAAAAATTGTCTGAATTATTTCCGTTCGATATAACCTTTTCCAGATTTCATCGATGACTAGGTATCGATCCTTGGATCTTGTTAAATTGACCGTTGATCTTTCAAGATTTAACCACGGCATAAAAGATCGTTTAATTAGGAATTTTTCACATGATAATAAATATTTGCATTGTACGTTTTACATTATATGGCATTATATGTCAGTGGGAAAGTGTGCCCGTAATCCACCCCAATAGATTGACTATTGTGATATCAAATGACCGTCCTAATTCGGTATCGTAACTGCACTATAATCGAATACTTTTCTCATGTCTCATTTCTCAATTAAGTAAATCACTCTAAAACTAGGGAGTCTCTCCCTCATATATAGCTCTGTCCTAAATTAGATTCTTTGATTTCTTTTTTCGGTCATTTTGGTTTCAACACTGCTTTTCAAATATTTATATATTTTGAGAATTCCAATCGTTTGGCCAAGAGCATCACTGAAGAGACATAAGTTGTCGAAATGCGCATATGGTGCACTAAATTAAAAGGTATATATGTATATGTATATATATATTTATATATTATCCGTCACTGGTTCTGGTGGGCCGGTTGCAAAGGTCTAAATTTATATGCAATGCATCAGGTAGATGTCGTGGAGTGACGTAAAACAATAATCAATCAATCGATCAATATTCCCATTGTGACCTCTGTCGTACGGCTGAGTCAGTAACTTCTCTTTCTTCCTTGTTATAAAGTGCATATTCGTAAACGATGAAAAATTCACATTGATTGTTAGAAATTTTCATATAGATATTATAACATTCAATGCATGCAAAGTTCAGTTGAATGTTGATATTATACTGTACTCTTAGATAAAAAATGCAATGATAGTCATTTGACGCCAGTGAATCTACCTGATACGTTAAATCTGTAAAATAAATCAGTCTCTGTACATTTTGCACCCTTTTTGTCAATAAGTCAATAACATCTTTAATAATGCATTCTGATTCTCTCACGTGAGGCCATTACATATCGAGACAACGTACTTCCTGACAAGAATTCAGCATAGCTTTCATACATATTCATCTGAAGTCACACAGGTTATATCACTAAGGTTATGATATATACTGGCAGGATTAATGTCGTGATAGAGTTCTTGGCTTGCTGTGCAAGAGATCCCGATGTACTTATCCTCGTTATGAATAAAACGCAATTGAGAACAATATATAGATTACAACAATCGCAACGTAGCAAGTGAAACACTGGTGTGAAGCGAGAAACTATATCATTGAAAATCTAGTTATGTATGAACCAAACACTGTATTTTCATAAGTTGATCGTGATTTGAAACTAAAGGAGCAGTTGAGTTTTACACTAACATGTAATTCTACCGCACTAGAAAAAAGGTATTGATATTAACGTTTCCTCCAGAATATCGGTACTGAAGTTTCGTCGAATATGATTGACATCTATGGAAAGAATTGATGTGATGCGTCTTTTGAAGCGAATGGCAACAAAACATAATTCTCCTTCCGTTGTTGTATTTTGTTTCAGTTGATCAAAATTATTTTCAAATAGTAATACTACGTTGGTCAAGCGTTGACTTATATTAATAGAAATACGTTTGATTCTTGTGTGCAAAATCATGCAGGTACGCACGCACACATACACACAAATCTCTTTACTCAGCATTGTTTTAGTAAAGATTGCCTTACATACCAGGCATCACATACACATTGCGACAACTTATATCGTTCAATTCTAATATGATGTAATACAATTACGCTGCAAAAATGATGAACAATCTAACTCGCTTTACGCAACTACTGAACCAAGTCATTTATGTACATTGACTTAGCACTGTGTCATTGTTGCAAATTAACTGATGCCCCCCACCAACGACAAATTGTTAATAGTAGTCCAGCGTACATTCAACCCCAAACAATCGTTCTACATGCTAAAGTTACCGAATATCGACTTGTTTTCGAATTACTTTTTTTCTATTTATCTGTCTATTTATTTATTGCTAAATAAATTGCAGGATTAGATTTTTTTTCAAATTTGTGTGTTTTTATAAGGTTTTTCTCATCAATTTCAATATAAAATACCAGGTAATTGATAGACGGTCCCCATTTTAATTTCAATGGCGGGGACAATCCCTTTCTCAATTTTAATCTTGTAGCTTGCATTTTATATACATCAACATAACATGAAAGAATATTAAAGTTACCATTCTGAACTATTTAACAATAAAATAATGTGACGGGATAAAAAGTCTGCATGGAAAAAGTGTTCTACTTGTAAAAGTTTCAATGAAACTTTTAATAAAGCAAGTTTATTTCCGTCTAAGTGGGGTTGAATTTGGGGAAATATACATAGATGCTTTAGAAGGATGGACGTAGAAACTGAGATACCTCTTGGATCATTAATGTTTGTAAACAATTTATGTGTATTTTAATGCTTTTCACAGAGGTATCTGCAGTCATCACTTCTTAACCGTGAAGTCAATATGGAGGTATAAAAAAAATAACAAAATAAATAAATAAATAAATAAATCAATCAATAAATAAAAATAAATAAATAAATGCAAAACGTAACCTTGTCAATAACGTCCGTCATTTCATGTCATTGTGTGCGGTTGGGGAACAGACTTTATTTCTCCATACTGACTTTTATCTTTTTGCCGAAATAAAATGCGTCAGAATATAGTATTGTTGACAGAATTGATTGCTACATGAAGACCAGTTTTCAAATTAACGTTTGTGATTAACGTTTGTTATTGTATAGCTCCATGGTGACCTCTGCCACATAACTGAGCCAGTAACTCCTCTTTTTCCTATGTTTGGCTATACCTAGATATACATGGAAGGAAAGAAATATAACGGGTAACATATTTTAAATAAAAAAAGGAAGCTTTAGCAAAAATCATAATTACATAACATCTAAAGGTGGCAAGGAAAAAAAGGCATGAAAAGGGAAAAATAAATAAATATAAAATAAAAAGATAACTATATAAATAAATAAATAAATAATTGAAATTGAATTCAATAACAATAATAAAGTAAATCTAAAGTGATAAAAACCCTCTTTTTATTACATAAATAAATAAGATATAATAAATGAATAATAATCCAGTGATATCCGAAATGAAATTAGCTTCACTTAAACTGTAAAATAAAATTCAGAACCTCTGTCACTTTTTAGATTCCCTATATTTATATTGTAGGGGGGATAATGTTAATCGGAAAAATGGTTCATGACCTAAATAAATTAAAAAAAAATGTTTCAATGGTATTTTAATGGTAGGATGTACACCTTACAAATACATGATTTAGATTTAGAATTACAGAGATGCCTATAATGTAAAATATACAGATGCCTTGCCATTAGAATCATAAAATATTCTGGATTTTTACAGATTCGGACTTGATTTATGAAGTATCAGTTGACTGAATCAGCGGTGTTCAAATTACACGTATAAATATATATATAAATATATATATATATATATACATATATATATATATATATATATATATATATATATATATATATATATATATATATGTATGTATACGCACTTTTAACGCCAAAATATCATACTGGAAACTTACGTTCCCTATTTAGAAACCGCATCAGCAAATCATTTCGGAAGGAAGTTTGAAATTGAAAGAAACAACTGGTGTCTCATTACAACGCAATGTCTCGTCGAATATCAAGTACTTTTGCGCAAAATACGACTTTGATGACGTCACGAAAGGTTCGAAATGTCAAACATTTTATTATGAAGTCATAAGCATAGCAATCAAAAGTCTGCCAAAGATCGTTTTCTGGGCTGAAATGTGGATCAAATAGGGGACTTTATGTCCTCACCAATCAATGTAATTCATACAGAATTAAACAACATATGTCTTGAAATTTTTATCTCAGGCAATAACAATGGTTGTACATTTATTAGAACGTATATACGTAATAATTTTGTGCACCAGATGCGCATTTCGACAATCGACAACGTACTTCTTATCTCTAACGAAGAGGTTCTGACATTAGCGATATGAAATGAGCAATCAAAATTATTTTATAATATCATCTATATAATCTACAGGCTATTTCAAATTCCGCAGTCATCATAATGCTGCTGCTGCGTATTTCGTATCAGGTTGTCATACATGTTGATACCTGCCCGAGTACTAAGCAGTCATGGACAAAAAGATCTCGGAATTTCCATTGTAAAAGTCCAGAGGTATATCATTGTATACAAAACACAGACCATAACTTGATAGAAACGTGTATGAAAACTTATATCATCAATTCTTTTAAAGGTAAGACTAAATTTCAAAATTTTTGATAGCACTTATACGAAATAGCATGTGTATAAGTTTATCTAAGTGAATTTAAAGTTATTGAAACTAAAGGGAAAAAAAAGGTTTCTCTTTTTATATAAATAACATGTTATCTTAAAATGTTGATGGTCACTTGAATATTTAGTATTTGACAGAAATGACGATTTACATTTCAACATACATCACAGTTATCCCCTCCCTGAGAGCAATATTCCTCAATCACCCGTCTATAATTCAGTGAATAGGTAATGCCAGAACAAGTTAAAGAGAAAACAGATGACAACTGACAAAGCTGTATGACAATATTAACCAAGGATCTGCACGCACAAAAAAACAATGACAATAGCACAATATACACTGAACGACATGACAAAAATATTCGATTGTGCTGCGATTACGATACCGAATTAGGACGGTCAGTTGAAGTAACAAGCGTCACTCAATTGGTGTGGTTAACCGGTTTACGGGCGCCCACCTTCCCACTCACCGCAAAAACAGCACAATCAAAGAACACGCCATTAAAATTTATAAATAATCCTCCATATAGAGAACAAGGATCAACAGGTTTTTCAAAGAGAGATGTCATAGAAATTCATTACACACGAAACAATGATAGAATAATATGTTGCTATCAAAAATATGTAACCTTGGCTACAACTTTTGAATCGTTAGGGATAGAGACTTCATGTTTGACATGCGTAATCAACTAATAAAGCCCTTTCAAATAACACTAAGGTTTTTGACCTTGATAATGACCTTCATACTGAAAATAACTTTTTGGACTTTGGTGCCGCCAGGGGCATTAGTGCTCCACAGCTTGTCTTTCTTATGTTTCTAGTAATTCTTGAACTTTTGAAAACACAATAGAAATATTCTATTTCAGATGGTTGCCCATGGGTACATGTTATTGAGGGGAGAGCCTATCTTGGTAATCTTTTCATTCCATGTAATCCAATGTATGGCGGCAAATAAACTTTATTCATGTAAGATCTGCATAATTATTTCATGTAAAAAGAGATTATGATGGATTTGTATTTGCAGAAGGACTTCGCTATTGCATATTAAATTTGCATTTATTAATATGGCTGTGTGTAGTTACACGAAAAGGTATTTAATGTATATTTCAGTGTTTAGAATTATTTTGAATTATCAGAGCAGTCTAAACAACCTGTAAAAGAAATATGCATTGCATAATGGCAAAATAAAACAACATATCAAAATAATAAATATAGAACATATATATCTTTTCATTTTGTGCACCTTATGCGCATTTCGACAAGTTATGGCCCCTCAGTGATGCTCGTAGCTGAATGAATTAAAGCGATTCAACAATGAAAACACTGGAAATTAATATATTTCAATAATTACCGTACTTAACTGACGTGGAGACAATCTCAGAAATGTAGAGAAAGGTTACGTGAAAATTTGTAAATAAGAAAGACTTAGATTTAGTGCTTACATTTTAGGAATGATTATATGAATGTTATTCATTAAATTAACTTCCGCATAAATAACATTAATTACTCTATAATATGTCATAGGTTTTATATTTACTAGACCCTGCATGCATTAAAGTAAAGAATGCTTCAGATTTGGATGAAAAAGGAGGACTTAAAGATAAGGATTCTAGGACGACTAAAACAGATTCAGTAACAGAGAGACTAACAAGTCCACAAGAACAGTACTCGAAGTAAGACCTAAATTTTATTTCCTTTTGAATATGTAAGTGAATATTGTTATTTGATATGATCGTCAAAAATGTTTATCGTTATAATTGTTAAAAGTTCTTTCTTTTTGTCCTTTCATTTGTGTTTACTTCGTTTTCTACAGATCACAGATTTTCGTTTAATAGAATTGATCGCAATACAATCACGCAACATAAACGCGCAGATGTGTGAAGGTAATACACAATAATGTGATGTTGCAGAAAACCCACCAGGTCATTACATGACGTCATTGTGACGTCACTGGCCCATTGCATAATACGAAGCGAAGATGCCAAGAAAACTGCTGTAGTGCAGCTCTTTCCTCAACTCCATTTGTTGTGTAATTTCACAATAAGTCTGTTCTTCATCTATTTGAATTGCGTCCTGTTGGCAAACGCATTATATTTTAAAATATCAACAGAATTTTTAAATTTAATTAGACCAGTTGTAAAATTACACAATTCAGCAATTTCACCCCAGTATTTAAACCCAGTTGGGCACAACATCAATTTTATTGATAGTCTTTCATTTATGGAATGTGTTTTGACATTCCCGGTAAGTAATCGGTCATTTACAAGCCGTAAATTGAACTTTTGGACTTGAGATACTCGTTGATCCTTTTTTCTCTATATGGAGGAATATTTATAAATTTCAAAATGTGTGTCATTTCATTATAGACCACTTTGCTTATATGAAGCGGAAACAAAGTCCCCTTCAGAGGACTGTTTTTCATTTCCTATAGTAAAGGCAATTTTAAAATCATGCCTATATACCAAAAACAGACAACTTTTCTATCATTACGATCAAAGTGCAAGATTTCATCAATCAATAAAAATATTCCCATAGCAAAACATACCATCATTCTACGTAGTAACTACGCATTAAAAGGAAGAGTTTTCCCATGTCTTTGTTAAAACATTAACTGTATTGCTGTCAAGTTTTTCATATGAAATGATATATAAAATATGCAATAACTTGGTGTATATTGGATACATAGAAGATATTCTAAAGACTTATGAGAGGAAGGAAATAGTTTATACATTTTAACGTAAATAGAAAAGGTTTAAACATTAAAATGCAAATGGTCCTACACGTTATGGCTCTTGATGTGCATTCAGAAGAATACCACTAGAGTTCCTATATTCAAACTCAAGATTTTAACAATCTCAGCTAGAACACTTAAATAGAATATAAATTAGCATTTCGGAAAGAGGGAATTCACTTATCCAACTATATCCTTATATTGATCAAGAAACTTCTTAGCGTGTGTTCTATTTCCTGTCCATGTGCAAGTAGTCGCTCGGTCGTCAGAACAACACAGTCACACGAAAAGCATGCAGTGGCAAAGTGTATCAGTACTGAAATTAAAAAGCAATAAAGTTTGTATTGCACCCATCTACAGCGCTATGGAGACTTCTTTTTGAGGGTTGCACACTAACTGACAAGACAATCGAAACTCTATCCGAGGAGATACGGTCTTGATGTTCTTACCCTCCCCTATGTAGTTGGGACTCATATAGATCAAAGACTTAAGCTCCGTTTCATGGGCAAGCACTGTTGACTTGATGTCACTCATTTATTTCAATACCCATATTTCTTTCTTGATAAGGTAATGTTCATACTTTTATGACCTGAGACCATATAACCTATAAAGAGGGGTGATTGTACTGCTTTTTAAGGGGGGTGGCCATGGGTGGGTTGTAATTTTAGTCGTTCTGCTTTACGTGATGTCCTTTAGTGTGTCTTATCTTTGATTATCTGCATGTCTTTGATGCTTTTGTCTCAAACAAATGAGTCACATGTCTTCTTTCCTCTTTTATCATTTTGCGGTGTTGATGTAGGGCGGTCTGACGTATGTATTTGTATACCCCTATTCTGATTTTATGGGACTGGTGGTGGTTTTCTATAAAGAACTGATCTACATTCGTGTCAAGCATGCAGTGTAGGAATATCATGTTTTGTCATCCATAGTGAATATAGCTCAACAATGAGAATTTCAAATCTCATCTCCACCCACCTGGCTTTACCTTTGATTGTTTGGGTTCATAAAAATTCATCGCGGGATATTGTTGTGAATGTCACAGTGCTATTGAAACAGTGATTTTTATGTATATCCTCATATTCAATATTTGTGAAGAAATCAATAGACGTCATTTCCAAATTCCTTTGGTTATGGAAGAGAAAACAGAAGACAAGCTTAATACTCAGTCAAACAGAAAATGTGAAAGACTGGAACAATTTAGGGTTTTCACAAGATGTCGGAAAGTCGCTCTAAATGAAAATATTCAAGTTTGAACTGCATGATATAATGAAGATGCTTTCAATTTTAAAGGATTGAATTTATTTTTTTATCTTGTATTTCAGATCACTGTATAACTCTGTTATCGGAGTTTTAGTTTTTATCATTGGGATTCTTGTTGTGTTTATCTGTGTTTCAAAGAACGGATCCAATCGTCGTTCACAAGGTAATTTTTGCAAAACTACATCGGATGGTCGTTTGTATTCTTTATTACTTTCACAATAATGCCAGTTACTTGTACATTGAATGAAATGGAATACAACTGTCATTTGCAAACTGCTGCATTAAATATTAGTCTCTATTTCTGATATTATGGGTATAGTTAGAAAGAAGGTTTTGCAAAACTAGCCTCATAATGTTAGACTTGTAGAATAATTAAGATGCCGCTGATTAATATAGTAGTAGCCGGTCAGATAAATAGCAGAAACTATATTTCGCAGTAAATTAAAATTTACGTCAAATGTGAAAATGATTTTGATGAAAAATGCTGAATACCCAGCAGTTGTCAATAAGGAACAACCTATTATGCAAGACTAAATAAAGATATTGGTTGGTAAGGACACCTGGAAAAAACATAGATGGTATCAGTTGCATATGACTAGTAAGTATCCCCCTGCTGGCCAATCATACCCGTCATGGTGCTATAGGGTTTTATTCACATTAATTGGTAATGGTATATCCATAGTCACAATCGATGAAAAGTTATGATTAGTATAAACAGTGTGATAAATGAATATCAATACATTAATATGGAACTTAATAAAAGGAACATTGAAATCGTCACATTTGCCGTTTGTTTTGAAACAGAAAGAACAGGGACAGAATTCTGTTGTATCTCTAGTTTCGAGTCCTTTTTGAAATTGGGTGTACATAAAAATATAAAAACTTTATATACATTTAGTGTACCATGTATGTACTATTGTTTCATAGTTAATATATTTGAATGTCAGTTGCTTTTATGCTGACACAGAAGATTTTTCATAAATGACGATTCGTACGAATAAAGGAACTATCCGGACAATTAAGGTGCACAGCAAGTGTCTACAGGTTTATCTCTAATTGACAGAATACTTGGTCACCGGATACGACATATATACTTTGAAGTCATTTTTTTAATATGTAGAGGCCAAACACATTTTTACTTATCACTGCACTGACCTCCTTAGCAAGGAGACAGTTATTAATGATGTTAGAGAGTCTAAGTCGAGCACACTTACTGTGGTAAATATATTATTGGCACTAAATGCCGATTTCTGATTATTGAGGATTTCATCCATAGAAAGTGCGGACCGAGAATATGTAGGACTACCAGATTATGTATGTATTCCAAATTCATCTATAAGAGAAAAGTACCATTTTTTAAAATAAATTGGTGTTACTCTTTTTTGAAGAAAAGGCCGATATCATTCCTGATCAGCATCAAGAGTTAATAGATGTACATCGTTAAATAGCAGCATAGCTATAATACAGAACTAGAGCTGTTAATACCGCAACATGATGGGCCAACCTTTTACGGAAGAAAGAAAGAAAGAAATATTGAAAATTAAGGAGAAGGAAATGTTCCGTGGTGAAGTAATGCAACATCGAGAAACAAAATGTGTGTGAATGGCACGTCTTTAAGGTCACGGTAGCTTTTGCAAAAGAACTAACACAAACTTACAGTCATATAAGTCTTTCATAGACACACCTTAGAGATCGCATTATAAAACACTCATTTAATGTGTAACCTGCAAATGCAACATGCATGATTTGTACAATGATGTATGAAAATATTTTCCTTAATATATATTTACAAAATTGGTAATTGAACATTCTTTACATGACAGAAACGTTTGTTTAACTTGGTTTTTACAACAGACAACAGTTGAAAAGAAAATGTTCCGGATGAATTTTACTCTTTACAGTTTGCCTACACTATCTCGAGTAACATCAATCCAATCATTAATCACTATCAATAGGATTTATACTATTTCTGCAAATCAAACAACTGATCACGGCCAAAACATTAGGTTACAAAATAGTTTCTAAGTAAGTCCTTGTTTCTTGTACTGAACGACTAATATAAAGGGATTCATTAATTAAGAAAGTTCAGAATGTTCAACTTGTACAGTGCTTTACATCTTGATATTGAGAGATTGTAAGGGGCGATTAAATAACACATCTGCAGTCCTGTACGATCTTGGCGGTGTGCTGAGAACATCTGGAGTGTAAATACGGCGCTCTGAAAACAGTTTTCTACAGATTTCTTCAATGATAACGGATGGTGGGCAAACATTTAGAATATTCGTTTAAAGTATTCTAATCAATACACCCGTCTCAAGCTCTTTTATTTCGATTTTCTTCACACCAGCAAATAAGAACGAAGTTACGCAAGTACATTCCCTTCAGTCAATGGCGTGGCGTCCTTTACGCAAACACGAAAATGTAAACACAAAAATTTGTAGTACATAATATTTACATATAATTGAACGTATATAGTCTTTTTTAAAGATTGTGCATTAGTTTGGATAGAATTTATTTAAGTCAAAATCGCGGAGGTTTCGAGGAGTTTCGCCATCTCACTCTAAAAACACCCCGCCCCCCTTTTACCAGGGATTCAATTTTAGACCCATTGAGCTCTTTATGGTAGCCTTAAAAGTCAGAGCCCCAGTCGTTTTGCCTTTTTTAATACACAAAATTGTAAAGTAGCTACGCCACTGTTCATGTTGTCTGTAGTATTTATCACCGTGATTCAAGCGGACTAGCCATACCATTATTCAAATTTTATATATCCGTTTATAATGTTTTGGTGGGAGGGATTGTGTTTATAAATTGTGGTATTCATTTATTTTTCAGAAGTTCTTCTACCCGAGAAAAATAAAATGAAAATCTAGTATTTTGCAGGTGAAGCCTTTTTCTCATACTGGTGTTGTGAAAGTGGTACTGATAATTAAAATGAAAAGTTTGAAGATCTCGGTATGTAATTGAGATCGCAATTATTCTCTTTTGTACATGACCATCTTTATTTAAATCTGTGTGGATACTGTCAGCATTTAAAGTACTGATATTGATCTTTAGCATGTATTAATAACCAGGATGATATATTGTTGTATTGTTTAAGAATTTAATAAATATTATCCCCTGTATTCCATATACATAGAAATAAAGAATTGTTGTGGATTTTTCTATGATGGGGAATTTTTTCGTCTGTTTGTTTTGTGTTTTTATTGCTGTTTTATTTGTTGTAACAGATTATTATATAAAAAGTGGAATATTGTAAAAAAAGTCCTTTCATTCTTGCTTTATATCTCACAAATATTGTCTAACTAAACGATTATTCATCTTCCTGATGCATTGCACAAATATTAAGATTTATGCAATAAATATCAGAAAATAGTTATGCAATAAAT
Source organism: Pteria penguin (assembly GCA_035048485.1). NCBI lineage: Eukaryota > Metazoa > Mollusca > Bivalvia > Pterioida > Pteriidae > Pteria > Pteria penguin. Next base: position 36,707,530 of record CM068589.1, on the reverse strand, counting down.
ATCAGAAAATATGAAAGTGTATAAATAGATCCAACCAAAACAGAAAGGAAGCATACCGACCTGACACAGGTGTCAAGTATTTACAATCCCATTCGAAAGACAAAGCACCAATGTACCACAGATAGTCATGAAATCCTTGACATCTGTTTTCGGAATCAAATACATTAAAAAGTATCACGATAAGATACTGATTTCTCATGACATAATGATTTTCTGGTGTCTATTGCATTACAGGAACATAAAAGTTGACGTCTGTTTATCCAGCTCAAATATGATTCATATTATGTGGAATTAACAAACGGAATAGTCAGTATTTCGGTAAATCTCGACTTCACAAAATATTTTGCAGACTGTATGACAGGTTTTCACATTAATCATTATTATCATTGGTAGTCGGGATGGTCACATTTCATCTGATCGACATTTCAACTTAATTTTTAACATTAAATGTAATGTTAAATACGTTATATTCATGTCACATATCTTTTATTTTCCGAGTTCGCAACTGTATCCGGTAACAATGACTCGTATATTATCCATCACTGGATGGCCTGTTGCATAGATCTTAAATTCTGTAGCGTAGAGTACATCAGAAAGATGCTCTCACAAAATCAGGTCAAAAGCCCTGGTGTAACATAACAGCATTCGAACAAAACAATTTTTGATGGGATCCATTTTGACAGGTAATACAGTTAGATCTCTTCAGTTTCACTTGGATTTATGACATAGTATTTTTATCAGCATAAATATATAAAGCACAAAGACACTACAGCTAACAAAGGAACCCATATATTCCACGTATATTCGTTCCGTCAACTGGGATTCGAACCCACGACGTGTGTTACCGAATCACTAAGCTGCCATGCATCCGACCGTCAAAATGGGCTCCACATGTTACAGCAATTCTAATGGTTACTATACGTCTGTTTATTTGTCTATTGACATGGACAATGACATTTATCCATTTATTCTTTATGGGGGTTTGGCCTTGAATTCAAGGTCACTTTTGTAATTAGCTTTCCTTAGGTTCGGCTCTGACTTTTTCTCAAGATACATATGCAATAAATTATTACGATTTTGTATCTTCTTATATTCTGAATAAAAGACGTGCTTTTCACTTTTATGTACAGTGTGCATTGTATTATACAGCAACGTCCCCGAGGAAGATTTTTGTATATTCTTACATTTATTCTATTATACATGTTTGTGCATAGAATAGCTTATATATATATATATATATATATATATATATATATATATATATATATATATATATATATATATATATATATATATATATATATATATATATATATATATATATATATATATATATATATATATGTATTTCTTAAATATCTTTACCTAGTTAGATTAAAATCGACATTTTATGTTCTGAAAATGCAGCACAAAGTATGTTTTCTGTCAGATATATATGTTGGTAATAATTTGTTGAATGACATTGGTATAATGAATGAATACATATACTGATGTTCTTTAAACACATTAATGTAATATGTAGTCAATCATGAAATAAATAAAACTTTAAACTTTGTCAGAATGAATTTGTTCTTTTAACGTTGTCACTAGCAAACTATAACACGATTGGATTCGAGGTGATTGTACTGATCATTTTCATCATCATAGCGACCTCCTTTAATGATATTTTTCTTTTCATGTGCCGCCATATCAACATCATGGATTTCCTCGTATAGTCCATTATCTTCAATTTCAGCCATATCCATAGCGTGTAACTGAGTAGCATTTCTAACTGTCCGTTCGTCCCAACATTTATTATCCCTTTTAATTGAAATAAAAAAGAAACACATATGTTAAGTTAATCTATTTTGAAATATGTAACATTATAATCGAGGTTATGTTGTCAGTAGTAAATAAACACATTTATGGAGCTAAAATCATTTGAATAATACTGTTTCTAAATACAGTATACAGACAAAACATTATACGATAAACAATAAAAAAACAACTTGAATTGTTTATGAGAATTGTGTTAATTCTTAAAGATGTCATACTGTATACACAAATGGCGAAAGGAGAATTTGTCGGTGTTTGCAGATAAAACAGCAGCTAGCATAGGTTATAGACCTTATTTGAAAAAACATGTCACTATGATCGAGTAAGTTAAATGTTCATTTTTTGGGTTATAGGTTGCAAGTTCACTATGCTAAAGCTTATTTGTCGCCAGAGGCTTGTACCTCCCGATACCGGCTGGCATCGCTGAAATTCCAACTTTTGATGAACAAAGTCTCTCTGACCCTCTCCCACAAACCGCCAATATCAAAAGTGGGAGAAGGGCAGAAAATCTCTAACTAACCATGGATTGACCCAAGCGTCCAGGCCACCATCATTTATGACAAGTTAAACAATGTCATCATTCCCCTTCATGTAGTACAAGGACCAGCGAGTGTCACACATTTGTTGATGATGAAAGTGTACAGTTTCTTGGAATGCAAGTCGAAGTTATTTCGTGTAGAATGTCTCATAATATCAAGTGTATAATTACCCTTTGTTTGTAAACCAATGATCTATTTACAAACATGTCAAGCTTCTGTATATAGCGACATGTCAAATACAATATCTGATTCGTTAACATAACCATATTCATCGATGCTTTCAGTAACTTTTCTGTCATATCGCGACATGAAAGCAGAAGGTAACCAACCTCTTAAATATGGTAGTGCATTTCGGGAATCGAACCGGGATCATCAGCCCCGCAATCATCGACAGGATCTGCAGACAGGGATTTATGGCTATTCTGATGGTAAGTGAAAGAGAATCAAACATCTCAAAAAGCCAGATAAACTGTTTTCCTCATATTAAAATACCAACACCCCAGCATTTTTAATGAGGGCATAAATTGGTGGCCCGAGTAGCTGCATACATCTAATTGATACCATGTTTTGTTTTCTAATAATACCGTATGCTTATTTCTATTTTTTTATTTTTACATTTAAGTTTAATTATAAATCTCACAGAAAAAAACCGTTTGTTTTTTCATGCAAAGAGTATTAATAAGATGTAACTGAATCAAGGATATAAAAGAAAATAGTTTATATATCAGGATTCTGATAATATACCTTTTTATGTAAATTACGTATGAGAACACGCCAACAGTCAGCACGATTACAATGAACACAGCAGCACCTACGACAAAAGTGTGAATAAATTTAAGTTAAAATGTATAAAAAGAGAGTGTATTGCTTATCGCAGTATTTTCAATCTTTTTAAAAGATTGTAGATTTTGCAGTATACTTTTTTGTATATGATAAAAAATCACAAAACGGGTAACAGGTAAGTTTAAAAGTACGATATATTTAAAAATAACTTATATTCATAAAAAGACTCGAAGGGCGAATAATTATGAAAGTAATTAGTGCCATTTTCCTATTGCATTAACCATTGGTGGACTCCTTGTGGCCAGTAGCGTGGCCCAGTGCCCAAGTAAAGCGGTACTAACATTTAGATTCGGTTATTAGTAAGCATTCGAATGTACTTTTGGCATCTGTTTAGGTACTCAACTGTGCTTTGAATGTCTATGGATGATTATAACGTGCAGTTGATCTGACTTCCTGCCGATTAGGAAATGTTTTCCGTTCCAGAACATTATTGTGGAGGTGAACTGTTGCAAAATACCTCATTTACTTACTTATCACAAAAAGTAATGTCCTAAAGTTAATTAAACAAAAGTCAGAGATTGCGTAGACATTATATTAATGCTTCAGAAACTCCAAATGTAACATGCTATTCAGCAACATACTTTTCGAAAAGAAAATATTTACCGCATATCATCAATACAAATGTAATCGTGGAATCAAGCTCTGTAGCTGTTGTTGCAGAGTCTGATAAGATAAAAAGGAAATATAATTTGACTTTGCGATACATTTACTTATTTAACCTTAATCGAAGTCTGGCGCATGTAAAATATCTGCGTAAACGTAAGAATAATGTCTTGTGACTTCGTTTCTTTGTATACTTTTTGTGTAAACTTAGTCACGATTAGTCGCTTAGAAGGCTGTGCATATATACAAAAATTACACATTTGAAAAAAAGCAAACGTTTTACTGTATATGATGAGTATCGAAATTAATGTCATTGTTCCAGCAAATGTATACCTCTATATTTTATGGTAGAGGTAGCTATATAATGGTTTTAAATTCAATGTTTTCTGGAAATGTAGACTAGACAGCGATGAAATAATAAGATATCAAAAAATGCTCAAAGTTTAATTACATCAGAAAGTATTGAACGTCTTATCGTATCAATTATCATTTCTATGGTGTACTTACCATTAAACATGTGTTTCATTGTTGGAATTGCATTCGATGTCCTGTGTGGAAAGAGTTTATTTATTTCATCAGAATGACCCTTGGATAGAGTTATCAGGGTTGTGTTGTCCTGAATGATCAATGATGTAGTAAATTTTCCCGTCGGATTCATCGTACTAGAAGGAAAGCAAGATCGCAAAATCAATCTTATTATCGACAATAAATGATAAATGAATATAGATCAGTTTGTGATTGCAAGTATTTAAACAATGTCAGATTAATTACGTTTGGAAATGATTTATTTGCAACATGTATCAGTTCAATGTAGATGCAAGAGATATATCTTTTTGATACAAATGTATAAACAAAAATACACATCATAGTATTATGTCTCATGCACATCGACTAATTCATATAGTATTTGTAAATTTTATCTTATAAAAGTAATTTCTGATGTTCTACTCACCTTCCAAAGGAGGTGTTGAAACAAGCAGGATCTAGGATTGATAGATTTCAAAAATAGTTAAAAAATGATAACAATGAAATTGAACGAAAATATAGACATACATAAGCTAAAGAAATCAGAGAATTTTTTTTTCAAAATTTATTTAAACGTCTTTTGATCCAGTCTCTCAGCCTTACCGTCCTCTTCAACCCAATACATATTCATTGAGTTAAATTTTGTATTACATTTATGAAAAAGACGTGTGAACATTTAGAAATGAGTAATATCTATATGAATTACACATCGTTTGCAATGTATACAAACAAAACGTTATTCTTCTTGTTTCGTATTCATTTTTTTTAAATAATTGTATGCTTTGTGTATTGGTTGAGCGCTTGCCTTCCGGCGCCGACGATCCGGTTTCGATTCCCGGGTTGTGCCACTATGTTTAAGAGGTTGGTCACCTCCTGCTTCCATGTCGGGATATAACTGAAAAATTGTTGAAAGCTACGTAAAACCCCCAATCAACCAACATATCGTTTGGAATGTATACACACAAAAGTTGATCTTGTTGTTTCGTATTCATTTCTTTCGAATAATTGTCTTACATTTGTAAAGGGCATTGGTGAAGTATCCTTCTGATGGACATCCTTCTCCACTGCAGTTTTGGTCCAAAACAGTCTTATAACCAGTGGTAAAAAATAATGGACAAACTGAAAGTCGAAATTAAATATAGTTGTCTTTTATCCTTTGTGGTTGGAAAATCATTGATATCAAAAATAAAAAAAAAACGTTAAAGGAATTATTCACTAAGTAACGCCCGGACATCACAACGGTGCGCATGTTCTACACACAATGATTCCGTGATGATCCACCATTCGGCAATACCTCATTTTGCATAGTAGTGACGCCATGTAATGTCTGAAGAACTTCAAAGATCAGAAGTCATATGTTTCAACTGAAAATATCCAACATGTACATATATAGAAAACAGACGGAATATCTATTTACATGTCAATATATTGCTATGCTATGTTACATTTCGATCACTATGAGAAATAACATGTTGATGTGCAGTTAGTTCAATAAAGTAAATAACAACAGTATAAATCCATTATACCTGATTCAGTAGGGTATTAAACCTTAGACCAAGATGTACCCTCTTCGAATCCCACCGAAGGCATTTTAGTGTCATGTATTTCGTAACTACGAGGACTATTGACATCTCACTGCTGCGAGTGTTCCTTGGCAAATGTTTCTATTTCAGTGCATTGCCCGTGTCCAGATAAGTACAATAATGTTGATATGGCGTAAAACAAAAACAAAAAAACAAAAACAAAAAAAAAAAAACCCCAAAACACAGCAATCAATAGTACTATAGGTTACAAGTCAATAACTCTTAAAAATTTCAAAAATAAACATTTGTAAGAGTTTCCTCAAGAAAATTACTTTTGGCATGATCGAACGTAAATACACACATAGAGAAAATGAATATTCTTCTTATAAATGCACTTTTGGAAAATACGCAAACTACGCAGCGGATTAACATGACAAGGCACAAAAACTAGGGAGAATTTGTCATATGGCAATACACATTTGCATTGTACGTTTTACATTATGTTATTCTTTTTAAAGTACATATACGTAACCCATGTAAAATTCATATTCAATGTTATAAATTATCAGTTAAATGTTATAACATTCAATGCGTACAGAATTCAGTTGAATTTTGAAATTATTTTGCATTCTTGGGTAAAAATTAGTAGTAGATAATGATAGATATTTGATGTCAGTGGACTACTTGTAAGGCTAAATCTATAAAATACATCCGGAAGTAAATCTGTTTTTTATTGAATAAGTCAGCATAATACCAGACATTGCAGTCTGATTCTCTAACTAGAGGCCATTACATAACAAGTCAACGTACTTCCTGGCAAATCGATATAACCTACAAGAATTCAGTATAGCTTTTATACAATTTCATCCAAAATCATACAGACGATGTCACTAATGTTTAGATATGTAATGGCAAGCTTAATGTCATGATATAGTTCTTGGTTTGCTAAGCAGAGGATCTCCATCTACACGTTTTCGTTATAAATAACGCACAACTAAGCACAAAAAAACCCAAATTTGAACAATCGCAACATAGCTAATAGCGCAGAAAACCAAAACAAAACATAATTTGCACTCTTTCTACAATATCAGATGTTTCTTTGAACATAAATATGTTTTATATAACCATTATGACTTTACAAATAAGCAAAATGAAAGAAGACTACGCTTACTTTGACACGAAATTGATGTGAATAACTGGTATGATCGGGCTTAAGTGTTACATTCTTCTGTCACATACATGCTATTTTTACGAAGACAAATCAACAAAGTTTTATCCCCCCCCCCTCTCCTTCTGACGTAACATATATGTCGTCACCCGAGGCTTGAGAACCCTTACAGTCAACCATACTTTCGCATGCTATAGTTAGCGAATATAGTGTTGTTTGGGGATGACCCACTTTGCTTAATCGGAATCGTAGGATTTTTGTTTTTGTTTATCTAATATTAATATTATTATTATTACAATTCTTATAATTATTTATTTATTTATTGATATTTTTTGGTGTCAAACTTTGTTTTTATGAGGTTTTCCTATTTAATTGTAATATAAAATACTAGATAATTGTAGGACAGTTCCAAATTCACTTCATTTCTTATACAATTTTGTAGCTTGCATTCACAGAATTTCAAAGTTACCATATTTAGCAAATACACGAAATACGGTCTCCTTAAAGTACAAAGCATAACACAATATTACAGTTATTATTTACAAATACTTGAATAGAAAATGATGTGAAGGGATAAATAAATAAATATATTTTTAAATAAAACGTTTAATTTGGAGATGTATACATAAACACTTAATAAGGATGGAAGAAGAAAAAGAGGTACGTCTTTGCGCATTTACGTTGGTAAACAATTCATAGGTATTTTAATTTTAATAGAAATGATAATAATAAATAGAATATGAATAAAAATAAAATAAAAGAATAAATGAATAAAAAGAAAATGTAACCCTGCTAATAGTGTTGGTCATTTCAGGTCATTGTGTGTGGTGCGGAACAGACTGTATTTTGTCATACTAACTGTTATCTTTTTTTCCAAATAAAATATATTGAAAGATGGAATTATAATTATTGTTGACAGAATTAATTGACCAGTTTTCCGATTCATAATTATTCTGTTTTCAAAATTTGGTTTTAGGTTTTAACTTTGACCATACCTAACAAATGTAACGAGTGAACCTTTTATATGACAATAGATAGCTTTAATATAAATCACATCTACTTAAACACTAAGGGAAAAAAATAAAATCAATATGTACAGTTAACTATATAAATAGATAAATAATTGAAATTGAATGTTAATAATAATGAAGAAACCCAATGTTAACTTAGTTTTTTTTAATACAAAGACAAATATAATAAATGAATAATAATCCAGTGATATCCGAAATAAAATACACTTCACTTAAACAGTAAATTCAATACCTCTGTAAATAATATAAATTTATATTATAAGGGGATAATATTGACCGAATCAATAGTGCATTATTTAGATGAAAAAAAGGTTGTTTCAATGGTATTTTAATGGCATGTGGTACGAATGATAAATGCATGATATAGAATTACAGGGTATGTTATTGAATTTAATTACTGGAAAAAATATATAAATCCAATCTCTAAATGCTTACAGTGTAAAAGATACAAATGCCTATGTTAATAGAACCATAAAATAGTATCGCTTTCTATAGACTACGACTCGATTAATGAAATGAAACGTCAATTGACTGAATGAATGGTGTACAAAATTATTACAAGGATATACAGTTGAAACTCGTTATGTCGATTTCGACGGGACCAAAGCATATATTTCGACTTATCCGGAATTCGAGATAAACATCAGCTGTTTATGTAACCATTTTCGATCATTCTTATTAACATATGAATATGCATGCATTGTTTTACCCGTTATTCTATATTTTAGTCCGTGTAATACGTCTTTCTACCGATTAAATTCTAACTACTATCCGTCAACTTAATGACAAGACGATAAATGAAGAAACATTTAAAAATCGTATTTTCAGCTCTTTATATTTTTAATTCATTTTATAATTTACAAGCTGCGAAAACGATACTGGCCTATTATCTGCCCTGAATGAAAATGTTTTTGCTAATGAACATATTTTGAAATAAGAAGTGCCGATGCAATCCAATTATCCAATCATTGTCGATCAAGGTGAAATGGCTTCACGGTCAAACAATCAGCCATTACCGTATACCCCGCTGGAATGATTGGTTGTTCGCATTCTTCTAATTTTACTGCGGTGTTAACCAATTTATTTTGCACGAACATTGGCACTTCGAGATAACGAGTGTAAAATATATAGAAAATGAGTTTTGGGACTGTAAAATGCCTTTGCCATAAGCGAAACTTCGACTTATCCGACTTCGACTTAACCGAAGTAAAATCTTATAGAAATTGAAGAAAAAATTCTGGACTTGAACTTGACTTTGAGATGAACGGAATTTCGACTTAAGCGGCTTTGAGATAACTAGTGTCAACTGTATTCATATAAATAGTTCATATGTACCCATGCGTGTACAATTCAATTAAAATAAAATTCAACTGTTCCAAACCGTTCTTACGTTGAAGTCTGTTAAAATATTTGAAGGGATCAGTATGAACAAAGCTGTAGTAACTAAAACTGGTAGGAAATATACTTACATCCTTTTTTCATATACATAGCTTGAGCACAAAATTCCGTCTCTTCACCATATACTGAAATCCCACAATGATATTCCAAAGATTCACACGCAAAGTAAGTTTCTCTTTTTTTCCATGAAGTTTCATCCTTTGGGCATGATGTCATTTTGTAACTTTGACCAAGCACAATGACACAAATGATAAATAAACATTCAAACAGAGTAATTATCATTGTCAATAATCTGTTTCTAAGCTATATAATGTAATAAGTGCGTCTACAATAAATGATATTATATTTGTCACGTAAAATAAAATGTACTTCCTCAAATATCGCAGAAATCGTCGTTACATAACCATATTTCAGTCATTACCGATGCTTACACGAATGAAGGTTACAAAAAAGGAAATGTTTTGAAGTGTTAACGACACAAGTGCTTTCAAATGTATGTATTCTTTCCTTTTATAAATATGTTTATGATCCCCCTCCCTTCTCTCTCTCTCTCTTGCTTATATATTTATAAATTAGAAAAACAAAGGAAAGTCAAAATTTATTGTTTCTTGGTGATGTTCAAACTCAAGTATGAACTTTCATACACGTCGCTCGATTTTCGATATTGTCGCTGCTATTAACCTTAACTTGTGCTTCTCATATGTTTACAATACCATGTTTGTAAGTTAGAGCACACGCAGGGTTTTATATTTCTTGCTTGAATTGTAAGTATCTTGGGGTGGGTGGGGTACTTTGTTCATTTGTATCAATTTCCTGATTGTTGTTAATATATTCCTGATAAATTAATAGGAGCTTTACGTCTATACATATGTTTATATCACATGAAGACAGTATACAATCTCAGATATTGTCGATTATTAAATTCTCCAAGTCTTACGATTTTTCAACAAAAATATCCCTCGTAAAAATTTAAAGACAAACTATTTAATAGTATTAATAACTATTTTATGACAAAGAAAGATTGGAAATTCAAGCTGGGATTTCTCATAGACAATATACACGTTGACTTTGGTAACCAAGTATTCCAACAGAATGTCGGCATTCCAATGGGCACTAGTCGCACACCTTTATTAGCTTATGTGTTCCTTTATTCGTACGAAGCTGACTTTATACAAAAGCTTTTATTTCACATTCGGATATATTGATGTTGTCTTGTTTTTTAATAATGAGCAAATTGATACATATATACACGCACTATATCCCGAAAATTTCGAAATTAAAGATACAACTGAATTCAGTTCCTGCCCTTCGTATTTAGATCTTCTTCTAAATATCGACGAAGATGGTAAACTTCTTCACGATGTGACAAACTAGACGACTTTAATCTTCCTATTTTTAACTTTCTACACAAATGTAGTAACATTCCTTTATCACCTACATATATTGATTCAGCTGATCCAATCGAGATTTTATTGGCTACGGAAGACGGTATGGCCTAGTGGATAAGGTGCTCGGCTCCTGATCGAGAGGTCCTGGGTTCGACTTCCGCCCTGGGCTCACCGGTGTTCTGTCTTTCGGATGGGACAGTAAAAACCGAGATCCCGTGTCACAGTAGGCGTGGCACGTAAAAGATCCCTCACTGCTTCGGGTGGGTCCGTTACAAAGATCGAAATTTGTATGCAATGCAGATGCCGTCACCATATACCTGAAATAATCGTGGAGTGACGTAAAACAATAATCAATCAATCTTTTGACTACGGTTCCTTCATTCACAAATTACTTAGGGAAAAGTTATCACAGGGATTATCACAGGGTCTTATGTCAAAATTCCGCGAAATTGAAATGTGGAAAATTATGTTTACATATTTGTTGACATATACTTTCAATAAAGAGCTGGTTGATTCCATGAGTTCTGATATATTCATTAATGCGCTCCGCCGTTTTGTTGCGATCCTTGGAAGCATTTTTCAGTCAGACAGAAGGATACCTTTGTCGTAGTCTTAGTTGATATTGAAATTGAAATTCAAAGTGCGAACGATGAATATAACTGAGTGCAAAACATTTTGTCTTCTGGTGATAATTTGATTTTCAATTCTTTTTTAAACCCTCATTTCAGTAAGAGATTCAATTTCTTTACGTTATGTCACATGGGATTATATCGCCTGGGTTCGCCTTTTTCCTGTGTATTGGGTTAAGGTCAATAACTTCTCCGATCTCCAAAACCCGACTTGAAAGTTTCAGCGTGATAATATAAATAAGGCAAATACTGTAGCTCTTCCTTGTATTTGCTCCTTTATTGGTATAATGTTTATCTACATGGCCAGCAAATTTCATCGAAAAATTCTCTGTACTTCCCGGGATATCCATCATCAAAGTTCAGGGTGACCAAATTTTGAGGTTACTCGAAATTAGCTTCGGGCCGGAAGGGGTCCGCGTATTCCGGTGTATAGCAGCAGGTTTTCAAATGCAACGGGCGAGTACGCTACCTACGATTATTATTATTTCCAAATTGAATGCATTGCCTAAATTCGACAAATAAAGTCCCTAACTATTCTTAATCGCAAAATCCTTTGCTAGATGCATTGCTTCTCAACCAGGACGCCATTTTTATTCACCTATATGCAGCTAGCAAAGGATTTAGCGATTAAGAATAGAAAAAGTTATTGGTCTTAACTCTATACATATGAAAGAGGCGATATAATCACGTGTGCGTTAAGTGCTGTCCAAACAACTACATCTTACACATGGCGCAAGCAACAGTCTTATGGGCGAAGTGCCAGCAATTGTAAATGCTGTAAAAGTGACTCCGACTACTTCCGATGCGTATAAAATGTCTGAATTATCACTGTCTTGATCACTCGCTCCAATTACCATGCACTGTGAGATTAGGGACAACAATGGCTTGTTCAATACCAAAGGACTTGACTAAGAACGAGTGAGGAAAAGAAGTGTAAAGTTTGTCCTTGCTTGGGAATATTTCTATTTTTATCTCGTAATAAGTGGAAATGCGAAGAATCGGCTTGGAAAAGAAATAAGAGGTTCAGATCAATTGTGGTAAAGAAATTTCGAATAAGGATGTTTCGGAGTTAAAATTTCAAGTTAAAACTGAAAGACATGTTTCTTAAATGAATTACAATTATTTTATTGTGTTGAAGTCATACTTGTACAAATAAACTTTGTACTAAATCTATATTTTTATTACGACTGTGAATTACAATTCAGATATTCTTCCATGACAAGTATGAACATTGACATGTCGTCCAGTACTTTCAACAAAAAGGTAACGCACTGTCGTCTTATTCTCCAAGTATGTTTTAGCCTGACACAGCGTAATCTTCATTTTAATAATACTTTTGGCATTAAGAGGGGGGGGGGGGGTTGGTTGGTTGGTTAGGAAAGACATTTGATATAAATGTAGGGCAGAAGTCTCCAAGGAGATGTACAATAAAACTTGATAAGAAGTAATGAAATACATGCAATGACATTACAAAAATATTGATTGTAATACCGATGCGATACCGACTTAGGATAGATAATTGACTAACAAACGGTACTCGGTTGGTGTGGCTAACCGGTTTACGGACCCATCTTCCCACTCATTACAAATGCAGTACAATGAAAAGACACGCATTAAAACTATAAATAATCCTCCACATGAAGAAGGATGAACGAGTATCTCAGATCGGGAGGTCTTAAATATATGTAAACACTTATAGTAATGTAAAGTAACACTATGATATCAAAAATATATAGAGCGACATCAACATGAGGTAGTTGTGCTTTACTGCTCTGGAAGGGAGCTCATACTCTTGATCTGTAGAGGGGACGAGGTTCGCGACCATGTCTCCTCTGAAAAGGTTTAGATAAGGCCCGTCATGGGGTCCCAACCGCCTTGTTATTCAGTGTGCAACGCTCAAGAAAAAGTCTGCATAAGTCTGTATAACGGCCTAATACAAGACCAATAGTCTTAGCGATGATCTTAGGATCATATTGTCGATGTAGAATAAGTTTAACAATTTCAGATCCGGACAAAATTAAGTTATCAAAATATCTCACCCTCCTTAATTTGTAAGGTAGATCACACCCGAATTATTATTATCTTTTCACAGCAGTCTGCCATTTTAAAGTATAAACAGATTCGAGTAATTTTATCTAATTTAGCTCACATGAAAAAATTTCATGTTGCCAGGGTTGGATTTTGTATATTCTCTTCTTAATTTTTTTTTCTATTATTATTATTTCTGATACATAAAAGGTGTAATATGTAAATATTTGTATCATTATTTCTTTTTCTTTCTTTCTTTTTTAATTTATAATGATATCATTTAATTTTCTTTGTGTTCATGGTTTTGCGGCGAATCTGATTGGTTAAAAAATTTAGTTCATTTCTGCATGAACAAAATTTTGAGTGCAGATATGTCACAATTGCCGGCGCTACTTTCCTCTGGAATGCGAAACCCCGTTCTATTTATGGAACCGTGATTCCCGCGTTGTTAATCGATTGCATAAAATTGTTTCGTTACATATTACGAATGCAAAGTACAAAAGAAATCGCACTTCACTTCAGAAACTATTAAATATAGAATATAATTTCTTACTCTTATTAAAAAAATGTAAAATATAACTAGGTCTAGGTCTTGCATTTCTAATGATACTAATACCATTTAAAATATAAATACCTTCGCGCACTGATGCAGTTTTCCGTCCAAATTTTAGGTTGATACCTCAATCAACCAAAAAAATATAAGATTCATTTCTTAAATAATCTTATAATTATATTGGACTATGGTTTGTCTATAATCATAGTACACTATATTGTGTTGTCAAATTTTCTGCACAGTACCGTTAAGGCACAGCGTGACGTCATTGACACCATAGCCTACTGAAAACTGCATAACTGACGTCAATAATATTTTTAACTATGTTAAACTTATAACAGGCGTGTTTTTGTACAAATACTGGTAGAACATTGCTGAATAGTGTAATTTTACAACAGATGTTCTAAATTGAAATTCTGTTCATATTTTAAAATCTAAAAGTTAGGCCCAGCAAGACGCATTTCAAATAGTTGTAGAACAGTCTTTATGTGAATGTACACAACGGAGCTGAAGAAAAGGTTGCACCACAGCATATTTCTTGGTATCTTGCAATGTGCCAATGACGTCATGTTGTTATGACTGTAACATAAAATCGTGTATTGCCTTTACACAGCTGCGTAAGATTTTCCCTTCTCATTGTTACTATTATTTTACCAATTTATGCAATGTGTCAAATCACGGTTCACCGTATCATTTACATCGCTGTATGCATAAGTTAAAATCGAGGGTAGTACGGAATGAATAAAGAAAGAGAATTTTCTACACTTATGTTATTGCAATATAGTAATTACAAAACAACATATACCATTAAATTTCTTTATATATTCAGCAAACACCACAAGATATGACTAAGTAGAATATTTTAAAAAAGTGATAACAAGATGAAATGAATTTAACAATTTTCAAACTTGTACAAATAATTCGATCAATATATCTACATGGCACAATGAAAAATCAATTATTAAGATAATAAGACTGCAATGCTGAACAATAGGGATTGCATTATCGAATCGCGCTTCGCTTCTTGTCATAACTTATAATCCATTTCCGGAGCTACTTTCCCCAGAGAAACGTTCAGTTATATTTCAGAAACATTTGTAAAATATGACAATACTTGGCTGAAGTCACCTTATGTTTTGATACTGACTTTTCTTACGGAGTAATAAGTTTCTGGTAAAATCCGGAAAATGCACATTGAGAAAAGAAATCCACCATGGATACAGGGGTGCCTATTTCAGCAATTTCGAAGTATATACTGCTCATATTGCATATGCCTTGAAATGTATTGGTATCTATCACAGTCATAAGCAAAATACTTTAAATCCAATGCGAAACCGTTTTATGTCATTTCATGTATTTCATGATTTATTATAAACTTTTAATTTACATCTCATTGGTGACTTCTGCCCTACAGCTAAGTCAGATGTCTTTCCCTTTCCCTTAAATGGGAGTAATCTGTCGTTCACCACACCAGCCTCCATATACACCGGCACCTTGGTAAGCTTTGATAGTACGATCGAGAAATAGAGGATTTACGGTTTTCGGAAAGTACAATCTTTTCATATCGTTCCCAGATAAATTCCTTGCGATTAATTGTAATATGCGATATGTGTGATAAGTGTGAATTCCTTCGATCGGAGATGACAGGAGCGGGTCCATAATTGACAGCAACAGAGAATGCTGAGCCAACCTGATCGTGCTTTTTTTCCCTTTTTTTCCGCTAGGCATTGAATGATAAATGAGTGGAAAGGCATATCTAACTACGAATGACCAATTCGTTGCTCTGGAATCAGGAAACCAAGTCAAGTAAACGTCCATTTAATGGCTTGTGGTGCCTGTGAATAAGAGTACACATGTATACTTCGAGTTTAATAAACATGTTTATTATTATTATTATTATTATTATTATCATTATTATTATTATTATTATTATTAGTCCAGAAACCAACTGCTTCTCCCAATCAGCAGTCACGTAAAATGTAGGTATTCTGCCTTGATCGAACATTTTCTCTCAACGCACCATTGCCAAAGCTTGTGCGTGATCGGAGTGCATGACATTGATACCGTACCGCCCAATTTCTTTCTGTGTGCTACAGCCGGCACTTTTTTGACGGTGTTACTTGGTTCACTCTTTTACCACTTATACTTATGTAACAGGGTGTATACATTCACAAAGTCAAAACACAACACACTGTCATTTTAAATATATATATAATTTTCTTTGCAAGTATCGACAGAAATACAGCACTGTAAATAACAATAAACAATAATAAGAATATGTACAAACATCACATAAATACATTCTAAAAGCAATAAGTAAGAGTTACATTTCTTACATTTAATAATATGATTTATCACAAATTCATATAATTACTTTTATAATCTAATTACTTTTATGAATACTTTAGATCAATATAAGTAATGGAAATAAGTATAAACATTTTACACTCAGAATGTTTAAAGAAAAATAACTAAACATACCCAAATATGGTAAGATGCCAAATGTGGACAAACTCATAAAATCTACATCTACAAGGAATAACCGAAACTTTAAAGTATCAAATTTAGGTCTTCTTATCACAAAGCAAATATCTAGAATGATCACAAAGAAAACGTAACATCCAGTGAAAATAAAATTTACAAGTTCTTCACCAATAAGAAAAGTTTATACAACCATTTCAAAAGAGTGACCAAATGACCAATATCAATGACCATTACATTACATCAAAAATAAGGGAAATAATTTAAAGTAAAGTTAGACACTTTCCAAAAATACATAATTCAATAAAGATACATAACTCTTACAAATAGAGAAATGAATAAATATTATAAATACATTTCAAAAATACAAAAATATATTTTCACAAAATACACTAATAACTTACTCTATCACACTTACATCGCGACACAAGGCATCACAGCCTTTGTGACTTCCGTCTGTTTCGATAAATACCTCTTAACTGGGAAGAGTTACCCGTCTTCTATCCCATATTTCTATGTTTTCTATGCAACATTTTAGTTAGATTTGGCTTCGGGACTGAGACAAATCAGAGATTTGTAATCAGATCAGAGACAACTCTTCTGTCTTTACGATGATGGAGAGGGACGAAAGTATTACCCTTGTGAATTGTTTCGTGAATTTGACGAACAGGGCCATATTTACATTAAGACATTTCTCAAAATTTCATTGACCTTAATATTAAAGGTGATATTTTGAGTATTCATCTGAAATCTCAGGTGCCCTGGAAGGGTTCGCATTTCAGTTTGTAATTTATAATGAATCAAAGACACGTTCTATCCTAAATGGTTATACCGAATTTTTTTCTGGGTTTTAGGATGACCCAGCACTTAATTACTGTCACTAAAGCTGCTGTAGTTGCCGCCGGATTGCGTATCTGCAGGGTTTCGACGAATAAAATGGTTTTCAAACTGGTGGCTCTTGCTTGATATTCTGAAGAATTTTGTCGCGCTGACCCCACTTTTCAAGATGATCTTGTAGTCTCATAGTTTGCTCTTTCAAGGTAGGTTTTATTATTATTATTATTATTATTATTATTATTATTATTATTATTATTATTATCATCATCATCATCATCATCATCATCATCATCATCATCATCATCATCATTATTATTATTATTATTATTATTATTATTATTATTATAAAGGAGAGTCTAGCTTCATGAGTAGATGTAGAGGATAGGCATTCCCTGGCCTGGGAATAAATAATATTCCCTCTCTCGTTTGTCATTTCATCTTGAAGGTATTGTCTACATTACCATTTTTGTAATTCACATTTTTGACGGGGGGGGGGGGGGGGGGGGGCCAGGCTTGGTGTAGTGGTTAAGGGCTTGGCTTGCGACGCCAACGATCCGCTTTCGATTCCCGAGTTGCGCCACTATATTTAAGAGGTTGGTAACCTCTTGCTTCCATGTCGCGATATAACCGAAATATTATTGAAAGCGACGTAAAACAACAATCAACCAACCAACAGATTTTGACATGAGAAACTGTTGATTACCCAGGAGGCGGACTTCCCCTAAAATATTTTTGCACCATAATAATTGGTTATATCACAAAAGACGACTTTACAGTTGGAGACCGAAAATGTTAAGCAGAGACCCAGACCAGAGCTCGATCCAATAAGTGCCTAAAGGGAGACAACTATTTTTGTACCTTTAAAGAGCTATAATAAATGTGTAATTGCATTTTCATATCTCGTGACATTTCTGAATACACTCACCCACCGCCGTACGTTATCATGAGTACTGCAGTGACAAAACATCAGTTTCTTTCCTTTTAACATTTGTGGATTTATATTTCTTTGATTTATATTATGGATAGAAAAGAAAAATAATCACAGAAAGCGCTTATTAGTGTTTTATACGCGTGCCGGATTCTCAATACATATTGATATAACATCGCAACTCGTAACTATAATGAGGTTTATATCTCCATGTATGTATTTTATAAAAGCTTATTTAACTTAGAATTCTGTTTTCTTGGAGTAATCATTTTAAGCAGTCTAGGTTGACGATCGATAGTTTAGAACCGACTACTTGTAGGGCTTGTAGGGAACTTCACAATACACAAAAAGACATGTACATAACCTGCGTATAGTAAATGCACTCGTGTAATCATAGTTTAACCACTGTGTTTTTCTGTAACGATATTTTTCTTTCTAGAGATGCAACGCGGTATGTTGTATTGATTAGGTAACGTGCATTCTTTTTCATTGAGGCGGGGTTGATAATTCGTACTCCGAACAACACGAAACAAACGAATTCAAATACAGCCTCTAGCACGGACACCAACATTTACACTAGGTGAAAGAAGAAAAGTTAAAGAGTTGTCACTATTTGTAAGGATTTCTTACAGGGAGTGTTTGATACATGCAGAAAGGAAGAGATGTCAAAGGCCAACAGTTACGTGTAACGTTAACGTTTTTTGTGACATGCAGACGGATGGACAGAAATACAGACGAATCATGACATGTAACATCCCCAGTATATTTTGTGGCCTTCGTTAATAGAATGATTTTGAATGGCCAGATCAGTTAAACAACAAAATAAAAACAGCGTTGGTGGAGTATGTACAATCGGACAAATGAAATAGTAGAAAGTTCTTAAAATGGTTCAGTATTGGTCAATATTAATTTCACACCTAATTAAAATTCAGTGATACAAGGTGGAGAACAAAATATGGTTTTTGTAATATAGATATTCATATTGCATTAAAGAGAATATATTATTGAGAGTTTAGTATGAGAATAGTTGTATACTTATTTTGTATGAACGAGTTCAATATTATGAAGAAGAGTAACTTGTCCATTACTGGTATAAGGATTAATGTTAAACAATGGTAAATTATATCGATTTTAAATTTGTCATATATGTTATCAAACTAACTCCTCTTGCTAAACTCTCTTCTGTCTGAAAGAACATTTGAAATTTGAACATGGCAGACAATAACAACTATAAACATCAAAAGTGCATATTTTAAAAAATCTTCACTAATTTAAATGATGGCCAAATTACCTATTAAATCAACCTTCAGTTTCAGTTCAACAATGTCAACGTCCTTTATCATCTTATCATCTCATTTAACTTACTTACATTTGTCTCATGATGAAACCCCTAACCTTTGCCTTACCTTACCGAAATGTTCACCTGTATATTGGACCTCTCCATTTGTCATTGAGCAAAATTATTATTCTTACATTGTAAATGAAAATTGATGTTATTCCATTTCACTATATATCCTTTCAAATGTTTGCTAATGAACACGACGTATGGAATATTTTTTTATCTCTTTTAGAGAATGGGTTGATGTTTTATATATTACACTTAGAATGTATATGGGTTATCAATCCATTACCATAGTGACGTCAGCTACCCGATGCAATGTACACACATTTATACCTTTGCAACTGCAACGGACACATCCAAAGCAGTTATGGATCTTGTTCTTGTCAACCCTACCATGAGATGGAAATTCGGTTTAAAAAGTTTTCATCCGAAAGACAGGGCACCTGCTAGGTTCGAACAAGGGATCTCTAGATCACGAACAAAGTGCCTTACCGCTGAGCTACACAAACTTTTATGCAAATTGATAAAGTTTTAGATAAAATTAAAAAATGAAAAAAGTCTTAACGTTATATATTACGGTTTTAAATAAATAAATTCAAATCACGAAAGTAACTGGTATCAATTGACTATAACACTAACAACAACGAACCATAGGCCCTTGAAAGTCAGAGGTGAGACCAGGTGCCCGGAAGAAGTCCCATCATAAATGTCCTTACATATAGAATAAACAAATGCAAATCAGCAATGTATACATAAAAATGAATGTGAACAAATACTGTGTAAAAGTGTCTTTACCACATAACACCAGGGAAATGGTAGGATAAAAGTTAAATCAAACTTTTCGCGAGGGACTTTTCTACTACCATCACACTGCAAAGTGTAAGTGTGACACAAAATATGAAAGCAACTGTTAAGTAAATTTTGCACCAACTACAATGTACCACAGTGGACATTCGCGGACTCTTGAAATTCAAAGGTGAGACCAGGTGTATTGCAGGAGTAAGCGTGTACTGAATGGCTAGACATATCCGCTACGAATACCCTTACACAGAGGAAACAAATATAACAAAGCACTGTATGTATAAATGAATGTGAACCAACACTGTGTACAAAGTGTCACTGACACGAAACATCAGGGATAAAGTATAACTCTTAAATCAAATCTTCCGGGAGGAACTTTTCTACCACATCCACACTGCATAGGGAATAAGTTTGACATTAATGCAAAAGACGAAAGTAACTAGTGTCAAGTGATTATGGCACTAACAACATTGTATCACAGACCTTTGAAGTTCAGAGGTGAGACGAGGCGCACTGTGTAGAAGCTGTCATTACGACATAACATCAGGGGGAAAAGTATAACTCCGCGGGGAAATTAAAAAGAGGCAAAAAGAGGCAATAAGAAAAATAAAACGATATACACACTGTGTAAAAAATAATCATTGTCTTCAAATTTAATGACAAAGCTGTTACATGTACGTATCTGTAAGTATTTCTTCTGATATGTCAGGTTTGAAAGTAAAAAGTAAATATGTAAGTGATATTGATAAGGCCTCATTTTAGATAAATTTCAGTTCTCCTACCGACCGAGCACGTTTTTCCCCTTTCAGTGTTGAACAGGCAAGGCCTATTAATCGAACAGATAAAAGCAATTTATTGTTATCTTAAGAAAACCCACACACGATACCAGCGTCGGATCTCAATCTACACTTTAATAATTCCATACAATTAGATATAATAATCGTCTTGGAAGTGTCGTGCTTGGCTAGACGACAACTACTCACTGAGTCCGGGACCACAAAATAGAAAAATGATACCAATTTTAGTTGAAATTGTTATTATTTAATATCTATACAACACTCTTGTTGTAGGTAATAATAAGTCTTAGTTGATACGACGTCGGTCACTTGCACTGAAACCTTTTTGTGAGCTCTTAGTGTCGCTGCTTTTATATAGCTTCGATGTGGTGTAACAATGCATGTGTGTCTCTTTATTTTAGTATATATGAATGATTTAACACCCCGTGATTCCCTCTTGTCTAGGAAAGACAATTTCTATTATTTTGCTGACGACAGAAAACGGGTCAATACATTCAAATCCATATCTTTTCCTTTCCTCTGTACCCATCAAAGTGTTGGTACTCGATGCAGGGTTGGTGATTTTCTCAGCGATTGAATTAAATAGTGAAGGGATAGGAGGTTTGTCCAATTATTTGTACTATATTTAGTACTTCATGACACAGCGAGTGATATAATATTTGTGTCAATACTGGGTTTACCATTTAAGGAATTAAGGGAATAAAATAACAACGTTTAAGCAGTGTTGACAAGGCCACATATTGCCACATGTTGTCGACATTACTGGCCGACCCATCTAGAAATCGATATTCGAACCAGCATTATGATACGATAATACTTCATCCCCCACTAACACATAAACTTACAAATAGGAATTTTAGAAAGGTAAAAACTTGGCTTTCCTAATATGTGATACGAGTTATTGTTGAGCTTTCTTATGGAATGGAATTAATTTATATCCTGCTACGTGATTCAAGCCCTATCTGCTGCTTGCCTTTGGTTTTTTTTTCTTCTTCGTGATAATTATAAAGATTCAAAAATGTAAAATCATTGTTGAAAGCGACGTAATGTACCAATAAAGTAATCAATACACCAGTTTCAAAATACAAATTAGGACCGTCAGTTTTCGGTTTTTATATGCTCCTTGAGATGCAGGTTGAGGTAAAGGTGGGACAACGCTGGCCGTTATAGCGAAGGATGTCTCGATGATTGTGAATTATAAGTGACTTTCGGTGAAACTATCAACACTAATTTGTTGAGCATTGTCAAAAGAAGTATGTTAATATATCATAGTTTCCTCGATAATTTTTCTTGTTCTTTGAAGAAGCCAACTTTCCACCGGGATCCGCTTTACTGTAGATCTAAACCGCCCCGAGAAGATAAAAACGTTCAATTATTTCAATATACGTTATTATCCTTTATGTATGTGATGATTTATTGACGTTTCAACAGAGTTGATCATTAACTTTTACACAGAGACGGATGTAAACATGTCCCACTTTTGCCACGTAAAAATCGAAAAATGACTGTCCTGATCAGTATCTCACGTATTAATCAATGATAGTGTCCTATTAAAACTATATTTCAAGACTTTAGTTTAATCAATTAATAGGGAATGATTTTGTAAAGACAGTCCCAAATGATATTGATATTAGCTAAAATAGATATAAGGGTCGGTTGCGAGAAACCCTAGAGATAATCACAGCTTGTCGACTTATACTATTGCAGTTTTCGAAAATCTAGGAGAATCGGTTAGGTTCAGTTTGAAGTCCAGCCGAGTCTCTTCGGCATCATGTCTTGATAAATGTAAACTAACATCCATTATGCAGTTTAAGGTCATATCCTATATATTCAATTTTAGGATCGATTTGCTTCAAACTGAACCAGTTTCTTCGTATGTTCTATCATAGTGACGTGTGATGTGGTTATCGAATGAAAATTTGGATTTTTTCAACTTCCTTCATTGACAGATGCGAACATTTTTCAATGCCATGTAAAGGCAAAAACAAGCATTACTCAGTATTTTCTTTTATGGCGGACAGTTCTCTTCACATTTGAAATAAAATATATTGGATACATAATCCCTTTAATGAAGCAAAGACATTGAAACCTTTTGGTGAAAAGACAGAGAAAATCTGTATTTGCTTTTCTCCTGGCAACCCTGGAGTTACACTTAAATAAGTTAGTGTTATATTTCTTGTCATCAATTGTAAGGGGAACTCTTTAGTACAAACATATAAAATTTTTGTGAGCCATGTATGTCCTTTAAGTTTAAAGCTTTTCTTATTTTTTTAAAGCATAAGATCAACAGGTTAAACGTATTGGCATAATTTGAAAGCTCTAATCATAAGAAACCAATTATGTTTGTACCTCTCTAGTTGAGATGACTTTACGTATATTAGTATATTTGATAATAATC
Organism: Pteria penguin; assembly: GCA_035048485.1. NCBI lineage: Eukaryota > Metazoa > Mollusca > Bivalvia > Pterioida > Pteriidae > Pteria > Pteria penguin. The sequence goes on along the minus strand of CM068589.1, from coordinate 36,683,903 downwards.
GACGACAATCTTGCAGCCATATTAAGGATATAACGTTCTCGTAAAACGTTTAGTTCTTTGCACTTAAGAGTTCCTCAAATCAAATGCAGTTGATGACAAGATAGATAAATCAATTTTCCTTATGAATAAAGCTGCAGGATTGCCAGGAATATTGCAAACACAGTTTTCCTTGGTCTTCTTACAGAAAGGTTTATATGAAATGGTTTCATTTTCTTTGCTTCATTCAGCTGATTTTGAATATATCGAATCATGTATTTTATTTCAAATATGAAGAGCGAAAGTCCACCAGAAAAGAAGGTATTGAGTAATGTGTTGTTTACCTATACATGGTAATGGACAATGAATCAATCAATAGATTTGAAAAAAAAAACAACTCAAATTTTCATTTGTTAACCACATCAGACGTCACTATGGGTCGCTATGATGGGCCCTACGACGAGACTGTTTCAGATTTGAAGAAAATCTGTTCGAAAATCGAATAAGTAGGATATGACCTTAATTTCACAGCTGAAGCTAATATTCGTTATTAGCTGAGTAGATAAGAGAAAGTGCTTATATTTGTTTGCTTTGTCATTGTTTTTCGCCTTTCATATGTTAATGAATGAAATCCAAATGCAAGATTAGGTGATTTTCTACCAACTGCAGAAACGTTAATCAAGAACAACTTATAGTCGTGTACTAGCATGGAACACAATCTGTCTTCTGTCTGGAATTACACTTCGAATTGGATTGCTTTTTTCAATGTCGAAATGTACAGTTAGTAATGTAAAAATTTGAAAAAATGCACATAAGAACATCATAAAAACTTTCAATTAAAATGCAATTGCAACACCGACTTGGGACGGCCAATTGGTATGGCAGTAGTTAATCAATTGGTGTGTTTAACCGGTTTACAGGTTCACATTCCTACTCATCATAACAGCAGTACAATGAAAGAATACACCTTTAAAAATCTATATTAAAAAAATCCTACATATAGAGAGCTTAAGTCGACATCTTGATATGTCATATACATAAACAAGTATACTATAGTAATGCAAAGTAAGACCAAGATATCGAAAATATATAAATTGACAAAAAGTAAGTAAATCGTGCTCTTACGATCTGGAAATAGCCTTTGATCGGTGAGAATACAGACTGACAATCATAAGGGACGAAATTCAGGAGCATGTCTCCTTTGAAAAAAGTTTCAATAAGGTCCCTCATATAATCCTCACCATCCTGTTAGTCAGTGTGCAACTCTCGAGTAGAGATATTACATTATCGTATATAATCCAAGTACATGTAAATTAAATCGTACGAAATAGGTTCTGATATGTAAACTCTCTGCAGGCATCATTTGGTAACTACAAGAACCAGCTATTTTCTAACTGTAGTAGGGATATGTTACATGATATGTTTGGGTCAAAAGTCTAGAGATATGAGTAGAGTACTCACTGCTTCTCGTCTCTGACGGAAGTTTCCACTATACAAAATAATTTCCCCTAAGTTTTCCACAGCGATCACAAACATTTGTTTTGTACCAAACGAGAGAGAGAGAGAGAGAGCACATGAGGCTGACTTTATCAGGACGGTATCTTTACGATTTATTAATTAGAATGTAAATAGTATATGAACATTTCAATACTTTGTACATAAGGCTTAGCATGTCGTTCCTACGGCTTAAACTATCCGTACGTACGACTATGTATATCGTGGTTGGTCGGTCGATTGGTGTTTTACGTCGCTACAAACAGTTTTTCAGTTATATCATTACTTGGAAGCAAGAGGTATGTTACGCCCTCAACCCAGGGGCGCAATCCAGGGATTGAACCCGGGTGGTCTATTCCGCAAAACAAACGCTTAATTACTACACCAAATCTACCCCAAAGTATGTCGTGCGTAAGGGTTTTTTTTTTTATCTTATTGTCATATCGTGCGTACATATGCGTACGATTTAGTATATACTTCGTATACTTTTGTATATCTCCTACGCACGACTTTGCGTGTCGTTCGTACGAATTAAATTGTCGTATGTTGTGCCTAGTGTCCATCATACGTAAACTTTTATTTTGTAATTATGTAGACTTACATCTCTTCATCATATTGAGGAAATGTATATATCCTGAGACGCGGAAAAGGGAAAATTGTGAAATGGAAGTTTAAAGTTTATGTTTGCCATAAAGAACTAACCTGTGACAGATCATATGTACTGTCAATATCGGTCTCTCTCTCTTTCTCCCAATCAAATGGAAATATGAAATATGCAAACATATGCATAAAATCCTTTATAACATTTATTGATATCATATAAAAGTATAAGAATGCATTGTTTTCTATACTGTATGGATCGCAACCTATTTCCCCCCAAGATGTGCATGTAAGACCCTGTCTTGCATAAGAGGGAGAAAACAAATATAAGCACTTTAGGAACGAGGTTGAGTTCTCGAGCATCGTGCATCCAATTTTAGTTGTCAGCGATTAGACACGACACAGCAAGTGTCATCGACTGTTTGTGACCTTGGAGTAAGATTTCTTCTTCTTCTTTCGTCAGTTACCTTCGATTAGAGTGAGAGCTGCTTACATGATCACCTCTATTAGAACGTCACCTGCTTATATTATTATTTTAATTGACTATCCTATAATCCTTATACACAGGTATGAGATTGTATTAGCCTGAACGTATTTGTTCTTGACTAATTATGATTTTATATCCACAACGTGTGTCATCTCAAATTTGTGTCTTACCTTGATCTCAGTGCAGACTGAAGGGTGACCTGAAAAAGGAGATGACTTTTATGTAAAGTTTCTGTAAAAACACCACAGATATGACAATTTTAAAAGCAAGTTTTAAAATATTTAATCTTTCGATAAAGATGACTAGTAAACGTGTTTCGTTGTACATTAGAAATATTATAAATCATTAAATGGTAAAAATATTGTTAGTGACCTTATAATATTTCCTTATTGCAATTTACATCCCACAGCTGTCGTTCTTGGATGCTTGTTACTACTGGCAAATTGATTCATAAGATATTTGTCGAAGTCGTGAGTACATGAAAAATTCCTTAAAACTAAGTGATAATTGTAACTAATAACTACGAAGAAGGATTTCAGTTAAACTTACAAAAATCTAGTCAAATTCAATTCATAATGATCATCAAACTTAAAGATTTCATAGGAGGGGTTTTTTTTGTTTGTTTGTTTGTAAATTTAGACCGCACGGCGCCATCGCCTAGCCTACAAACCATGCATATAATGTCACGCCACGGAGACAACCCCCAAAAAGTTTGTTCCAATGACGTACATATATTACGGTATGCTTAGCAGAAACCGGAAGTGAAGTTATTATCTGAAATTGGATGCACATGGCTCGATTCCGAGGTGGGTATATCGCATCCTCGACACCAGCGAACATCCATGTAGGTGCATATGTGATATATCAAGTAAATTTAGACCGTACGGCGGCTTCGTCTAGCCTACAAAGCATGCCTCATATAACGTCACGCCACAGAGACACATCAAAACTTTTTTTTTTCTAATGACGTACATATATTATGACATGCTTAGCAGACACTGGAAGTGAAGTTATTATCTGAAAATGGTTGCACGTGGCTCAATTCCGAGGTGGAGATATCGCATCCTCAACACCAGCGGATGTCCATCTAGGTGCATATGTAATATATCAAGTAAATTTAGACCATAAGGCGGCTTCATAAAATTGATTGATTCATTGATTCATTTTTGTTTTTCGTCACACCATGAATATTTCCCGTATATGGTGACGGCATCTGCCTGATGCGGGGCAAACAAATTTTGACCTTTGCAACGGACCCACCCGAAGCAGTGAGGGATCTTTAACGTGCCATGCATACCACAACACGGGGCCTCGGTTTTTACTGTCTCATCCGAAAAACATGACACCGGCATGACCAGAGCGGGACTCGAACCCCGGCCTCCCGAACAGGAGTCCGACGCGATACCACTAGGCCACGTCGGCTTCCAGTGAATAATACATAATACAGGTCGTTACATATCAACAATGGGGAGTACTGTGAGATTGATATGCCAAGATAGATCATAAGGTCATCGACTGAAAATCAAAGAAATGATGTTGAAATAAAAAGCCTGAAAGTCGATTAGTGTATACTAATACGAGCTTCGTAGGAATTAACAACATATATATCATACACATAATTTTGATGAGAAACAATCCGAAATATACTGAATGTGTTATGGGGTATGACTTTTGAGAATGAACCCCATTGAAAGTGCACCTACCACATCGAGTTCGTTCTTGAAAATGTTATTTAATAGCTCATTGCAGAAAATATGCATAACCAATCCGTTGATGTTTGTTTAAGTGATACACACACAATGACGTGTGCCCTTACGTTGAAAACGTACACAGCGCGCAGTTGGTATTTTTTTCACATGAAGTAAATTCGTTTGCACAGGCACTTTACAAATTTGATTTGCCATGTATCTTATAAAGATACTTTACAAATTTTATTTCCTACGTTGCTCCAAACTAATACAGGTATACGTTCTGATATGTAATTTTCATTAATATCGATCTGATACATGCCTTAAGAATTCACACGATAGGTTACCTTCATAAAGTTTATATAATGTACCGATGAATGTTTTTTTCTTCTATTCTATTTTCTTTTTATTTTTTCTTTGATATGTTCCAGTCGAAATCGAAAACTTGATAAAACAATTAAATCCATGTCTGAATCAAAGCAAGATATCTTTTAGATTCAAAATAAAGGAAGATATATTTTACACTAAAATAAAGTACCAAAATTGTACACTTACGTTACAAGCATGATGTAGATATAGTAATTAGATGTGCGGAAGATCTACCACTCCAGTTGGCTGACTTGCTACGAGGTTGTTTTGTAGTGGTAAACCTGAAAATATACAAGCGGAAAAGGGAATAAGGTGTAGTTTAGTAATTTCATTTGACCACACCAATCGAGTACATTTTGCTGCTCAAATGACCTTCCTAAGTTGGTAATGTATCTTTCGTACAATCAATATTTTTGTAATGCCATTGCAACTATGGCATTACTTGTTATAAGGTTTATTGTACATCTCTTTGGTGACTTCTGCCCTATAACTAAGTTAGATGTCTTATAGTTGATAAGAACAAATACTGAATCTATGAGGTGAGGCGCAAAAAACTTTTCACAACCGTAGTAGCGTGCATGACCATCGTTTGCACCGATGCATTCTTCACACCTTCGACGCACTGAAAGAATAAGTTTATGCCAGGGAAATGTTCCGACATATGTTCAATAAAGATCGTCGGAAAGCGTCCAACGTAGCAAAAAAAAAAAAAGGGGGGGGGGTGACTCTGGACGGAGACGTCGTTCCATTTCATCTCAAATATGTTCTTTAGGCGATAGAGATAAAATCTGCACTCATTTGTAAACAGAAGTTCTTCCCCATCTCTGTTATTGAAACGAAGATGCATTTTACACCACGCTAACCTCGCAATACAGACAATGTCGGATGTTGGCCTTTTGTAATCTGTTCCTTTTGGACTTATCCGTCGGTGCCAAGGGATGCTTCTAGCAACCAAAGAAAGCCGATTGGAACATGTGGAGAAATGAGGCTGCTCAGCCTAAGGAATATTCATAAGCCCTTGTCATGTGATCTAAGTTGATTTTGTGGTTGATATGAAAACACGAAAGGGATATATCGATTTTAAGAATATTAAGGGGGGGGGGGGTGTTCTTTTTCCTGTTTCCATTTCATTGGAGTTTTTAATTTTCAATTGCCCTCGTTGCATGTTTATGCACTGAATATAAGTGAAATATGTATGTATATTAATTATTTCAATAAACACATGGCGAGCCCCTTCTTTTTTAATCGTGTTATAAAGATAAATATCAAAAATAACTTCATCGGCATAGTGCCAGTGCTTTTGATGGCGATTTTCTATACAGTTTACGGCGGCTTTATTTTAAATTACCCTATCGCTAACCCCATACCTATACTATAACATCGTCTTATTAAACACTGAAATTGACTAGGACCAGCCAGATAAAAATCAGCGCACAATTTATCCATATCTCAGTAGTCTTCCCATCTGTGTCAATCTGATTGAAGCCCCGGAAAGGTGAAGGTCATTAAAAGAAGACGTAAAACTTTGAAAGAAATTAACCAACGTTGGCATCTTCAAACCCCTCTTAAATATGCAATAGAATCCGTCGCCTCGAATGTTTTTCTCGCTTGGGAACCGTGAATTTTGTAAATTGTTTGATCGAATGCTGTTCAGTAGATAAGTAACGGTGTAGTGTCGACAATAAAAGCCCCGGAAACAAAATCGTGTATACAAGATGATACAAAATGAGTATTTGTGGTGGAAGCTATCTTTATCGTTGATATCTTTATAGTGAGACAGATAACGTCAGAAAGACGCGACGTCATACATACAAATTAGCACAGCGGCCTTATTTCTCCGTATGATGGATTACGCAAATGTGATGTTCGTATATGCGTACCTTGCCGACATGACGCCATACTCGGGCGTTCTGATCGTGGGCGGTCCGAACGCTGCTACTTTGCTGACATCCCATTTTAAGCATCCCAATAGCGCGCAAACGATCATTACCAAACCCAATGTCTGTCTGTTCCAATACATTGAATACTCTCAGTGCAGGCAGGAAATTCTAATCGAATAGTAACCATGTGTCACATATGCTCGAAAACTCAGAGAAGCGTTCTTTGCCCGACAAGGCGAATAATTATCAACTACACGCGTTTAGTAGATTGAAATATGCATGTGAAAACAAACAGCGACCCAAAATACTTTTATGTTTTTATTTAACTTAATGTATACACAATTTCTTTTTTTCCGAAAGTATTTGCAAATAAAAACTGACACGTAATCTAAATTAAAATTTGGACTTTCTTCTTCAAGTATAAAATAGGGCGGATTTATTGGGATATTTATGATTTTAAGAGAAAAAATTCATACCAGAAAAATTATTTCAAATTCATTCAAAAATAGTAGCACATTATTCTAAGATAGCTCTGTATCTCACTCATGCTTAGTTCTGTACTTTGCTTAGTTCTTTGGATCGTCAGTCGATAAGATAATTTTTTTTTTTATTATTTTTTTTTTTATTCAAATGTACATACTTTCGATTTCCAACATCATGAAAGAGACATTTGGTGCTCAAAATTTATATACGTATATTTATGATTGATTGATTGATTTTTGTTTAACGTCACACCATAAATATTTCCCGTATATGGTGACGGCATCTGCGTGATGCGGGGCATACAAATTTTGACCTTTACAACGGACCCACCCGAAACAGTGAGGGATCTTTAATGTGCCATGCATACCACGACACGGCGCATCGGTTTTTACTGTCTCATCCGAAAGACAGGACACCAGCATGACCAGAGCGGGACTCGAACTCCGGCCTCCCGATCAGGAGTCCAGCGCATTACCACCAGGCCACGCCGGCTTTATACGTATGTATACTCTGATATTTATTACTACTTACATTGCTGGTGGACTGATAGTTCCTATGGATAATCACAAACACAGCTTTCAGAGTCTGTATACTTACTTATATATGCTTCCAATTCACTGTGACAAATGTTTATAAATCATAATGAAATTTATGAGTATCTGCCTGATGCATAACTCTGTCTTCAGATTGGTTCCTTAGTACTTAAATTTAGGTCAATTTTGGAAAAGTATAAAAAATGTAAACGGATTTCTTAAACGGCAATCGATTGTTAGTATATTATCTAAGATGGGTAAAAAGTATCGTTACAAAATTCGATTTCGTTAACGAGATATGCCCGTTTTAAATTTGCAACATAACTAGGCCAACTTCTTCAATATTAATGAGATCGGTCAGAGGAAATTACGTGACAATGAAACTCGAACTTTACCCGATTCTAACATTTGTTCCACTTTTCTTTTTGTGGCCTTTGAGACTGTGTATAGTTATTTTCTACCACACTTTTGCTTTTCTCGTGCTCGTTTTCCTCCATGTGAACCATTTTTGTTGTTTTTGTTAGTGAATATCCGCGCACGCGCATGATTATGGGCGGAGCATTGCCTTATTTGGGGAATAGATACCAGACGAATTTAAGTCGACTCAATTACATTTATTCTAGGAAAAACTTGAGGGATTTTAGTTATAAATTTTGCAATTAAAACAAAGTTTATAATTTATGTACTACAGGAAAAATAAGATATTACCGTAATTTATCCTTTTCATGCTAAAATTTTCCAGTCTCGGACTATGTCCCTTTAAGGAACACAAGATATCTTAAAATCTAAGGTGGAGTATAATAGCTGCTGACTTCATTTATCTTGTTCTTGTGTAAAGGAAGTTTAAATTTTTTTCTCATAGTATATTTTCATTACAACAGAGTAGACGGCATGCTGTATTTTTCAGATAGATTCTCAAACAGAAAATGACTCGGGTAAATCATTATTAAAAACGGACAAAATAGAGAAAAGTGTGGAGTGTGTTTAAACAGTGGGAAAAAGGGAAAATTGAAACGGGAGATTGAGATGAAAATAGAGGTAAAATAATCCGTTTATCAAACATTCAGAAGGGAAGTTCCTATGGCGTATTACTACATAGGAATTACTGCGCATATATATGTAATAGATGATAGATGAACTGTATTCACTCAATTCTGCATACGATTCTGATATAAAGTGTTTTTGGATTCAGCTCTTATATATCTTTTTTAATACTATTATTATTATTATATTTATCAGAAATTAAAAAGGGAAAGGTATACCGCTAGAATGCAAACTTATAAAAACATCATTGACTGGTCCTAATTTTATTCTCCTACAATAACATTGAAAATACAACAAGGTAAAATAGATACTGTTAAAATGGACAGTATCATTGATTACTAACTGTACATTGTTGTGATAAACAATTTTAAACAAAATGAAACAGTTTTTAATGAGTATATCATTCTGAAAATAACAATTCAAAGCATTCAAATGCGCATATGGTGCGCAAAAAGGTATATATGTTCTATATTTATTATAACCACTAGGCCGGTGTCACTGCTGGTGGACTGATAGTCCCCGAAGGCATCATAAGTCTAGTTTTCAATGCTTTTGTACTGACATTAAATATATATATATACTACAAATTTTCAGTCGTCAAATTAAATAAATCACACTAAAACTAAGGAGTATCTCCCTCATGCATAGCTCTGTCCTTAGATAGATTCTTTGGCTCACTTTTTGGTCATTTTGGCTTCAACACCGCTCTTCATATTTTTATAAATTTTGAGAATTCCACTCATTTGGCCACGAGCATCACTGAAGAGACAATTGTCGAAATGTGCATATGGTGCACAAAGTTAAAAGGTATATATGTTCTATATTTATTATAACCACTAGGCCAGTGTCACTGCTGGTGGACTGATACTCCCCGAGGGCATCATAAGTCTAGTTTTCAGTGCTTTTGTTCTGACATTAAATATATATATATATATTTACTACAAATTTTCAGTCGTCAAATTAAATAAATCACTGTAAAACTAAGGAGTATCTCCCTCATGCATAGCTCTGCGTAGATAGATTCTTTGGTTCACTCTTCGGTCATTTTGGCTTCAACACTCCTCTTCACATTTTTATAAATTTTGAGAATTCCAATCATTTGGCCACGAGCATCACTGAGGAGACATAAGTTGTCGAAATGCGCATATGGTGCACAAAATTAAAAGGTATATATGTTCTATATTTATTCCAATGTCTCAAGGTTTCATGTAATGTTGACATCAAGATTTACTTCACTAGCTGAAAATAAAACCAAAAAATATCTGTATGCATGTAGCTGGTTTCTACTCTAGTAAATATATATCGAGAATAAACATTACTTACATATGTATGACCAAGATCACAACAATATTTTATACAACCATTCAACGCTCCCTCCCCCAAACTACCCCAACCACAATACATACACAATGTTTCCATTTGGCTGATGTACCAGCTGATATATATATATATAATGTTCTATATTGAAATAGGAAAAATGATAATATTTTGCACCGCGTCAACCAATATGGTATTTCAACTCACCACCTTCGTTTGCTCATATGATCCATAACCAACAATTAATCCCACCGTGCTGTCAAACTTATGCTACTTTCTGTTTATGTACATGTTCTACTTTCTTTTCATTGTTTATGTTGTGAAAATCCGGAATCGGAAACGGGTTAGAATGGGTCGTAGTAATATGAATTATCTACAGTTACACTATTATTATTGGGATTACTATTTTTCATATAATAATGTCTATTTACGGACATTTTGCAAATCTCCCTTTTAATCTGTGCATTAGTTTATATTCTGCTTTTCAATCTAATTTAAATATTAAGTTTGAAAATGAAACGTTATATGACCTTTAAAGAAAAGATAACTCCATTTGGGTATAAGAAGAATTATCTTTTATTGGTGTTTCAATGAACATTAAAATGCATGCGAAAAACACATCCAGATAAAATACAAATGATATGATTCATTTCTCAAGTTATCAAACATTTCATCTATTTATTTTTTATTATTCATTTTCATTTTATCTCATTGTTTATGTTTTGACATTTTATGTATAGGCCGACTACCACAGCGATAGCAGATATATACATATTAATTATTTATAAAGCTACTCGTTGTATTTTAGTATATATATGTTTAGATATGTATGTAAGATGAACGAAAAGGAGACTAATATATAGGCCTTTATGACTTTTGATTGTCATGCAACTCTACAATGAATAAGGAACTAAATATTAAAGAAAGGAGATTCCACTGATTCAGAAATGTGTTGTAAATGGGAGTTAAAGGATTAAAAAGCATACTGAAATATAGAGAAAGAGAAAGGAAATTCATATTTTGGTTCTTCCCGATAATCATGTTATATGGATTATATTTAAGTTTTAGAAGCAATTAAACATATATTAAATTAAATAATTGTTATTGTATATTGTTTATTTATATTATTGAATGTTGTTTTAAGAAGTAGAAAGTTATGTAATTGTATGTAGTTTACTTCCATAATTATTTATTAAACTGTAAAATTATACACTGGACACTTTATTCTTGTTTAAAACAGTGGATGTAATACGGACTTCAGCTTTCGGAATTGCTACCTTTTTACACCTTTATCGGACTTCATAGTTGTAGTCCACTTACCAATCGTCCAGGCAAAAATGTCAAGTTTGAGTGGACTGAGAACTGTAATAAATCTTCAAAAGGTCAAGTCTATTTTGATGAGTAGCCTAGCTCTTTCTGCTCCAGATTTTACTAAGCAATTTAAACTTACTATGGATGCTAGTGATGTAGGAGTTGGAGTTGTATTGTTTCAAGAGGGTGATGAACAAGTTGATAGAACTGTTAGTTATTTTTCAAAGAAACTTAGCAAAATTAAACGAAAATATTCTACCATTGATGTTTATCTTAGCATCACTATACAGCCAATCCTTGTATTCACAGATATCACAATCATCTAACCGTCTTACACAAAATGTCAAACAAAAATGAAAGACTGACAAGGTGGAGTTTGTTGTTGCAAGAGTGCATCATAATTGTAAATCATATAAAATGAAAAGACAATGTGATTTCTGATGCTTTGTCAAGAATGGGTTAGACCCCTATTATGTCAGAAAATAAGATATTTGTATTGATTGTGCATTTTGCAACTGTACATATGTTTGTAATCTAAGTTTTCATTGACAATTAAACTTCTTTTAAGGAGGGAGGTGTTATGAGGTCATATATGTTTTTGTTTATTTATATTATTGAATGTTCTATTAAGAACTAGAAAGTTCTGTAATTGTATGTTGTATAGCTTGTTTACTTCCATAATGATTTGTGAATGTTCTTGAAAGTTATTTTGAATCTAGATGTTTCTATATTGGAAATTACTTGAACATTGTAGAAACTAGAAATGTCTAGAAACTATTCAATGTATATAGGGCATGCACTCTGGCATTTCCGTAACACTGCATTACATTACCTTTCTACGTATTTACTTGGGATTTATCGTGTTTACCGACTGCTTGAATTGGATTTATTGAACTGTGAAATTATACACTGGACACTTTATTCATTTTATAAATAGTGGATGTAATACGGACTTCAGCGTTCCGGAATTGCTAACTTTTTACACCTTTATCAGACTTCATAGCTGTAAGCATTATCTGTAATTTTGTTATTTTTCATTAATTTGTAAATAAATTGTTAAATTTTTAGAATCTTTGTGATTTTTGTTGGCTTTACAAAAGGGTTTATTTCTGTCTGTAACACAATAATCATTATAACTTTACAATATGTTCTTTTGTTTACTCATAAATGTAAACGAGTAAATGTATATTTATAAGATTTATATTTTCCAGTTGTTTAATCTTTTCAAAAATCCGAAGGCATATGGATTACTTACAGCTAAACATTTAAAACATTACAGAAATAATTGTTTACTCATCAGATGATACCTCTATATATACCCTAAACATTTTTTAGTAAATTTCTTTTCAGCAAATTTTGCTCATAATAGGAAACCATTTAAATATTTTGAGATCAGCGTACGTATTACCCAATGTTAGAGTTTGTCACAAGTAATGTACCAAACGATTAACAAGTTTACCATCAACTGAAAGTAGGTTAAACTTGTGCGATGGTTTTTTTTTAATTTGTCAAGAAAATTCACATTTCTAATTTGTCTGGGATATTTTTTAACTCTTCGTCAATTTTTTATATCTTATGATGTCATAAATAAAAGCAGGCAGATATTCGCAGAAACAAACATACCATTATATTTATATTTAATTAATATTCATTTTTATGGATATCAGTAGAATGGGAATTTGGGATAGTGGTTTTCGGTCTTGTATTGATTTAGTTTAATTTCAATAATAATGATATAACATGTATTGCACTATATCGTGATCTTTAAAAATGAGGGTCATTTATTACATTTATGAAAATCGGTTCTGTTAACTGATGAACCCTGTTTATTTAAAATGATATAATTTATGTATATGGATATATCTCATGACATATATATTAATGTACAGCATGATTGCACATACAGATTAAAACCTTCGTAATTGGTAATGTAAGATTTTCTTTAAATATTGCATATATTGATATTATGATCATGCAAATATGGGCAAATTTCCTTTTGAATGACAGTGCCTAAATCAAGGCGATAGTTTCTTTGATTTTTACTGATGCAACAACATTGTGAAATCGTACGCATTACTTAACACCTAAATAAGGCACTGTACAATTCATTATTCAAACACAATCAAACTAAAGCGAAAAAATGTACAGAGAAGTTCTAAGCAGTGTGTGTATGACTGCGATAGGTTATGTTCTTCATATCATTTAATATATTGACATTAGGATAGTCATGATTTAGCACTCATTCCTCTGATATACGAATATAAATTAAATATATAACAATTCAGTTGGTTTCGTATCTGATAGAATTGAATTTTCAATACCTAAAGTATCTAAGTATATATATGTCTCTCTTGTTAAGAGTTTATTTCACAGTTGATAAATCTAAGACCTTAATATTTCTAAAAGGTATTTGAGGCTTATCCTTACGGCAGTTTTGTGATAGGACTTTGAACTAGTACTCTGGTTTTTATTTTGGAAAAGTAAATAGCCAGGGATGTCGGGTTTACCAGATCATATTATTGTCAACATTGCATAACATAATTGAAACCCCAAAATCATCTAGAAAACGTGAAATTTAGCACAGGTTATCGAATTTCGGAAGACATCATCACTTTTGTAAAAGGATAGAAAACTGGGTCGATACACGTAACACCGTACAAAGTAATTTTATTGACCAATCGCCTTTCTTCTTGCAAAAGTGACAATGACTTCCGAACTTCTGTAAACCTAGTTTACGTGGATGAACTACACAGGGTACGAACACAGATACGAACTGGAAAGAAGTGCAATATGGTTTTAATAAACAAAGATGACTTTAATGAATTGTAATCTGAATGAGGTAATAAACTGCGGCCAAGTTATGTATTTAGCGTTAAACTCGGCTTCGCTTGTGGTGTAAATAAATAAACGGCGACCTAGATTTCACGTTATCTGGATGATTTTGGTGTTTAAAGTATGTAGGCGCTGCTTGTTTTGGTGGTATTTTACAATAATGTCGTCAAAAATAAAATACTGTCAGGGTATGCGATGCACGTAGTTTGGAAGGTGACTTGGAGTATATTTTTAATATTGTATATAGATATATTTTAGTACACTCTTTTTTTATAACTATATCTAAAAAATTATTTATGTGTCAGCATACTTTATATAATTTTTTTTATATACTATGATAATTCGCTAAGCGGTATAGGCTTATAAACGAGGTTCCGACATGTATTTTAACATTAACATCAGTCAAATTTAACGCTATACTTACACGCGTAATAATGACGTCATTGTTTATCTAAGTTTAGTAGAGTATGTATCTTTAAAACGTGAACATGGTTTTTTCATAGCTTTGAATATAGCATCTCTTGAATTGTTTGGTAAAGGTCGTGAGGCCGATAAATTGCAACATAAGTGTTTGTGTTCCTTTACTCTTTATGATCTGGGGCGAGTTTTACTAAAAGCCGTAGACTCAGACGTAAACGTAGATGTAGACAAAGACTACGTGTGTGTAACAAATAAATATATAACATATATAGCTATTTATTTTGTGCACCATATGCGCATTTCGACAAGTTTTGTCTCTTCAGTGATGCTCATGGCCGAATGATTGGAATTCTCAAAATATATAATATATGAAGAGCAGTGTTGAAGCCAAACTGACCGAAAAGTGAACCAAAGAATCTATCTAAGGACAGATCAATGCGTGAGGGAGACACTCCTTAGTTTAGAGTGATTTACTTAATTAGATGACTGAAAATTTTGAAGTATATATTTCATGTCAGCACAAAAGCACTGAAAACTAGACTTATGATGTCCTCGGGAACTATCAGTCCACCAGCAGTGACATCGGCCTAGTGGTTATAATAAATATAGAACATATATACCCTGTGTTAGCGGTAACATCAAATTTTAATTAGCCAATGTGGCTAACTATACCAAATTTTCATTAGCCACATTGAACTTTTTGTAGCCACTGATTTATTTTAATTATTTTTCGATATTTCATGTGACTTTCATTTTAAGAAACAAAGGGAATAATATATACAAAAGAAAGCATACGCACAATTAATTCAGACTGTAGTAAGAAAATATCAATTCATAGCCATTAGGATTATACAATGTCAATATAGGGGGGAAGTGAAAAGTAGACAAAGTACAATACAGCCTCAAATCAAGAATTAAGATTCTATATAAAATATTATATTCATTCCCAGTAGAACTGTTTTTGCTTGTTTTCTGTCAGCTCAAATTGTTATGCATCCTCTCCTGTCCATATTAAATACTTTACACATCATCATTTTTGTTTTTACCATCAGACTAAGACTTTCATTACAGTACACTTGCTCTCCAAATCAAACACGATCTTAAATGCCCTATCTTTCTTTGAAATCCAGATTCTGAAAGTTTCTCTTAAATCGTATAGAGACAGACTTGGACACCTTCAGTTGATATCATTGCCAAATGTTTTGACATGTATAACCTTCAGAAGGTTTCTGTGATTTGTTTTGATTAGATTGTACTGGGAAAATTCTCTTTCACAATCAACAGAGGTGTTGGGGCACACTAATGCTGCTTCACAAAGAACTTTTAAATTGGAAAAAGCATCATCATTTTTGTAGTTTTAGCCATTCTAATTGTTTGAACCATTCGCCTTTAATCTTCCGTTTATCATCCCGATCATACTCGATTCTAGGGTTTTTTTTTCTATTGATGGTTTTATAATATTATTTGGCATAAACGAAAGCAACAATGCTTGCCGTTTTGCCCCTGCCATGCTCATTTTGAACACGGAGCATATTCTAAAAATGACGATGTGCTCTATTACAGTACAGTCGGCGTGAAATTACGAAATCCACGAGCGCCGACGGGCAGCCCACGCAATGCCGCCATGGGGCAGTCCGTCGGCAGTATAAATTGTCCAGTCGACCCTATTACATTCCCACGATGCCGCCGGCGGACAGTTAAACGCTCTAATTGTAGAACTATCAGTGAATAGGGTTGAATTAAAGACCTCATTGTACATGTATAGGCGGGAATTTCAGAAATCTATCACAAATTTAATACCAAACCAAATGTCTAAAATGGAATGTTGATTCAAACACCACTTCATTGCATGTTTTAAAAAAGAATTACGAGTCTTTGTTTTCATAGTTAGTTTCACTAGTGATGAAAATCTGTAAGAATTTGCGATATCTTTATAGATGTAAACAGTGCAACTGTTATCATGTTTTCTATATCCTGGATTGTCACTGTCTAATTGGCACGCGCTGGACAAGAAGGATTGAACGTGTTGACATTTCAGGGTCATTTACACAATATGATTTGTTTTATGAGTTTTACTTGATCGGGGGTCTAAAGAATCTCAGAATGGTTGACAAAGGCATGTGTTTAGCCATCAGAATACTAATGATTTATTTAATCTTCAAATTGCCTTACTCGCTCGGTGGCTTGAAAGGGGCCCTCGTAAGGGTAACTTATTTTGTCTTGTTTATGCAAGATCGAAATGAAGAATTATTCACACCGGCATGGACTAGGACACAATTAATTAATACTGAAATTAACAATTTTGTCATGAAAAGCTTACGTTTACGTCTTTTATCCTTAAAAGTCCTACGATTTAAAATACATTGTAATCATCGTTCGCTACTATATGCGATTCTTGATGCTAGTCATGTAATAATGATTTCAGTGAAAGCGTAAATGACATCAAAGTTAAAAGCTAACTCCGACTACTGTCCGTCGGCTGCATTGTTATTTAAACGAGATGAGTGTATAGTGTCCACGCTCAAACGACCACGCTGCCTACGGAAAAACGGCTAAATTGCTAATCACAAATAAAAATTCAGCCGACAATGCGTGGACATCTACAGGTAAATTTATTGCCCACGCGCCCACGTTTCTTCGTGGGAAAATTAAGTTTCACGGCGACCATACTGTACATATTACGTTCATGTCATTTTAACGCGAAGCATATTCTAAAAATGAGGTTTTACACTATTACACATTACGTAATCATATTATGATAAAACCCAGAAAAATATACTGTACAGTACGCATATATTTGTTACATATTTCTGATTAGTTTTGATTTTTAATTTACGTGCCGTGTAGAAAATCAATATATTAAATCCCGTATCAGAAATACCGCAGTATAACTAGATTTATTTGATTCGCCAGTGTGGCGACTGGAGGACAAACTTTATTCGCCAAATGCATATTTTTTTAGCATATGACGAAGTGGCGATCCTTTACCGCTAACACAGATACCTATTCATTTTGTGCACCATATGCGCATTTCGATAAGTTATTTCTCTTCAGTGATGCTCGTAGCCGAAGTTGAGTTTTACTAATAGAAGTAAGTCCACTTGTAAACGTAGACTAAGACGTAGTGTCAGTCGTAAGGTACTACTGGAACTTTTTAACAAGGAGATGCAAATTTTCTCAGCAATGGGAAATCAATATTGCGTAATGAGTACTTTCACTTTTGAATTTGTTGTCGTCTGTTAACATGAAAAACAAGAAAGCCAAACTGGACAGATAGCGAAATGGAAATCTTTAATTTCGTTCATCTGCCAAGATGATTAAGGGAAAATTTTCGCCAGCGATCACTAGCGAGACAAAAAAAAAGCTGCATGGAGCCAGAATACAACAAATTTACAGTGACGGATTCAGAGGAGGCAGAGGGACATCTGCCCTGCCCCCTCCCCCCTAAACAGGAGAGCGAGAAATAGGCGGTAGAGTATTATTATCCGATAATCTTACGTCCACACAATGCATATATTTGTATAAAGGAAACACATCTGACAGGCCAGTAAAATCACGTCTTATGTATATTCAACAGGTCATTGAAAAGCTTTCTGAGACTGATCCATACAGAAAATAGAAAGGGCTTGTATCTCATGCGCACGAGATACTTATATCGTTCGCACGATATGATAAGTCATGGGTTCGAGACAGTTATGTCGTTAGCACGATATAACTTGGCCAATAGAAACGAAGTGTTTGGCGGCCATTGTATGCAGTAAGTTGATATCCATGTACCTGATGTTATCGTAAATGCCAAGAAATAAACGGTCAATTTGTGAATATTGAAATATACAGTGTTATCAACTCATCATTACATCCTTTTTTATTTTTTGTCTGAGAGATGTTTGCTATTGGCTAATTAAATCACTTTGTCATACCCCCGACTTACTATGTCTTGCGAACGACTTCTTATGTCTCGCGATCGACATAACTACCTCGTTCCGACGATTAATTACATCTACGGTCGCAATGGGGATCTTGTACGAAAATGTTATGTGCCTCTTTCTAGAATAATATTCTGGAATGCGACTAAATGACCTGTTCAATGAACACTTAATATGACTTTGCATACCAGTTTGTACTTTCGTATGTACAATTAGGAAACCAAAACTCTTGATTTAGACATGCTTCTTAAGAACTGCTGTGACGGGTGATGGATGCAAACAGGAGACGCTTACTCTCTCCGGGCACCTGGTCTCACCTTGGAATTTTTCAGTATTTCGGGGTTCACAACAGTTCCTTATAGAAACTTACACGATTTTGTATCTGCCCTTTGAGAATGATTAACGGTTTGGTACTTCTTCGATATTGATCGTACAAACAACTTATCATGATGTGCAAACGAGATAATTATCTCGTACGAACGACATAACTATCTCATTCCACATATTCCTTCTATATATGCATGTATTAAAGTGGTTTTATTGAAGATTGCAACCTTGATCAATGTTACAATCCTCTGAAGATATAGGACCTAAGAGACGGTGGGTTCAAAAAGGAAAACCAACGTGTGAACAAAGTCAAAACAGCTATTTTTAGTATAAATGTCAAGGTCACAAATTTATTGACTTTGGTTATATTTCAAAGGAATTCTTTAGTGCAGTAAGCATGCCAAGTATGAAGTCCTTATCTCGTATGGTTGAAGAGTGATCAGTCAAGGTTAAAGTTTTGAGGACACACATACGGACTGACCAAAAACTATATGCTTAGAATTTTCGACTACAGGGGGCATAAAAAGACCAGGAAAGATGATTAATAGAATCGACCGCTATTGTCCGGTGGTAACAGAGAAATCAAGTAACCCTAGTGTCAAATTATCTTACTCCATGCCGAGATTATTTTTCTCCCATCCAATAATTTGCCCCTAAATTTCTCATTTTCCTTTCCGTTTTGTTGGAAAATTAACAAAAAATAGGTCGCTTGACTTTGACGTATGTCGTGTTTGCTTATGACGTCATGATAACATTGAGCGCGAAATAGGTCGTGTAGCTTATCTTCAACCCCTCTGTGGGAGACAGGCTGATTATTTTGCAGTACATATGAGAATAACTCTGCGAAAATGGGAGAAATGGTTATGAACAGGTACCCTGCATGATATGGTGATATATTTAGAGGGTATAAACTATACATGTGTATATGGTTTATATCATTTTATCTGTTAATGAGCTGCAGACCCTCTAATACTGACAAAATAAAATAAAAATAAATAATAAAGTAAAATTCATTTGTTATGTTGATCCTTTCTCAATTTATCCCGTCATGCAGTCAAATTTTAATTTTTCAATTTACTTGGGATGGTAAATGAAAAACTATATGATGACGCGGCCATGAAATGGCTACCGTTTGTTGACAAATTTAGTTAGGCAATGAATAAAACCTGTTGACGTGGAATAGTTGGACTACTACAGAAGATAGGTATGATTAGAAACACTGTCCCAGATAACGCATTTAATACTGTGTTAGACTAAGAAGTACATGTAGATCTAATGAACATTCTTTTATCATTAGTAGTAGTATTATCTTTTTCTATTTACGTCTTTGTTTCATGCTTTCTGTACCGCCTGCGAAGGATAGCAGAACATTTTATGTTAGCTTCAGAATTCCGAATGGCAGTGACAGAATAAAATGTAGAAGCACATGTACAGGTACAAAGGTTTGTTTTATCTATATCAAACCACATGATTATGATTAATACCAGATGTAACCTTCAAGTCTTGGTACAGTAGTTATTATTGGAACAATTATGGTGAGATAATATTGCAGGTGTTTACAGTTCGTCGAAGAATATTAACATATGGTACAAACATTGTATACAAAGACTGTATAAATGGTAAGTTAATTATATCTTACAGGATAATCCGAAGAGTACTTAATATTCTCTTTCAGTTTGTATCTTGTTAGACTGGGCGGAGTGACATTTTCATACTGGGCGCCGTGCCATTCAATTTAGTATTGCGTATTTTGCTTCAATTCATGAAAAGAATAAATACTAAAGGACAAGTATCTTTAGGGACAATTTGTTCACCAGCAGAAATACATACTCCGTGTACGTATGTACATATGCATGAAGTCTTCATACGTCATACAGGCACTTGCATATTGTGTGAAATGAGAAATATAAACATACCATACAAGTGATAAATAGGGGAAAATATGATTGAAAATAGTTAGAATTTGCTTAAATACTGATTCGTATGAATAAAATGAGATATTTGCTAATAAAGGTACACACTTCTTACCAATGGGACTTAACATTGTGTATTAATTTTAATTAGTCATTTATGGGAATGGTCGATTGAAGCAGATAACAATCGAAGCTATAAGATTCGGAATATATCCCATATTCCTGAAAAATTATTTATAGACTTAAGTGTCTTATTATGTGTTTTCAGCAGACATTATAATTCATTCCTGCATGAACACACAAAATAAGACACTTATTCTATACATATGCGCTTTTAACATACTATAAACTTCCATTTCCTATTTATAAACCGTATTAGCAAAATCATTTTGGAGAGAAGTTATAAATTGAAAGAAAAAACTGGTGTTCCATTACAATGTAACTTTTCGTCCAATATCAAGCACTTTAGCGCAAAATACGACTTTGATGACGTCACGCAAGGTTGGAAATGCCGAACTTTTCATTATGACGTCATACGCATAACAAACAAAAGTCTGTCAAACATCGATTCCTAGGCTAAAAAGTGGATCAAATATTGCGCGATTTGACATCACCGATCAATGTAATTCATACAGAATTAAACAACGTATGTCTTGAAAGCTTTATCTCAGGCAATTAGAGTGCAGGTGGTTGTGCATATTTTAGTATAAATATACAAATATATATTTTCTGCACCAGAAACGCATTTTAACACCTTATCTCTCTTCTCTAACTAAGATTTCCTGACATTAATGGTATGAAATGTAACATGAGCAATCAAAATTCTTTTCTTATATTATCTATATAATCTCCAGGCTATTTCAAATTCAAATTATTATGACAGTCATAATAATGCTGTTGCTGCGTATTTCATATCAGTTTGTCATACATGTTGATACCTGCCCAAGTAATAAGCAGTCATGGACAAAAAGATCTCGAAATTTCCATTGTAAAAGTCCAGAAGTATATCATTGTATACAAAACACAGACCATAACTTGATAGAGACGTGTATGAAAGCTTATCTCATCAGTTCAGTTAAAGGTAAGACTCAATATCTTTTTTCCCCTTATTCTTACACATTAACGAAATAGCATATCTATTGGGTTATCCAAGTGAATATAAAGTTACTGAAACTAAAGAGAAAAAGGTTTCCTTTTTATATATATATCATTGTTTTTCCATTATTTTATTTGCATGAAATAAATATACTGCTATCTTACGATATTGTTGGTCACCTAAATATCTACATTTTGACAGAAATGATGATTTACATTTCTACATACCTCACAGTTATACCCTCCCTGAGAGCAATATTCCTCAATCGTCCGTCTTTAATTCAGCTAATAGGTGATGCCAGATCAAGCTGAATTAACAATGACTGATTTGTAGGGTAAAGTGACATTCAGATAAACTGTTCAGCCAATTGTATGTAAGTGATAGACTAATTTTAAGGTCAAAATGAGGCTCTTAACGTACAGTATGACATATATTAACCAGAATGTTGAATGATGCCCTTGAATGATATCTTTTCCAACTAATTTCAATGAAGAGATATGCACTCTTGGAATATACCTGATAGTTTCTAAGGTTGCCAAAAAGGTGTAACTAGCGAGCATTAAATACTTATTTTCCTCGGCATCCTAATTTCACTCGTCGTTCAGAGCCCACATGTGAAATTTTAGTAGGTACTCTTTAGTTTGTTTTCTATTCGTTTTCCATTTTGCTAATTCGAATACCCTTAGACTTCGGCATATAAATTAAGCAAAACTAGGATCAATTAACCACATATCCGTAACAAAACTTTTTTATTGTTATGTATACCATAAGGAGTTGTTTGCAACTATTAATTTGAATAAGAAAAGTCACCCAATTGGCGTGGAAGTCTATATTCAAAGTCACCACCAATGGAAGGGATTAACAATTCTATTATATTTTTTTTTATATTTTGTTTCATATTCAAACGTGGATTTAAAGTTACGAACGAACATCTGAAAATAGTTTTTAAAGTTGTTACAGTTTGGACATTTATAGAAGTGTGATAACTTGTATACTGTATATAGAGCAAAAATAAAACAATAAAGTAATAAATAGATAAATATTAACTAGATTAAAAGATAAACCAAATAAAAATTGAGATGTGTAATAAAAGATGTAAACATTAATCTGAAAGATGTAAAACAGCTCTCGCATTGCATATTGATATTCAAGTAAACAACGAAGAAGTACCAAAGGGTAAACCATATCTCATAGTCCATGGAATAAAGGGGACAATATCGTGTTTAGTGTCATATTCAGACAAATGCGAACCCCAATAAAATCGAAGTGAGACCAGGTGCCCGGGAGGAGTAAGCGTTCAATGGTTGCATGCAGCACCCGCTGCAAAATCCTGCAACAACCTTTCAAGTCGAGGAGGTAAATACATAAATATACACGCATGAACATACGAAGGAGATAGGAACACGAAGTGAAATTTTTCCATTCAAGGCAAGAAATGCTGCCTGCCTGAAATTCCGGTGTCGGAAACGCATGTGAACAAATATCTGTATATACATGTATACACGTATTATGTCAAATCAAGTATAGTCAAAAAGTTAAGATGGTTATTTAGTATGGTCAGGTCCCAACATATCGCTTAATATTCTTGAAAGAGGAATCTGAAATTGTAATTGATCACTATAACTACCATAGAACTTCCTCAGTGACAATTTCAATATATCCTTGTGAGAGTAGTTTCGTGGCAAGAAGCCTCGCTCTCAGGACGACATTTTCGTATTTAGAGAATGCCCTGGCATAGCGTATAAGTTGTGAAATGAAGACGCCATACGGGAGAGGAAGGTATGTTGCCACTCAGAAAAGGGAAGTTAATAATAAAAATGAAATTGAAATCGTCGCGTTTGTCATAGAGAGAGGTTACTAATGAACCATCGTCACTAATTGATAGGAGTATATCAAGGTATGAAGCAGAAGATGCGCTCTCTCTAATATCTTTTATCTCCGGTTCCTTTGGATATATGATGTTGTAAATTCATTAAAATTCTGTACATGTATACTTCTTAATAGAAACTATTTTGAAATGATACAAATGATTATGGTTATGATGAAGATGATTATGATGATGATGATGATGATGATAATGATAGTAATAATAATAAATAAAAATAAAATAAATGATTCGGAGGAAAATATGGAACGTAACCATTTGGTCCCGACTGGGGCATTACAAACACAAACACAGCTTGTTTTTATTGTGTTTCTAGTTATTCTTGTATGTTTGAAAACACAATAGAAAAATTCTATTTCAGATGGTTGCCCATGGGTACATGTTACTGAATGGAAAGCCTATCTTGGTAATCCTTTTATTCCATGTAATCCAATGCAAGGCGGTTGTCCAGAAAAATCTCACAAGAAATATCCGACAAATCAACTTTACTCATGTAAGATCTACATAATTTTCTCATTTAAAAAAAAAAGATTGTGATGAATTTGCATTTGCAAAATGACTTCGGGTTCTATCAAATTTCGCTATTGCATATTTGCATTTAGTAATATGGCTGTGTGTAATAGTATCACAAAAAAGGTATTTAATGTATATTTGAGTCTTTAGAATTATTTTGAACTATCACAGCAGTCTGATCAATCTGTAAAGGAAATCTGTATGGAATAATGGCAAATCAAAACAACATATCAAGGGAATTCAAAAATGAAAACATTTGGAAAATAAATGTATTTCAATAATTACTTAACTGAGGTGGAGACAACGTCAGAAATGTAGTGAAGGGTTACGTGAAAATTTGTAAATAAGAAAGACTTAAATTGAGTGATTATTTCTTAGAATGATTATATGAGTGTTATTAATTAAAAAAATTCATTCAAAATGTAACAAAAAGATCCGCATAAGTACCATTAATTAATCTATATCATGTCATACATTTTATATTAACTAGATCCTGCATGCATTAAATTAAAGAATGCTTCAGATTTTGATGAAAAAGGAGGACTTAAAGAGAAGGATTCTAGGACGACTAAAACAGATTCAGTAACAGAAAGACTAACAAGTACACAAGAACAGTACTCTAAGTAAGAACCTTAATTTTACTTCTATTTGAATATGAAGTTATAATTGATGAAAGATTTGATGTTGCAGAAAACCCACCTGGCCATTACATGACGTCATTGTAACGTCACTAGCCCATTGCATTATTAGAAGCGAAGATGCCCAGAAAACTTCTGTAATGCAGCTCATTCCTCAACTCAATTTGTTGTTTAATTTCATAGAAAGTCTGTTCTACATCTATTTGAATTGAGGCTGGTTTGGCAAACCCATTAGATTTAAAATATCAACAGAATTCTAAAATTTAATTAAACCAGTTGTGAAATTATACAATTCAGCAATTTCACCCCACTACTTATACCCAGTTGGCCACAACATCAATTTTATTGATAGTCTTTCATTTATGGGATAACATGCTTGTGTTTTGACATTTCCGGCAAGTAATCAGTGATTTACAGGTCGAATATTAAGTTCTTGGACTTACTCATTGATCCGTTTTCTCTATATGAAAGATCATTTATAAATTTTAAATGTGTGTCATTTGATTACAGGCCACTTGGCTTGTATGAAGCGCAAACAAAGTCCCCTCGGAGGACTTTTTTTTCATTTGCTGTAGTAAAGGCAATTTTAGAATACTGCCCATACACAAAATCAGACAACTATTCTATCATTACGATCGAAGCGCAAGATTTCATCGACAAAAAAAAAATCCCATTCCCATATCAAAACATACCACCACTCTACGTAATAACTACGCAGTAAAAGGAAGTTTTCATGATGTATTTGTTAAAACATTAAATGTATTGTTGTCAAGTGTTTCGTATTAAATGACATTCAAAGTTTATAATAACTTGGTATATATTGGATATACGTGGAAGATACTCTAAAGACTTATGAGAGGAAAGAAATAGTGTGTACATTTTTCACACAAATAGAAAAGGTTTAAGCATCAAAAAGCGTATGGACCTACGCGTGATGACTCTTGATAGGCAATGAATAATTTCAGAAGAGAACCACTACAGTTCCCATATTCAAACCCCAGATTTTAACAATCTGCAAATTGTGGCAATCTCAGTCAGTACACTTATGTAGAATTTTAATTTACATTTCGGAAAGAGGGAATTCACTTGTCCAACAATATCCTTATATGGATCAGAGAACTTCTTTAACGTGTTTTATATTTCTTATTCATGTGAATGCCACAGTGCCTTTGAAACAGTGATTTTCGTGTATATCCTCATATTTAATATTTGTGCTATTTGAACTGGATGATATAATGAAGATGCTTTCTCTTTTAAAGGATTTATGAAAGTATTAAATTTATGTTTTATCTTCTATTTCAGATCAGTGTATAACTCTGTTATCGGAGTTTTAGTTTTTATCATTGGGATTCTTGTTGTGTTTATCTGTACTACAAAGAACAGATCCAACCGTCGTTCACAAGGTAAGTTTTGCAAAACATCATCGCATGGAACGTTTGTGTTCTTCATTACTTTCACATTGATATAACTTACTTGCACATTGAATGGAATGGAATACAACTATCATTTGCAAACTGTTGCACTAGATATCAGTTTCTATTTTTGGGTATTATAGGTATAGTTAGAAAGAAGGTTTTGCATTTGTTATTGGTACATATTTAAATACACGCACTATCGTCGCAATGTTAAAAATGTTGAATAATTATGATACCGCTAATCATTATATTAATAGTGGGCCAGATAAGTTGCAGAAACCATATCTTGCAGTAAATTGAAATTAACGTCAAATGTGAACATCACTTTCGATGACAAATGCTGGATACCCAGCAGTTGTCAATAAGAAAGTTTCTTATTCAAGACAAAATCAAGATATTACCTATTATGGACACCTGGAAGATGGCATCACGTGCCAATGAGGTGTAAGCATCCCCCCATCCCCTCTCCTGACCAAATATACCCGTCATGCTACCATAGAATTATTATTCACATTAATTGGTAATGGTATAACCATAGTCACAATCGATGAAAAGTTATGATTAAAACGAACGGTATGATAAATGGATATCAATATATGAATATGTAAACTTAACCATAGAAAAATTGAAATCGTCACATTTGGAAACAGAAAAAAAAGCAGAGAAATATCTATAATTGATAGAATAATTGGTCTTCGGAGACGACACATTCTTTGAAATCATTTTCTTTAAATAAGCCCAACATATTTTTTATTTATTATTGCACGAACTTTCTACGTAAGGAGGCAGTTATTAATGATGTTAAAGACTCTAAGTCGAACACACTTACTGTAGTAAATATATTATTTGCACTAAATGCCAATTTCTGGTTATCGAGGGTTTCATCCATAGAAAGTGTGGACCGAGAATATGTAGGATTACCAGATTCTGTATGCATTCCAAATTCATATACATGAAAAAAGTACCATTCCTTAAATAAATTCGTGTTACTATTTTTTGAAGAAAAGGCCGATATCATTCCTGATCAGCACCAAGAGTTAATAGATGTACATAGTAATACAGCAGCATAGCTATAATACAGAACTAAAGCTGTTAATGACGCAACATGGTGGATCAACCTTTTACGAAAGAAAGAAAGAAAGAAAGAGAGAATGAAAATAAAGGAGAAGGAAATGTTCCGTGGTGAAGTAATGCAACATCGATAAATTAAATGTGTGTGAATTGCAAGTCTTAAAGGTCTCGATGGCTTTTGCATAAGAACTAACACATTCTTAAAAACATATAAGACTTCTTTACATGACAAAAACGTATGCTTAACTTGAATTTTACAACAGAAAATAGTTGAAAAGAAAATGTTCGGAATGAAATTTATTCTATACAGTTTGTCTACACTGTCTCGAGTAACATCGATCCAATCATTAATCACTATCAATAGGTTTATTCTGCAAATAAAAAAACTGATCACGGCCAAAACAATAGGTTACAAAATAGTAAGTCCTTGTTGCTTGTACTGAACGCCTAATATGAAGGGTTTCATTAATCAAGAAAGTTCAAAATGTTCAACTTATACAGTGCTTGACGTCTTGATATTGAGAGATTGTAACGGGCGATTAAATAATACACATGCAGTCCTGTACGATCTTGGCGGTGTGCAAAGAACATTTGGAGTGTAAATACGGCGCTCTGAGAACAGCTTTCTACAGATTTGGTCAATGATAACGGGTGGTGGGCAAACATTTAGAAAATTCGTTTAAAGTATTCGAATCAATACACCCGTCTCAAGCTCTTTTATTTCGATTTTGTTCACACGAGCAATTAAGAATGAAGTTACGCAAGTAACAAGTTTTGAAAATCTTAAAATTCTCATATTCATGCGCTCCCCTCAGTCAATGGCGTAGCGTCCTTTACGCAAAATACAAAGATGTATACACACAAATTTATAGGACATAGGTATATTACAATTAATATTTACATATAAATGAATGTATACAGATTTGTTTAAGATTTCACAATATTTTGGATGGAATTTATTTAAATCAAAATTTAAAATTGCTGACGTTTCGAAGAGTTTCGCCACCTCCCCCCCCCCCCCCCTTACCAGGGATTCAACTGTGGACCCCTTTATGGTGGCCCTAAAGCCCCAGACCATCTGTACTTTTGCATTTGTTATATTATTAAATTGCCACTGTTCCTGTTTTCTGTGGTATGTATCACCGTGTTTCAAGCAAACTAGCCATAACATGGAACAGAAATAAATGAGCCGATATCTTTTTATTTAGATAATTGAATTGTACAGAGATGCTTATGGTTTGTTATTGGTCTGATATTGATCTTTATTTGTTGTTGTTATTTGTTGTAACAGATCATTTTATAAAAAGTGGAAAATTGAACTAAATTCCTCTGCTTCTTGCTTTAAATCTCACAAAGATTATCTCATTAAACGATTATCCATTTTCATGATGCATTGCACAAATATTTAGATTTATGCAATAAATATCAGAAAATATAAAAGTGTATAAATAAATCCAAGCAAAGTAGAAAGGAAGCATACCAACGTTGATCCTGACACAGGTGCTTAGTATTTACAATCCCATTCGAAAGACAAGGCACCAATGTACAACAGATAGTCATGAAATCCTTGACATCTGTTTTCTGAATCAAACACATTAAAGAATAATCTATCACGATAAGATACTGATTTGTAATGACATAATGATTATCTGGTGTCTACTGCATCACAAAAACATAAAAGTTGACATCTGTTTATCCAGCTCAAATATGATTCATATTATGTGGAATTAACAAATGGATGAGTCAGTATTTCGGTAAATCTCGACTTCACAAAATATTGTAAAGACAGGTTTTCACATTAATTTCAGAGAAGAAGTATTTTTGGCCTTGTCTTCTTCTTCTTCTTTTTATTATTATTTATATTATTATTACTATTTTCATTATTATCATTGGTAGTCGGGATGGCCACATTTCATCTGATCGACATTTCAACTTAATTTTTAACATTAAATGTAATGTGAAATACGTTATATGACATTTATCCATTTATTCTTTATGAGGGTTTGGCCTTGAATTCAAGGTCAATTTTGTGATTAGCTTTCCTTAGGTTCGGCTCTGACTTTCCCTGAAGATGCAATCATATGCAATAAATTATTACTACTTTGTATCTTCTTATATTCTAAATAAAATACGTGCTTTGCACTTTTATGAATTATAGAGCAACGTCTCCAAGGAAGATTTTACTTGAATATTGCATCTTCTTACCCTTATTCCATCTTCTGAAAATGCAGCACAAATTATGTTTGTTGTCATATATATATGTTGGTAATAACATGTTGAATGACATTGGTAACATTAATGAATACATATACTGATGTTCTTTAAACACATTAATGTGATATGTAGTCAATAATGAAATAAATAAAACTTTAAACTTTGTCAGAATGAATTTGTTCCTTTAACGTTGTCATTAGCAAACAATAACACGATTGGATTCGAGATGATTGTACGGATCATTTTCATCATCATGGTGACCTCCTTCAATGATATTTTTCTTTTCATGTGCCGCCATATCAACATCATGGATTTCCTCGTATAGTCCATTATCTTCAATTTCAGCCGAATCCATAGCGTGTAATTGACTAGCATTTCTAACTGGCCGTTCGTCCCAACATTTGTTATCCCTTTTAATTAAATATAAAAAAACCACATTTTAAGTTAATCTATTTAGAAATATGTAACATTATAATCGATGTTATCTTATCAACACAAAATAAACAAATTTATGGAGCACAGTTCATTTTAACAATACTGTTTCTAAATACAGTATACGAAAAAAAAAAATCACTATATGATAATTTTCTAAATGAAAAAATAAAGAACAACTTGAATTGTTTATGACAATTGTGTTAATTCTTAAAGATGTCATACTGTATACACAAATGGCGAAAGGAGAATTTGTCGTGTTTGCAGATAAAACGGCAGCTAGCAGAGGTTATAGACGTTATTTGAAAAACATGTTATGATCCAGTAAGTTAAATGTTCATTTATTGGATTATAGGTTGCAAGTTCACTGTGCTAAAGCTTCTTTGTCACCAGAGGCTGGCTTGTACATACCGATACCGGCTGGCATCGCTAAAATTCCAACTTTTGATGAACAGTCTCTCTGATCCTCTCCCACAAACCGCCGATATCAAAAGTGGGAGACTAGAAAACTAGACTAGAAAAGTGGGTCTGACTAACCATGGATTGACTCAAGCGTCCAGGCCACCGTTATTTATGACAAGCTGAACAATGTCATCTTCTGAGGACTTTTCACATCATTCATTGTAAGTCCCCTCCATGTAGTACAAGGACCAGCGAGTGTCACACATTAGTTGTTGATGAAAGGGCACTGTTTCTTGGAATGCAAGTCGAAATTATTTCGTGTAGAATGTCTTATAATTTCAAGGGTATAATTATCCTTTGTTTGTAAACCAATGACATATTTGCAAACATGTCAAGCTTCTGTATATAGCCACACGTCACATCCAATATCAATAATTCAAATCTGATTTGTTAACATAACCATATTCATCGATAGGTTGGCTTGTTGATTGGTGTTTTACGTCGCTTTCAGTAATTTTTCAGTCTCATCGCCACATGAAAGCAGAAGGTAACCAACTTCTTAAACATAGTGGTGCATTTTGGGAATCGAACCCGGATCATCGGTCCCGCAATCATCGACAGGACCTACAGGCAGGGATTTATGGCTATTCTAATGGTAGGTGAAAGAGAATCAAACATCTCAAAAAACCAGATAAACTGTTCTCCTTATGTTAAAATACCGACACCCCAACGTTTTAAATGAGGGCATAAATTGGTGGTCCGAGTAGCTGCATACATCTAAATGATACCATGTTTTGTTTTCTAATAATACCGCATGCTTATTTCTATATTTTTATTTTTACATTTAAGTTTAATTATAAATCTCACAGAAAAAAAAAAACGTTTGCTTTTTAATGCAGAGTATTAATAAGATGTTATTGAATCAAAGATATAAAAGAAAATAGTTGATATATCAGGATTCTGATAATGTACCTTTTTATGTAAATTACGTATGAGAACACGCCAACAGTCAACACGATTACAATGAACACAGCAGCACCTACGACAAAAATGTGAATAAATTCAAATAAAAATGTATAAATAGAAAGTGCATTGCTTATCGCAGTATGTTTTTTTAAAAGATTGTAGATTTTGCAGTATACCTTATTTGTATGTGAAAACAAATCACAAACGCTAACAGGCAAGTTTCAAAGTACACAATATGTATAAAATAGGTATGAAAGTAATTGGTGCAAATTTGCCTATCGCATTTATACATTGGTTGACTCCTGGTGGCCAGTAGTGTGGTCCGGTGCCCAAGTAAAGCGGTACTAACATTTAGATTCGGTTATTAGCAAGCATTCGAATGTTCTTTTGGCATCTGTTTAGGTATTCAACTGTGCTTTGAATGTCTATGGATGATTATAACGTGCAGTTGATCAGACGTCCTGCCGATAAGAAATTGTTTTCCGTTCCAAAACATTATTGTGGGGGTGAACTGTTGCTAATTATCTCATTTACTTACTTATCACAAAAAGTAATGTCCTAAAGTTAATTAAACAAATGATTGAGTAGACATTATATGAATGCTTCAGAAACTCCAAATGAAACATGCTATTCAGCAACATACTTTCAGAAAAGAAAATATTTACCGCATATCACCAATACAAATTTAATCGTGGAATCATGCTCTGTAGGTGTTGTTGCAGAGTCTGATAAGATAAAAAGGAAATATGAGTTGACTTTGCGATCCATTTACTTATTTAACCGTAATCGAAGTCTGGCACATGTAAAATATCTGCGTAAACGTAAGAATAATGTCTTGTGACTTCATTTCTTTGTATACTTTTTCTGTAAACTTAGTCACTATTAGTCGCCTAGAACACTGTGCATATATATAAAAATTACACATTTAAAAAAAAAAACAAACGTTTTAATGTATATGATGAGTATCGAAATTAATGTCATTGTTCCAGCAAATGTATACCTCTATATTTTATGGTAGAGTAAGCTATATAATGGTTTTAAATTCAATGTTTTCTGGAAATGTAGACTAAACAGCGATGGAATAATAAGATATCAAAAAATGCTCAAAGTTTAATTTCATCAGAAAGTATTGAACGACTTATCGTATCAATTATCATTTCTATGGTGTACTTGCCATTAACCGCGTGTTTCATTGTTGGAATTGAATTCGATGTCCTGTATGGAAAGAATTTATTTATTTCATCAGAATGACCCTTGGATAGTGTTATCAGGGTTGTGTTTTCCTGAATGATCACTGATGTAGTAAATTTTTTCGTCGGATTTATCGTACTAGAAGGAAAGCAAGATCGCAAAATCAATGTTATTATCGACAATAAATGATGAATATAGATCAGTTTGCGATTCTACGTTGTGAAACAATGTCAGATTAATTACGTTTGGAAATGATTTATTTGCAACTTGTATCGGTTTAATGTAGATGCAAGATATATAACTTTTTAATACAAATATGGAAACAGAAGTACAAATCATAGTATTATTGGCGTATGTGTCATGCACATCGACTGATTCATATAGTTCTTATAAAAGTAATATCTGATGTGTTACTCACCTTCGAAAGGAGGTGTTCCAACAAGCAGGATCTAAGATTGGATAGATTTCAAGAATAGTGAAAAATGTTAACAATGAAATTGAACGAGAATATAGATATTACCAAGCTTAAGAAATCAGTGAAAATAATTCAAAATTTATTTAA
Organism: Pteria penguin; assembly: GCA_035048485.1. Lineage (NCBI taxonomy): Eukaryota > Metazoa > Mollusca > Bivalvia > Pterioida > Pteriidae > Pteria > Pteria penguin. The sequence goes on along the minus strand of CM068589.1, from coordinate 36,650,918 downwards.
ACGAGATCATTGGATTGAGTCTCTCAGCCTTACATTCCTCTTGAATCCAATTCATATTCATTGAGTGAAATTTTGTATTACATTTACGAAAAAGACGTGTGAGCATTTAGAAATGAGAAATATCTATATGATTTACTCATCGTTTGCAATGTATACGCACAAAAGTTATTCTTGTTGTTTTGTATTCATCTTTTTCAAATAATTGTCTTACATTTGTAAAGGGCATTGGTGAAGTATCCTTCTGAAGGACATCCTTCTCCACTGCAGTTTTGCTCAACAACATATTGATCACCAGTGGTAACAAATAGTGGACAAACTAAAGGTAAGATAAAATATATCTGTCTTTTAATCATTGTGACGTTCATACCAAACATAAATTGTATAAAAAAAAGTGTATTAAAGGAATCATTCATCAGGAAATGCCAGCTTTAAAACATTCGAGCAGCGTGATGCTCGACACACAATGACTCCATATGTGATTTTTGTTTCCCTTTCAACAGTATGTAATTTTGCATAGTAATGACGTCATTTGCTTATACCTATAAAAAGAATGGAAAACTACTTTACTATCTTATACAATTCTTTTGTCAAATTCAATCATATGCAATAAGTAAATTAATATTGATATAGCGTAAACCAGAAACGAGGAGCAGGCGTGGAGAAGTGGTCAAGCGTTTGGCTTGCGGCGCTGGCGATCCGGGTTCGATCCCACTTTTTTAAGAGGTTGATAATCTCCTGCTTCCAGCTCGCGATATAACTGAAATATTGTTGAAAGCGACGTAGAACACCAATCAACGTAAAAAGGAAACGAACAATAATATTCTAGGTTACGTTTATGATACAGGTTGATAGTTTAATTTCTAATGAGGCCCAATAACTCTACAAAATTTTAAAAAAGCATTAATCAGAGTTTCTTAAGAACGTTACTTTTGACATGGTAGAACAGCAATACACGCAAAAAAAGAGAGATTAATACTCTTCTTATAAATGAACTTCAGGAAAACACGCAACAAACGCAACCAATCGGGTCAGAAGTCAGTTCAGTTTATGTACTGTGTCCTTACGGAAGTCGACCGATGTGCTACATTTACGCATGTCCCGCTTATGCCTTTCCAGCATCGGGCAAAGACATTGAAAAAAAATTGTCTGAATTATTTCCGTTCGATATAACCTTTTCCAGATTTCATTGATGACTAGGTATCGATCCTTCGATCTTGTTAAATTGACCGTTGATCTTTCAAGATTTAACCACGGCATAAAAGATCGTTTAATTAGGAATTTTTCATATGATAATAAATATTTGCATTATATGGCATCATATGTCAGTGGGAAAGTGTGCCCGTAAACCACTCCAATAGATTGACTATTGTCATATCAAATGACCGTCCTAATTCGGTACCGTAACTGCACTATAATCGAATACTTTTCTCATGTCATTACAATTGAGTAAATCACTCTAAAACTAAGGAGTATCTCCATCATGCATAGCTCTGTCCTTAAATAGATTCTTTGATTTCTTTTTTCGGTCATTTTGGTTTCAACACTGCTTTTCAAATATTTATATATTTTGAGAATTCCAATCATTTGGCCACGAGCATCACTGAAAAGACATAAGTTGTCGAAATGCACATATGGTGCATTAAATTAAAAGGTATATATGTATATGTATATATATATATATATATTTATATATTATCCCTCACTGGTTCTGGTGGGCCGGTTGCAAAGGTCTAAATTTATATGCAATGCATCAGGTAGATGTCGCGGAGTGACGTAAAACAATAATCAATTAATCAATATTTCCATTGTGACCTCTGTCGTACCGCTGAGTCAGTAACTTCTCTTTCTTCCTTGTTATAAAGTGCATATTCGTAAACGATGAAAAACATCACATTGATTGTTAGAAATTTTCATATAGATATTATAACATTCAATGCATGCAAAATTCAGTTGAATGTTGATATTATACTGTACTCTTAGATAATAAAAAAAAAAAAAAAAAAGAAAAAAGCAGTGATAGTCATTTGACGCCAGTGAATCTACCTGATACGTCAAATCTGTAAAATAAATCAGTCTTTGTACATGTTGCACACTTTTTGTCAATAAGTCAACAACATGTTTAATAATGCATTCTGATTCTCTCACGTGAGGCCATTACATAACGAGACAACGTACTTCCTGACAAGAATTCAGCATAGCTTTCATACATTTTCATCTGAAGTCACACAGGTTATATCACTAAGGTTATGATATATACTGGCAGGATTAATGTCATGATAGAGTTCGCAATTGAGGACAATATATAGATTACAGCAATCGCAACGTGGCAAGTGAAGCGGGAAACTATATCATTGATAATTTAGTTATGTATGAACCAAACACTGTATTTTCATAAGTTAATCGTGACTTGAAACTGAAGGAACAGTTGAGTTTTACACTAACATTGAATTCTACCGCACTAGAAAAAAGGGTATTGATATTAACGTTTCCTCCAGAATATCAGTACTAAAGTTTCGTCGAATATGATTGACATCTATGGAAAGAATTGATGTGATATGTCTTTTGAAGCGAATGGCAACAAAACATAATTCTCCTTCCGTTGTTGTATTTTGTTTCAGTTGATCAAAATTATTTTCAAATAGTAATACTACGTTGGTCAAGCGTTGACTTATATTAATAGAAATATGTATGATTCTTGTGTGCAAAATCATGCAGGTACGCACGCACACATACACACAAATCTCTTCACTTGGTATTGTTTTAATAAAGATTGCCTTACATACCAGGCATCACATACACATTGCGACAACTTATATCGTTCAATTCTAATATGATGTAATACAATCACACTGCAAAAATGATGAACAATCTAACTCGCTTTACGCAACTACTGAACCAAGTCATTTATGTACATTGACTTAGCACTGTGTCATTGTTGCAAATTAGCTGATGACCCCCCACCAACGACAAATTGTTAAGAGTAGCCCAGCGTACATTCAACCCCAAACAATCGTTCCACATGCTAAAGTTACCGAATATCGACTTGTTTTGGAATTACTTTTTTTTCTATTTATCTGTCTATTTATTTATTTATTTATTGCTAAATAAATTGCAGGATTAGATTTTTTTTCAAATTTGTGTGTTTTTATAAGGTTTTTCTCATTAATTTCAATATAAAATACCAGGTAATTGATAGACGGTCCCCATTTTTAATTTCAATGGCGGGGACAATCCCTTTCTCAATTTTAATCTTGTAGCTTGCATTTTATATACATCAACATAACATGAAAGAATATTAAAGTTACCATTCTGAACTATTTAACAATAAAATAATGTGACGGGATAAAAAATCTGCATGGAAAAAGTGTTCTACTTGTAAAAGTTTCAATGAAACTTTTAATAAAGCAAGTTTATTCCCGTCTAAGTGGGGTTCAATTTGGGGAAATATACGTAGATGCTTTAGAAGGATGGACGTTGAAACTGAGATACCTCTTGGATCATTAATGTTTGTAAACAATTTATGTGTATTTTAATGCTTTTCACAGAGGTATCTCCAGTCATCACTTCTTAACCGTGAAGTCAATATGGAGGTATAAAAAAAATAACAAAATAAATAAATAAATAAATAAATAAAAATAAATAAATAAATGCAAAACGCAACCTTGTCAATAACGTCCGTCATTTCATGTCATTGTGTGCGGTTGGGGAACAGACATTATTTCTCCATACTGACTTTTATCTTTTTGCCGAAATAAAATGCGTCAGAACATAGTATTGTTGACAGAATTGATTGCTACAGGAAGACCAGTTTTCAAATTAACGTTTGTGATTAACGTTTGTTATTGTATAGCTCCATGGTGACTTCTGCCACATAACTGAGCCAGTAACTCCTCTTTTTCCTATGTTTGGCTATACCTAGATATACATGGAAGGAAAGAAATATAACGGGTAACATATTTTAAATAAAAAAGGAAGCTTTAGCAAAAATCATAATTACATAACATCTAAAGGTGGCAAGGAAAAAAAGGCATGAAAAGGGAAAAATAAATAAATATAAAATAAAAAGATAACTATATAAATAAATAAATAAATAATTGAAATTGAATTCAATAACAATAATAAAGTAAATCTAAAGTGATAAAAACCCTCTTTTTATTACATAGATAAATAAGATATAATAAATGAATAATAATCCAGTGATATCCGAAATGAAATTAGCTTCACTTAAACTGTAAAATAAAATTCAGAACCTCTGTCACTTTTTAGATTCCCTATATTTATATTGTAGGGGGTATAATGTTAATCGGAAAAAATGGTTCATGACCTAAATAAATAAAAAAAAAATGTTTCAATGGTATTTTAATGGTAGGATGTACGCCTTATAAATACATGATTTAGATTTAGAATTACAGAGATGCCTATAATGTAAAATATACAGATGCCTTGCCATTAGAATCATAAAATATTCTGGATTTTTACAGATTCGGACTTGATTTATGAAGTATCAGTTGACTGAATCAGCGGTGTTTAAATTACAAGTATATATATATATCAATTGAAATATAGTTCAACTGTTCCAGACATTTCTTATGTTGAAATCTATTAAAATGTTTGAAAGGATACCAGTTTTTTTCAGTATAAACAATGCTGAAATAAATAAAATTTGTATAAGATATACTTACATCCTTGTGTCATATACATAGCTCGAGTACAAAACTCCGTCTCTTCACCATGTACTGAAATCCCACAATGATATGCCAAAGATCCACACGCAAAGTAAGTTTCTCTTTTCTTCCATGAAATTTCATCCTTTGGGCATGATGTTAATGTGTAACTTTGATCAAGCACAATGACACAAATGATAAACAAACATTCACACAGACTAATACGCCTCATCATTATCATTAAGAAGCCATTTCTAAGCTATGTAATGTAATAAAAGCGTCTACAATACATGACTTTATATTTGGCCATGTAAAATTAAATGTACTTCCTCAAATATTGCACATATCCTCGTTACATAACCATATTTCAGTCAGAACCGATGCCTATACGAAGGAAGTTTACAAATAGGAAGTGTTTTGAAGTGTAATCTACACAAGTACTTTTATGTAATATTTTTTCCTTTCTACCATGGAGTGTTTATTATCTCTCTCCCTTTCTCTCTCTCTCTCTCTCTCTCTCCTGTTTGTAATTTTAAACATTGGACAAACAAAGCAAAGTCGAATTGTATTGTCAATAGGTCATACAACGGTTGATGATCAAACTCAGATCTCCATTTTAGATGTTGTCGCTGCTTTCAAAATTAACATAACTTAAGAACATCGGATTTTTGCATATTTCCATGTATGTAGGTTAGAGCACGCGTAAGGTTTTGCATTTTGTTACTTGAATTATAAGCAATTTCTAGGTTTACACACCAGTCTGTAAAAGTTCTATCTGAATTAGCTTGCTCGCTAAAATTTCATAGTGGCTGGGCTGGATTTTGTCAACTGCTATGCTGAATATTATGTTTTTTGTTTGTTGGTCTGTTTTTGGGGGGTTTCTAAAGTATTTCTTGTATTTGTCTTGGGATTTTTTCGTGTCTTTTCTTTTCTTGTTAGCGGGTTTGGTATAATTTTTTGCTTATTGTTGTTAATATCCACCTGAGAAATCAAAAGCATCTATACGTGTACGCTTTTAATTGTATCACTTGAAGAAAATAAATAATCTTTTTTACAGCACGCGTCAATTTGCCGGTTTTTGTAAGTTGATGTAATCAGCTTCCCTAAGCCGCCGTCCATCCCAATTGCAAAATCGATGTAACCCAAGTGTTCTTTCGCCCTAAACAGTCACAAAAATAAAGTTCCCAAACAAATCATGTGATACTTACATAAAGTTCCATTATAGCAGCTAAAGTTGAAGAATTTGTTCTTAACATATTGAAATTTGCTAATATACCTTAATCTAGTGTACTCTTACATATTTTGTAAAAGAACACTCTGACGCAAAACACAAGTATACCGAAGATCAAATCATCAAAATGCTGGAATTTTTAAAAGACAATATTTTCGTGGTGTTTGGAGGGAACGATTTTCAGCAAATCATTTGTATTCACATGGGAACTAACTGCGCCCCTCTTTTTGCTGACATTTTTTTTTATATTGGTATGAGGCAGACTTTATTCACAACATGCTCTCCATAGGCAGAAAAAGCCTTGCATCTCAGTTTAATTTTACGTATAGATATATGGACGACGTATTGTCAATCAATAACCCTAACTGTAAGGATTACATACATGAAATCTATCCCCATGAACTTGAGATAAAAGAGACAACCGAGAGCAATAATTCCGCTTCGTATCTGGATATATTTTTAACTTTCGACATTAACAGTCATTTGAACACCTCTCTGTATGACAAACGTGACGATTTTAACTTCCAAATAACTAACTTTTCGTTTCTTTGCAGCAATATCCCGTCCTCACCTGGATATGGAGTTTTTATATCTAAACTTATAAGGTACGGAAGAGCCTGTTCTCTATACGACAGTTTTATTCCAGGGGCCAAAAGACTGGCCACTAAGTTGCTCATGCAGGGATATGTTAAACAACGTCTGAAATCGTCACTGAGGAAGTTCTATGGTCGCTATGGGGATCTTGTATGAAAATATGATTTTTCTAGAATGATCGATAATATTCTGGAATGCGACTAAATGACATGTTCAGTGAACACCAAATATGACTTTGTATACCAGTTTGTACTTTCGTATGTACAATTAGGAAATCAAAACTCTTGATTTTGACATGTTTCTTACGGATTGCTGTGACGGGTGGTGCATGCAAACAGGAGACGCTTACTCTCCCCGGGCACGTGGTCTCACCTCGGAATTTTTCAGTATTTCGGTGTTCACAGCAGTTCCTTTTTTTAAACTTACACGATTTTGTATCTGTCCTCGGACTTTGAGAATGATTAACGGTTTGGTACTTCTTCGATTTGAACCTCGAAATGGTCGTTGTGGTTGCTAAACCATTATAATCTATACAGTTCTATGGGAATATACTAAAACCGTATGTGTATCAAAATGCACAATCAATGGTACCAACATAAAATGTTGATATACAAATGCACTGAAATACAATACTTTCAAAGTAAACGTAGAGAGGATCGAATGCATTTTATATACAAAGTATTCATAACGAATTTACATATCTAGTGAAAAATTTAACAGTAATTCTACTGTTTGTAAATGGGGTGCGTCTGAGCTTTTAATATATGTATATAAAACAACTTTGGAAATAACTATGGGTGAGACCGGAATTTCCGAAAAGACAAGCAAAATACAAATTGTATCGTGTTTTGATGTTAAATCACACCAAAATACATTGCTGTATTGCTATTATATACATAAAAAGAAATGTCTGAGCTTTATATATTTAGTTACCTCTAATTTCTTTTGTGATTTTTAAGATTTTTCGTAATGTCACGGAAAACCTTACTATTCCTTTATTATTCTGAAAATCCTTCCGAGGTCTTCTTTTGTCTAGACGCCGATTTTAACCCATAATATATCTCGCCAGTTCGTACATCGATATTCTTTTTATTTTTAAGGTTCAGATCTCTGGCTTTTCACAAGATGTTGTGGAAATGGTAAAAATCTATATGGGGTATTGAATTATTCCTTAATTAAATGTCAATGAACGTGTTTGTCCAGACAAAGGATCTCTTGTAGCGATTGGCATTATCATAATCAGGCACGATTGGAAATTAAAATATTGTAGATCTAGAGTGCATGTGACTTTCAAATTTTTGTGAAAATGATACAAATAGAGGGAGAAGGGTGTGCCCCCCCCCTCCAAAAACAATTGCGCTTTTTTTGTTTTTTTTTTCTATTAAAATTAGATTTAGTTTTGTAATAAATTCCTACTTTTTGAATCATAGATTGATTGAATATTGTTTTACGTCACTGAATTATAAACGATTATCCTCCCTCCATTTGAACATAATTGGCACATGGTAATGCTTTGATACTGTCCTTTCACATTTCACATTTCAGACACAATCTGGACGGTATAAATGTATTGTGCAAACTGTTTTGATCATCTCGTGAACATTCGACCTATCGATTCCATGTTAGTTTTAGACATTTATACTCATCTCTAATCAACACTTAAGTCATTGTCAAAAAAGAGGAAGTTGGGAGAGGTTAAACGAATTTTATACTTCAGGAATTCAGGTGTGGATTCAAACATTTTTTTTCACAATAACTATTATCGCCGGTTAAAACTTGATCGAAGTTGCAGACACAATGAATAGGAGATATGATCCATCAGGATGCCCTGGTACATGCGCTGATTTCAATTAAGTGGACAAAAATGCATGTTGTTTTTACAATTAATGTATAACATTTCCCGACAATCATAACCTGGATCCCGATTCCCGATTTATTCATATATTTATTTTAAGATTCATGCAAGTGTTAAATCAATATCTGATAACATGAATTATGTGTTATATAATATATAATAAAGCTCTTCGAAAAGGCACAATTATAGAAATTAAGAAATCAAGATTATTTTCTTACATTTCAATAATATAATTGCGAATTAAATTATACCCGGTTTCTTAGTAATCCAATTGAGGACAAAGCCGGCTCGTATCATTTATTTATCTCTGCAATAAAGAGATCCTCAAATCAAATGCAGTTGATGACAAGAAAGATAACTCTAATTTCCATATGAATAAAGCTGCAGGATTGCCAGGAATATTGTGTACACAGTTTTTCTTCTTTGTCTTCTCACAGAAATGTTTATATGAAAATGTTTCAATTTCTTTGCTTCATGCAGATGATTATAAATATATACATATTATATATTTTATTTCTAATATGAAGAGCAAACGTTAACCAGAAAAGAAGGTATTGAGTGATGTGTTGATTACCCATACATAGTAATGAAAAATGGCTGAATCAATCAATTTTCATTTGGTAACCACATCAGACGTCAATATGTGTCTCTCTGATGGACCATAACGAGAGACTGTTTGAGATTTGAAGCAAATTTATCATAAAAAGGAATTCATAGGAAATGACCTTAACCTCACAGCTAAAGCTAATATCCATTTATAGCTGAATAGATTAGACAAAGTGTTTAATGTTGTTTGCTTTGTCATTGTTTTACGCCACTCAAAAATTATAGCGACACCTGCCGGCCTCATAATTTTCTCGTACGCTATGGTCCCTCCAAAGTATTGATCTTTTACGCACCTAAGTGTCTGGGTATATAGAAGTATAAATATGGAGGCTGAATGAAATGCTATATCAAAAACCTAACACCAGAGATACAATTCCTCTTATTAAAGTTTGCACATGTACTCATATGCTTTTACAAATTTTATTATATGGCGCATTTATTTCATACAGGTACATGTATATATGCTAAGATATTTATTTTTCAATAGTATCTTTATACAGTTTGTATAATGTACCAGTGAATATTTCTTTTTCTTTTCCTCCATTTTATATTTTAATTATTCAGCGATATATTCCAGTCCAAACCGACAACTTAATAAAACAATAAAATCCTTGTCTGAATTTTTGTGGCGGTAAACCTGAAAATATACTAGCGGAAAAAACTGTGCTTTAGTAATCTCATTTATAAATCCACATAAAATATTATTATTTCAAATAATGCATTTTCTTTCAATTCAAACATAACATCTAATCATGGATTATTTCCATGGTGGTTGATACGAACAACCACTGAAAAGTAAGGGGAGGGGGCTGCAAAAATCCAACTTTAATAGCGAATACGACGGTCGATTGCATCGATATATTCTTCAAACTGACGATACATTGAACAAATCAGGTCATGCAAAAACGCCTTTAGGGTGTTCCACCATATGCGCAATAACGACGCAAAATGTCCAACGTATCAAGGGGTTTGACTCTTGATATAGACGTCGTTTCATTTCATCTCAAGCATGGTCTATAAGCGAAAACTCCGGTAGCATCGCAGGTCAGGGCTGAGCATGCAGGTTTTCCTGCGGTAGATAATCACTAACAACCTGTGCGGTGTGAGATCGTGCGTTGTCCTGCTGCAGTATGACGTTACGCTGAATGTTGCTAATGAGTGGAATGACGTTCAATCTCGTCACGCTGGCGCATGCATGTTAAACTGCCCTCAACTATCACCAAAAGCGTCCTTCCATGTGTTGTAATGCCACCCCAGACCATGACGCTCCAGCAACCGAATTGGTAGCTCTGAATACCGCATGCGTAAATATAATGTTCTCCGACACGATGGTAAGTCGGAGCTCGACCTTTACTGCTTATGAGATGGAATATCTACACGTCCATAAACAGAAGTTCCGCCCCATCTTTGTTATTGATGCCTCCTACTAACCATCTAATAACCACGCTAACCTAGAAATACGGCGACGCCGGAGAATAGCAGGACGTCGAGGACGGATGTTGGCCTCTCGCAATCTGTTCCTTACGGTACGAGGACTTATCCTTCGATGCGAAGGGATGCTTCTAGCGGTCAAATAAGCCGATTGAAATCGATTACGGAAATTTGACCTCCGTATATTCGTATATTGCTTACGTGGCGTCATACTCGGGTTTCCTGATGGTGGACAGTCCCCAATGGTGCCGCTTTGCAGATATCGTCTCCATGAAGCGCTAACAATGTTACTATGTACCCCAAACGACTTTGCCTCCTTTCTTTGAGACATTCCAGCTTCCAGCATCTCAACAACATGTAAACGATCATTATCAACCATGCGTGGTATTTCTCAATCAAAAGCTTACTCTGAAAATCAATGTTTTTTTTTTCGTTGAATACTATCAATGAATGCAAGAAACTCTATTCGATTATAACCACGTTTCGCTTAGATTAGGTACTCCAGAAAAGCGTGATGTGGCCATCAAGGCGAATCGAACGCCAACTTTTTATCAAACTGAGTGCTCAAACACGCGTCTAGTATATCAAACCATGCCTTTAAGAACACAGATCTATCACAGAATCCGTTTTATGTATTTACATGTATTTAATCTTTAAGTATATACAATGCCCTTTTCCGCTAGTACATGCATATATTTGCAAAGAAAAACTGGCACTCAGGGATGAACCACACACCTCTTGTCCGACACCCTGTTCCTATTTCACACTTTTGATAGCGAGGTTACTGGTATTTATGTTGATATACAGTGCGCCAGGTTCACCAATCCGTTTGGTTTTTCGCTCATGGTGAAAAGAAGTGGCATGGTATGTGTATATGGTTTTTTTTTATATACAGTACATCAGAAGGTGCTCAGTCGAGATTCAGTCAGATTAGACCAAACAATTCTCGTACGATAAATAAAAGACCTACATTTTTGGGCAAAGTAGACTGCAGTTTAATAACTAGCATGAATTTAACAACAGTCAAAATTTACATTACTACCAGAGTTATGTTTCAATAAATCTTGGTGGATGGATTACAACAGAATGCGCCCATTAAAATTTTAATGGACGGAGCTTAACTTATTACGCTCTAAGTAGGTCGTGTACTACTATTTCTAGATAACGCTCCAAATTCAAACGAAAACCAACTCACATAACCAGTTCACGAGAAAGTGAATCAACAGGCTTCCCTTTCACAGTTCCTTTTTATTTTCATGGCACGATCAAAGTTTGAAATTTGTACATTCATTTAATATATGAAACGACAAACTGTACGCATACCTGTACTAGTACAGGTCACCTCGCGGTTCATGAAATTTGCGCACGACGAGCCAGAATTATATTTCATGATCACAAAAAGTAAAAACGAAAATGTACCGAAGGGTTAAGGATATTTCATAGTCCATGGAATAAAAGAACAATATCGTGTCATATTCAGGCAAATGCTAACCCCAAATAAATGGAGTGCCCGAAAAGAGTAAGCATCCCCTGGTGAAACACCCGTTGAAAATGCCCTACAACAAATTTCCAAGCCGAGGAAATAAATTGTGAAATATACACATATGAACACACGAGGGAGACAAGAACACGAATTCATATTATCCTATTCAGGGTATGAAATATTGTTTAACTGAAATTCCGGCGTCGGAAATGCACGTTAACAAATATCTACAAATATCGTAAAATGTCGGTTAACATTCTTGAAAACAAAAATAATTGAAAGCATATGGTGCACTACATTTGCACACTTATATATATTCTTATATTTATTGCAAACACAGAATGAAATTCATCATCATTCTTAAACTTCTTAAATAACTCAGATATAACATTAGTCTTTGAGGTAATAAAATGGGATCACTTCACTTATTTCACAGTTAAGTATGTTCCAAACATGAAATTGCTTCAAAATTAATTAATCTTTTATTTGTAACCAATGAAAATTTATTTCATTTATAATACTATAGCTTTACCTCCTAGATGTGATTGCATTTATTGTTATTGGATTTTTTACGGCGTATTAATTAAAATATTTAGATCACAAAGAGCTGCAATTGAATAATAATAAGATTACAGCATTCCATTTTCATTTTCCAATGATATATGCACACAATCGGTATCCATAAATGAAAAGAGGTTATTGTTCACATATTCATAATTTCCAATAGTTCTTTTGTGTCATAACAATGATGTTAAGAACAATAACATCGGGGTAATATGATAACGATGTACAATACAAATAAAATCGGAATAACGTCATTCATTTATCGTTGTTATCATCAAAACAATACATGATAATAGATTTGTTATCTGCTTCCGTGATTATCTTTTGATCGTTAAGTAATCTATTTAGGAACTCCCCTTCTGACTATTTTAAAAACGGATTACTTTACCTCTATTTTTATTTCAATCTCCATTTTCAGCTTCCCATTTTTAAGTTTTAGACACCACTCTTAAACACACTCCACACTTTTCATTATATTGTCCGTTTTTAAAGATGATTTACCTCAGTCATTTTCTGTTAAAAAACTTTTATCTCAAGGAATGCAAACTGAAAAAAAATGCAATGTATGTATACCCTGTCTACTCTGTTTTAATGAGGATGATTATGTCAGAAACTGTTAGACTACCTTTACACAAAAAAGAATGATGTTAGCAATAATAATACCTTACCTTAAAAGTTAAAGTCCATGTAAGTCTTAAGGTTGAATTAATAACGTATTACTACTTAGATATTACTACGTATATAGATATAATGAATAATAATGTATTCACTCATTGCAGCCTACATTCCTGACATACAGTGTTTTAGATTCAACTCTTCAATTTTAATACATTCTGTACATCCATCAAATTATTAATGAAATGTGATAACCATATTAACACTCAAGTTCAATATAATCTGCGTTTATGATATTGTATATTTTAAGGCCACCTATATTTATAAATGATGATGAAATGCGCCCTCTGTTTGCACTTAGATGTAATCATATTTGCTGCACTTGCACTAATTGAATAGTATATCGTTTTGATTGATATATTTACATGTTTATAGACTGTTGCAATTTATTAAATCATAGTCTTCAAATATGATACGACCGACATAGAACTGAGAGTAATTTATTTCCTGCGCAGGCAGATTTAAAATACTGTACCTTAGAAAGAGAAAAAAAGTGTTAATAAAATAGTTTCATAAAGAATTATAGCAGGTAGTTTGCATACCATAAGGGCATCATTTTGCATCCAATGAGACATCATATCGTGTGTTATACTTTTTAGTCAGGAAATCTTCTTGATCCCAAGACTTCTTGAATAATTTATATCACTCTTAAAACATTATGCAGCACTAGAAAACACACCCTAATGACTGTGCTTCTGTCTATACCATTTTGCTTTTTTTACTGGCATGCTTCACGACTGTTGCAAATTCCAGGATTTTGAAAAGAGGTGTAAGAAGTAATATAATGAGATTTTTTTGTGGGCAGATGTATTATAAATATTACGCTTCAGTGTGAAATTTTCATAGGATAAAAAGTACTGCACGAAGATATTTGGCACATAGTCTTATACTATAACAAAAGACACTAATGAAAGTCTATGGTCGAGACGAAGCCCTTATCATACAGTATGATTTTGTAATTCAGAATGTTGATTGGGACTTATACTGACTACTTAAAACACCTGATTTGACAACTATACAAGGAATTCTTGAAGAAAATTTCAAGTTGGCTTAAATTTTGTTTTAAAGCAAAACATAATTTTATACAATCGTCCTGTTAGTCTCACATCTGTTTTGTGGGTTTTTTTAATTGTCAGTGACATGTCATCTCTCTCTTGAAAAGGGTCATATTTTTTTTTTTTTTTACTCTTCTTTGATTATTAAAATATAGAGATCAAAATTCATGTTTAAAATGCATGTGAAATACACACCCGGATAAAACAAAAACGGAATTATTCATTTTCCAAGTTATCGATTATCTAATCTACTTATCTTTAATGAAATCGTTTTATCTCATTGTTTTATGTTTTGGGGCATAGACTGAATACCACAGCGATAAATTATATATACATTTCAGTCGTTTATAAAGATACTAATTTATTATCTATTTTAACATTAGGTATAGACATAATGTATATACACATGTATTATATATAGATGTATATATATGTGAGTGTGTCTGTGTGTATGTATGTGTGTGTATGTGTGTCAGATGAACGAACAGGAGACTTTCGATTGTAATGCTACTCTAGAATTCAATGAATAAGGTAGGTAATATTAAAGAAAGAAGATTTAGAAATGTGTTGTGAATGGGAGGTATGGGAAAAAAGCATACTAATTATTAAGAGAAATAAAGTAAAAGAGAACGGGAATTCATATTTTGGTTGTTTCCGATGATCATGTTATGTGGATTATATTTAAGTTGTAACAGCCATTGAAGATATACTACAATAAACATCATAACTTTGTAATAAGTTCTTTTGTTTACTGATAAATGTAAACAAGTAAATGTATATTTGTTAGATTTGTATTTTCGAGATGTTATATGTTTTCAAAAAATCCGAAAAAATCATGATACCTCTGTATATACCCTACAAAATCTTTAACCAGATTTCCTTTCAGCAAAATCTGTTCATAATAGGAAACTATATAAATATTTCGAGATCAGCGTACGTATTTCCCATTATTAGGGTTTTGTTACAAGTAATGTACCAAACAGTTGACAAGTTTGCCATAGAATGAAAGTGGGTTATACTTGTGCGAATTTTAAAATTTGTCAAGAAAATTCACATTTCTAACTTGTCTGGGTAATTTTGAAACTCTCCGTCAATTTGTCACATCTTATGACGTCATAAATACGCACAGGCAGATATTCGTAGAAACTAACATACCGTTATATTCATATTTGAAATACATTTTTATCCATATCACTAGAAGGAAAATTTGGTATAGTGGTTTTCGGTCTTTATATTCAATAAGTATAATATCAAAAATAATGATAAAACATGTATTGAACTATTTCTTGATCTTTAAAAATATGTAGATCATTTATTAGATTTATGAGGATCAGTTGTGTTAACTGATGAACCCTGCTTATTTCGAATGATAAAATTGATATATATATATGCATATATCTGATGACATATATGTTTATGTACTGCATGATTGCACAGATTAGATCCTTCCTAAAATTTTCTTGAATATTGCCTGTATTGCTATTATGATCATGCTATTACGGGCAAATTTCCTATTCAATGACAGTTCCTAAATCAAAGCGATAATCTCTTGGATATTTACTGATGTAACAACACTGTGAAATCGTTTGCATCACTTAATACGTAAGTAAGGCACTATGCGATTAAATACTCAAGCACAATCAAATAATAATAATATATTGACATTAGGATAGTCATAAATTAGCACTCATTCATCTAAAATACGAATCATGCTAAAATATATACATATAAAAAAATATATATAAAACAACTCAGTTGGTTTAGTATCTGATGGAATTGAATCTCAAAAACAAAGTCCCTAAGTATACTTAGTGTATACTTCACACCTCTCACAATAGATTTAATTGATCACCAAATCCAATGATGTCACGTCTCGCCTGACTGATTTCAGCGAAGACAAACACCATATGATTTGATAACCAATTTATCTATTTACCTATCTATCTATTCATTTATTTATCCATTTGTTTATTTATATTTATCGATTTTCAACATACATTTATCTTGTATATAATAGTATGCATTTAACCTGTATTCATCATTTAATTTCGTTCTCTCCCTACGGTGCATCACAACTCCCTTTCCTTTGAAACTTAATTGTTTCATTTTTTTTTCAAATCTGGACTAAAGTACTAAATAATTCTTTTTTTTTTAGCAAAACGATATTTTGGGTCTATTGCACATAGTAAACACATTGCATATATGTACTAGAATGACAATTTGCATTTGAGATTATTAACATTATTGCTGGATTTCTTTATTGGTCAAGATAATTGTTCGAGGTGTCAAGTATACACTAAGAAAGTTAGAGAATAGTTTTCTCGTTCTGCGTGATTTGGTAAACTCTGAGCGTTAGCGAGGAGTTTACCAAATCACTTAGTAACTCGAAACTATACTCTTAACTTTACATGGTACAAAGAGCCGTTATTTCATTCTAAACTATTTAATCTTGGAATAATTTTATATCTAACAAAATATGTCCGAATAGACCATCACAATATCAGTATCTGTGATTACCTTCCTTTGCGAAGAAGCAGTGATCAATGATGCTAAAGAAAATTTTGTTTTATTTAACAAGAAGGACAATAGTGTAAAGAGTAGAAAAGTTATAAAGTTTTATTCCTTTATCTTTCCTTCCTTTTCTATCTCTATTGTTAAGCGTTTATTTCATAGTTGACAAATTTAAGACCTTAATATTTCTAAAAGGTTTTTGAAGCTTATCCTTACCGCAGTGATATGATACGACCTTGAACTAGTACTCTTTTTCTTATTATGGAGAAGGGAGATAACCAGCGATGTCGGGTTCACCACATATATATCACTCTACTGTCAATATTGCATAACATAATTTAAACCCCAAATCATCTAGATAACGTGAAATCTAGGGTAAGTTATAGAATTGCGGAAGACACCATTACCTTTGTAAAAAGATGGAAAACTGGGTCGATACATGTAACACCGAACAAAGGAATTTTATTGACCAATCCTCTTTCTTTTTACAAAGGTGACAATGACTTCTGAACTTCTGTAAATCTGGTTGACTACACAGGATCGAGTAAGAAACTGAGCAGATTTGCATTATGGTTTTAATACATAAAAATGACTATAATGAATTGTAACCTGAATGAGGCAATAAACCACTGCCAAATTGGTGAAAGTTTTGTATTTAGAGTAAAACTCGGCTTCGCCCGTGGTGTAAACAAAACAACGACGACCTAGATTATACGTTATCTGGATGATTTCGGAGTTTAAAAGTATGTTGTGTATTCTGGACAGTATAGTAATCTACACGTAATGGACAATATAAACGATCTTAAGGAAATTTTACCAAATGTCGTAGTCGTAAAACTACGTGTGCGTAAGTTGCGTTTTATTAAAAGAGGTAAGTCCACTCGTGAACGCAGACTTAGACGACTGGAACTTTTTAAGAAGGAGATGGAAATTTTCGTAGCAACGGGAAATCAATATTGCGTATTGTGTACCGTCATTTTGAATTTGTGGTCGTCTATTAACAAGAAAAACAAGATGGACAAAAAACAAAAAAAAAAAAAAAAAAAAAAAAAAAACCTGAAACTGGAAAGATAATGAAATGGGGGTGTTGAATTTCATTTATCTTCCATGATGGTAAAGAAAAGGTTTCGCCAGCGATCATTACCGAGACAAAAAGAAGCTGCATGAAGCCAGATTACAGACAATTAGCAGTGGCGAATTCAGAGGTGGCGGAGGGACGTTTGCCTCCCCCCCCCCCCTCCTAAAAAGAAGAGAGAGACGCGGTAGAGTATTACTATCCGAATATCTTCCGTCTAAGACTGTTGCACAATGCATACATTCTGTGTAAAGGAAACACATCTGTGAGGCCAGTGAAATCACGTCTTGAGTGTGTTCAACTGGTCATTGAAAAGCTTTCTGAGACTGATCCATACATAAATATGGAAACGACTTGTAGGGAATAATTATATCATGCGCACGAGATAGTTATGTCGTTCGCACGATATGATAATCCATGAGTTCGAGATAGTTATGTCGTTCGCACGATATAATTTGGTCAATAAAAACGAAGTGCTGGGCCATTGTATGCAGCAAGTCGATATTTATGTAACTGATGTTATCGTAAATGCCAAGAAATAAACGCTAAATAGTGTATATCCCTGGCCCATTGAAAAATACAGTGTTATCAACTCATCATTACATCCATTTTTATTTTGTGTCTGAGGTGTTATTGGATGATTAAGTCATGTACACGACATAATTATCTCGTGCGCATGACTTATTATCTCATGCCAACGACTTATTATGTCATGCGCACGACGTACTGTATCATGTACACGACTTACAATGTCCTGCGAACGACATCTTATGTCCTGCGATCGACATAACTATTTCGTTCGGATCACTTATTACATCGTACGAAGAACTAATTATCTTGTGCAAACGAGATAATTCTGTCGTACGAATTACGTTTTATGTCGTACGAACGACATAACTATCTCATTCCACATATTCCTCCCATACATGCATGTATTAAAGTCGTCTTGTTGAAGTTTGCAAACTTGATCAATGTTACAATTCTCTGAAGATATTGAACCTAAGAGAAAGTGGGTTCAAACGCAAAAATGTTTGTGAAACAGGAATGCCCCCTTTGGCAACAAAGTCAAAACAACCATTTTAGTATAAATGTCAAGGTCACAAGTTCATTGATTTCGGTGGCATTTGAAATGATTTCATTAGTTGAGTATGCATGCAAATTATGAAGGCCTTATCTCTTATGGTTAAAAAGTTATCGCCAATGTTAAAGTTTTGCAACTTTTGCAGACACATAGACGGACAGACCAAAACCTATATGCCCAGAATCTTCGATTACGAGGCATAAAAATGATCAGGAAAGGTGATATGGTTATGAACAGTTACCTAACACGATCTCACGATATATCTGGATAATATAAATTATATTTAGTTTACATTATTATACTTGTGATGAGCTGCAGACCATCTTATTCAGCACAGTATAGACAAAATAAAAGAAAAAAGAGGAGTTACTGGCAGAAGTCAAAAATGAATAAAGTAAAATTCATTTGTAATATTTGTCCTTTTTCAATTTATCCCGTCCTGCTGTCAAATTTTAATCTTTCAATTTACATGGGGTGATAAATACAAAAATTGTATCATGAAACAGCCATGAAATGACTGCTTACTTAGTTAGGCACTGCATGCGACCTGTTGACGTAGACTATTTGGATTACTTGCCATTTACTACAGAAGATAGGTATGATTAGAAAATGTCCCAGAAATATGCTGATAACGCATTTAATATCGTGTTAGATTAGGAAGTATATGTCTAATTGAAAATGTTTTTATTAGTATTAGCTTTTATATTTACTTCTTTTGTCATGCTTTTTGTGTCGCCTGCGAAGGATAGCAGAGAATTTTATGTCAGCTTCAGAATTGGAAATGGCGGTGACAGAATAAAATTTGACGGTTTTCGATATTTATATATATAATTTTCGGATATTCATCTGTGTCAATGTTCTGATCTTCGTACCCTCTGACTGATCAAGGATCTGAGCTCGCTTACAGACGGATAGAGCACGGTTAACTTATGTTTATGTCGCCTTACATATTTTGGATAGTAAAGATGATGGATAAATCCAAACCATAAGTCTAAAAATCATGAAACCAGAGGACATACAAAATCAGTGAAAATGAAAAACAAGTAGAAAATAACAAAATCTCTCTACTTGAAGAGCATATGTGAACCCCTGTGATGGAGTGAGATCAGGTGCCCGGGGAGAGTGAGCATCTCCTGCTTGCTTGCAACACCCGTCACATATACCCAGTAGAAAGAGTCAAATTGTGTAAATTCCATATGTATTTATATATGGAGAAGTCAAAGTAGGTAACTTTCTAGTATAGATGGTGTCAAATCGGTGTAAAATGATCGGAATCGGTCTCAGTCCAGAATATCATTTAAAAGTCTGGATAACGAGATATCATATGGAGTAATAAGAGTCTCGTAACGACCGTAGAACGTCCTCAGTGACGTTGCTAGTCTAGCACATATATAACCCTGGTTGAGCAGCTTAACTGAAAGTCGCCTAGCCCTCAGAACAAAGTCATTGTAATTTGAACATGCTCTGGAATAACGTATTAACTGAGATATGAATACGCCGTATGCGGGTGATGATGGAATGTTGCTACTTATGAAAGGAAAGTTTGTGATAGCGAAATTGAAATCGTCACCTTTGTCATAGAGTGGGGTGTTCAATTGACAATTAATGTCGAAAGACAACATAATATCTAAATACGAAGTAGAATTACTACTTTCTGTGGTTTCTTTGACCTCCAGTTCACTTGGATAGATGATGCTAAGGTAATCCGCGAACGAAGGATTATTAATTGAAAGCAAGTCACCTATATATCTGTAAGTAAAATTGAAGCCAAGAGCCAGTTGTTTTTTTCCTTGCGAAAGCAAAGACTGAATGAATTCAACTTCGTATGAGTAAAGGAATATGTCGGCCAGAAGCGGAGCACAGTTATTGCCCATTGGAATGCCGACAATTTGTCGAAAAACCTTTCCGCCAAACACCACAAAAATATTATCGATAAGAAAGTTCAACATCTGGATGACAGCTGATTTAGTGTATTTATATTTGTAATCAGAATTTTCCCTAACAAAGTAAGTTTTATCATGGCCTATAACTATATATTTGAATTTGCGGCTTCCGTTTTACTAGTAAATGCATTTCTGATGAGGGATCGCTGTGTAAAGAGTCGAAAAGTCAAAAGACTTGATGGAGTGAATTTTAGTAAAACTTTTTCATTTTAGATGTTCTGATAACTCTTTTGAATTTTTAAGGATCCACATTTGATTAATTCCACTTCTGGAATATATTGCTTCGCAATATCTATGAAGGCCAGATTTAATTTCTGATAAATATTTTTGTGAGTAGCATCGACACCGATTTTGTGGAGCACTTCCAGAAACCAGCGATAAAGTGTTGTTTGTGAGGATTTTTGTGCATTTGGGAATGCAGTACAAATATGGAAGTTCTAAATTTAATTTATTTGTGTCAATACCAAACGTATTGAGGACAGATTTATGATTCTCAAGTACTTCCGAAACCGAAAAGTACGTTAGAGTATAAGTAGGATTTCCTGGAGCTCAATTTAATCCTAATTCTTTCACTAGGCTGTCAAAGTAATATTTCTTACAAGTAAATGTATAATTATTAGACGCTTTATCTGCTGGTGTAATGATATAATGTTCTTGGAGGAAGGTAAGTTCTCTACCAACATCAGGATCTTTAAAAATAGATTCGAATCTGGTGTTTACAGAGCCTTGTAATTTTTTTACTTTTTGATCTCAGCAGTACTGCAAATGATTTTATTCATTCCGAAATGTGTCGTCCTGTACTTCTTCTCTTTTTGCTCCTCATGTGGCATATTCCTCGCAGCAGTTCATAATATTCTCAAAATTTTGGCTCCATGTGAATGATCTGGGTTTTCTGTATTTTGGACCTTTAAGTAAAAGTTCTCTTAATTTAGTGTTTTTAACAATATCAAGATCACCAGTAATGACATGACCACAAGGAGAATATACAAAATTAGATGAGGAACATGCACACGGTTGAGGATGAGATGCAGAGTTGCTAAGATTTAGACACTGTAGAAACCCTTTGTAATTATAAATTTTGGATGCAACTGATGGTGTGTAGCTATAGGAAATACATGGCGGATCTTTGATTTTGAAATATGGAGGTATTTTCTCTAAACAGACTTATGATTTAAACTTTGGCCAAAATTTAAATAATCAATGCCTTTATTTGCAAATTTAATTTTGATGAAAGGGCGATTAGATTTTTCCATAGATATATCTGACTTGACGGGACGAAAAAGTCTAGCGGTCAATATGTCCATAATAATGCCATCTAGTCCATAATAATGCCATCTAGTCTATACCCTGCAGAGCTTATATCAGTATATATACGGCGTCTGGACGATACGTACAACTCGTGTGAGTAAAATAGAATAAAGTTTTGTACGAATGTGATGAAGGCCCAAAGATTTATTTATAAATGGCAAAAGAGCATCAAAGGAAATATTATGTATTTCAGGTTTGTTGTATTTGCGTGTACCATGACTTCGATGCCTCATCTGGCTTTTGTTGAATAAACCGAGTACGTTAACTGATTGACACGCAGGACTAGTGAAATTACCAATGCTACTAATATTGTCATTGCATCCATAGGGCGAAGCAGTGCCGAGACGTCTTATTCAGTATTATTCTCTTTTCCGGCGAAAAGGAGTGCTTAAATTGGTATTGTTTGTGGGTGATATATTTTCTCTATAATTGTAATTTTCATTGAGAGAATAGAGTGGTCAGGCTGGTTGAAGTGGCGATAGAGTAATTGGTTTCCGCCACAATTTATTTTGGACCTGTGACCTGATACTATTGCACGGAGTTGTCCCTTGGTCTCTCCAACATTTATTAACCCACAAAGTGAACACTCAATACCATATACAATATTTGAGTTTTTACAATTCAAATGGTCAAAACTATGCGTATGAAAGGTATGTTTGATTAAATTACTCGTAAAAGAATTGTCTGTAATTAAGATGTTGCATTTTTGCAATTTTTGGTCCCTCATTTAAATATTTCACAATTATAAGAGAAGAATTGGTAATCTTTAATTACGTCAACTAGGTTAACCTTACAGGGCTTGATGTTTATGAAGCCATCCGCATGTTGATACCAGATTCATTATTAGTGCTTACCACAAACGTTTGATTTCTAACGTCATTTAAGATAATATTGGGGACACCTAAGTTAACTGCTATGCACGTGTCCTTGCACATTGCAGTTTGAGGCCTTTTTCTAGTGGGCGACGCCTCAGCCACTATGGTTTTCTTATTAACATTATCCATATATATATAAAGGACTGCCCGACAAGTGTCCTCGGGGACAAATTGTCCACCAGCAATGACACATGGACAGTTGTTGAAATGTAAAGATGACGACCGAAAAGCGATTAACCACACCCATTTATGTGACGTTTGTTACTTCAATTGACCGTTTTAAGTCGGTATCGTAACCGCAGCACAATCGAATATTTCTGTATTGTCGTTTTTTGTGCATATTCTACTATTATCACTTTTGTGTGCATGTCCTTGGTGATTTATGTCTTACAGCTTTGTCAGATATCTCCTGTTTTCTCTTCTCCGTCTTACATTTCGACTTTATATTTCCTCAATGCAAGAAAACATTTCCGTCAATATGTAGAATTTTGGAGGTAAAACAGCGTTAATCGGTAAAATGATTATTAATAGAAAATGTGCTATTCCTCTCATAATGCCTTTTCAGCTAGCTAGTCAAGATAGAACAGAGACGTCATTTTATCAAAGATAGTGGCTTATGGCTGACCTAATGGGAGAGCTATCTTGACGCCATAATTTTACTCACTGCGTAAGTTCTTTGTCGAGTAGATATGCTCAAGAGAAGTTTTGTGACTTAGAAGAGAACCATCAACATTTCTTGTCATCTCCCAACTCTTAGGTAAGAAACACAGCACAATGTCAAGATCGTATCGAACTTAGGTGTCCCCAATATTGTCTTAAATGACATTAGAAATCAAACATTTGTGGTAAGCACTAATAATGAACTCTGGTATCAACATGCGGATAGCTTCATAAACATCAAGCCCTGTAAGGTTAAACTAGTTGACGTAATTAAAGATTACAAATTCTCCCCTTATGATTGTGAAATATCTAAGTGCGGGACCAAAAATTGCAAAACTTGCAACATCTTAATTACAGACAATTCTTTTACGAGTAATTTAACCAAACATACCTTTCATACGCATAGTTTTGACCATTTGAATTGTAAGAGTTCAAATATTGTGTACGGTATTGAGTGTTCACTCTGTGGGTTAATATATGTTGGAGAGACAAAGGGACAACTCCGTACAAGAGTATCAGGTCACAGGTCCAAAATAAATTGTGGTGGAAACCAATTACTCTATCGCCACTTCAACCAGCCTGACCACTCTATTCTCTCAATGAAAATTAGAATTATAGAAAAAATATATCACCCCACAAACAATGCCAATTTGAGCACTCCTTTTCGTCGGAAAAGAGAAGAATACTGGATAAGACGTCTCGGCACTGCTTCGCCCTATGGATGCAATGACAATATTAGTAGTATTGGTAATCTCACTAGTCCTGCGTGTCAATCAGTTAACGTACTCGGTTTATTCAACAAAAGCCAGAGGAGGCATCGAAGTCATGGTACACGCAAATACAACAAACCTGAAATACATAATATTTCCTTTGATGCTCTTTTGCCATTTATAAATAAACCTTTGGGCCTTCATCACATTCGTACAAAACTTTATTCTATTTCACTCAGAAAATTACACGAGTTGTACGTATCGTCCAACACCGTATATTCACTGATATAAGCTCTGCAGAGTATAGACTAGATGGCATTATTATGGACATATCGACAGCTAGACTTTTTCGTCCCGTCAAGTCCGATATTTCTATGGAAAAATCTAATCGCCCTTTCATCAAAATTAAATTTGCAAATAAAGGCATTGATTATTTAAATTTCGGCCAAATTTTAAATCATAAGTCTGTTTTAGAGAAAATACCTCCATATTTCAAAAACAAAGATCCGCCATGTATTTCCTATAGCTACACGCCATCAGTTGCATCCAAAATTTATAATTACAAAGGTTTTCTACAGTGTCTTGATCTTAGCAACTCTGCATGCCATTCTCAACCGTGTGCATGTTCCTCGTCTAATTTCGTATATTCTCCTTGTGGCCATGTCATTACTGGTGATCTCGATATAGTTAAAAACTCTAAATTAAGAGAGCTTTTACTTAAAGGTCCAAAATACAGAGAAACCAGATCATTCACATGGAGCCAAAATTTTGAGAATATTATGAACTGCTGCGAGGAATATGCCACACGATGGGCAAAAAGAGAGGAAGTACAAGTCGACACTCTTTCGGAATGGATAAAATCGATTGCAGTACTGCTGAGATCAAAAATTAAAAAATTACAAGGTTCTGTAAACACCAGATTCGCGGAAATTATTCAAAATGCATTTACTAGTAAAAACGGAAGCCGCAAATTCAAATATATAGTAATAGGCCACGATAAAACTTACTTTGTTAGGGAAAATTCTGATTCCAAAAATAAATACACTGAAACAGCTGTCATTCAGATGTTGAACTTTCTTATCGATAACATTTTTGTGGTGTTTGGAGGTAAGGTTTTTCAACAAATTGTCGGCATTCCAATGGGCACTAACTGTGCTCCGCTTCTGGCTGACATATTCCTTTATTCATACGAAGCTGAGTTCATTCAGTCTTTGCTTTCGCAAGGGAAAAAAACAATTGGCTCTTGGCTTCAATTTTACTTACAGATATATAGATGACTTGCTTTCAATTAATAATCCTTCATTCGCGGATTACCTTAGCATCATCTATCCAAGTGAACTGGAGGTCAAAGAAACCACAGAAACTAGTAATTCTACTTCGTATTTAGATATTATGTTGTCTTTCGACATTAATGGTCAATTGAACACCTCACTCTATGACAAACGTGACGATTTCAATTTCGCTATCACAAACTTTCCTTTCATAAGTAGCAACATTCCATCATCGCCCGCATACGGTGTATTCATATCTCAGTTAATACGTTATTCCAGAGCATGTTCAAATTACAATGACTTTGTTCTGAGGGCTAGGCGACTTTCAGTTAAGCTGCTCAACCAGGGTTATATATATGCTAGACTAGCATCGTCACTGAGGAAGTTCTACGGTCGTTACGAGACTCTTATTACTCCATATGATATCTCGTTATCCAGACTTTTAAATGATATTCTGGACTGAGACCGATTCCGATCACTTTACACAGATTTGACACCTTCTATACTAGAAGGTTACCTACTTCGACTTCTCCATATATAGATACATATGGAATTCACACGATTTGACTCTTTCTACGGGGTATATGTGACGGGTGTTGCTAGCAAGCAGGAGATGCTCACTCTCCCCGGGCACCTGATCTCACTCCATCACAGGGGTTCACATATGCTCTTCAAGTAGACATATTTTGTTATTTTCCATTTGTTTTTCATTTTCACTGATTTTGTATGTCCTATGGTTTCATGATTTTTGGACTTGTGGTTTGGATTTATCCATCATCTTTACATCGAATCTCTGTGATCTTTGCCTGCAAAAAAATTTTATGGAAGGTTGATGTTGGTTTGGGATGAATTTATTCATTTACCGCATCATGCAATATATTTTTGTTTGTATGAGTTTTGCATGCAGTCTTTGAATAAGCAAAAGTGAGTTTAATTCACTGTCTTTAGTACAAATGAACAAATGATATAGGCAATCAATGCCAATTTATATGGATCTCATTCATATAATGTGCGAAGAGACTATTTGTAGGATTTCGAGTTTCTGTACCTACACGATGTATACCAAGTCATTCAAAAAATAACCATAAAAGCTAGTCTTGCACACAAATACGATATTGTTTGAGACACTAATACGTAAACATAATGTACATCTAGGTCACTGAATGCAGTAGGATGACAGAAAACCATGTTCCATTTTAGTTTGCTTATGCGTGATTTCTAATGGAAGTAAGTAACACTTTAATCCCCTCCGATACGCGCCATTCCAAGTCTGCATCCTTGCCAATCTCCTGGTATAATAATCTAAGGGATTCATTAATACTGAAATTGTAATGCGGCTATGCCAGTTGAACGCTCTTTGATGTTAGGAACTCTTATAAGTTGACGGAAAGTAACACTGTTAACAAAGTTGACATTCCCAGTAATAGCATGTTCGATAGAACTAGAACTGAATTTAGAGTAAGATCAAGGAGACATATTGTAGTTTTAAGTAAATTGTTTGATATTTAAGCGCTTCAAAACCTTTTTGTAACTGAAAGATTGGACCCACTGGTAGGGGTATTGCTAAAGGGAAAACATGGTGTTGATTTATATTTAAAATACGGAGGAAAGCAATATGATTTATGATTGAGAATATTGTGAATGTTCAAGGCGTCTATTCCATTTTTTTTCCGGTTTTTGTTTTAGTTTTAGGAGGAAGACTATTTAAACGAATTACCTTTTGCGAGATAAATTTTGCGACCTCCATAACAGCAAAGCTCACTCTATATTCAGTTGTAGCATTATCGGTGTAGGGTTCTACTCCGGCTTCTTTGTGTGACTGATTAAATACTAGCAGAGAAATAGAATGATGTCTAGTACGGAAATGATGAATACCTAATTGTTTATTACGTGGGACAAGAGCTTCAAAAGATACATCTAGTATATATGTTTTATTGTTAGACCTATGTTCATCAGTACGATTAGGAACCTCTCACTGATACCTTTACAACCATATAGATAAGCAATACCAAGTTTACGAATCCCATATTCTTCTCATTATCTGCGGATCTGTTTGTCGGATATGGGGGTATTTGTAGAATAATACATTTCGAAAATATTGAATGGTCAATATTAAAATGTCTTTAAAGCAATTGATTTCCACCGTGTTTATCTCGAATTCGCTTCCCAAAAATTCTCATTCCCATAGATTGTATTATCTATAACATAAAGTACAGTCGACATCACAGACAAATTCTTATATAACTCCAACGCTTGGTGCAGTAGTTATTATTGGAACAATTACGATAAGAGAATATTGCAGGTGTTTACAGTTCGTCGAAGAACATTAACATATGGTACAAACATTGTATACAAAGACTGTATAAATGGTAAGTTAACTACATCGTACAGGATAATCCGAAGAGTACTTAATATTCTGTTTCAGTTTGTATCTTGTAAGACTGGGCGGAGTGACATCTTCTTACTTAGTATTGCGTATCTTGCATAAGTCCAAGAGACAAGTATCTTTCGGGACAACAACAGAAACACATACTCTGTGTACGTATGTACATATGCATGAAGTCTTCATACGTCATACAGGCACTTGCGTATTGTATGAACCGAGAGATATAAAAACATTATCCAAGTGATATATAGGGCAAAATAAGATTGCAAATAGTTAGAATTTGCTTAAATGCTGCTTCGTATACATGAAATAAGATATTTACTAATAAAGGTACACAGTTCTTACCAATTGGAACTAACATTGTGTATTAATTTTAATTAGTCATTTATGGCAATGGTCGATTGAAACAGATAACAATCGAAGCTATAAGATTCGAAATATATCCCATATTCTTGAAAAATTACTTATAGACTTAAGTGTCTTATTATGTGTCTTCATGCAGGAATGAATTACAATGACTGATGCATTATATCTCATAAATGAACAAGACACTGTAATTTATTCCTACATGAAAACACAAAATAAGACATTAACACCCCCCCCCCCCCTCTCTCTCTCTCTCTCTCTGTATATATAAGCCTGCCAAATATCGTTTTCTGGGCTGAAATGTGGATCAAATAGGGGACTTTATGACTTCACCTATCAATGTAATTCATACAGAAATAAACAACATATGTCTTGAAAGTTTTATCTCAGGCAATAACAATGGTTGTACATTTATTAGAACATATATACGTAATAATTTTGTGCACCAGATGCGCATTTCGACAATCGACAACTTACTTCTCTTCTCTAACGAAGAGGTTCTCACATTAACGATATGAAATGAGCAATCAGAATTATTTTATAATATCATCTATATAATCTACAGGCTATTTCAAATTCCGGAGTGATCATAATGCTGCTGCTGCGTATTTCGTGTCAGGTTGTCATACATGTTGATACCTGCCCGAGTACTAAGCAGTCATGGACAAAAAGATCTCGGAATTTCCATTGTAAAAGTCCAGAAGTATATCATTGTATACAAAACACAGACCATAACTTGATAGAAACGTGTATGAAAACTTATATCATCAATTCTTTTAAAGGTAAGACTCAATATCATAATTTTTGATAGCACTTATACGAAATAGCATGTGTATAAGTTTATCTAAGTGAATTTAAAGTTACTGAAACTAAAGGAAAAAAAATGTTTCTCTTTTTTTTTTATAAATAACATGTTATCTTAAAATGTTGATGGTCACTTGAATATTTAGTATTTGACAGAAATGACGATTTACATTTCAACATACATCACAGTTATCCCCTCCCTGAGAGCAATATTCCTCAATCACCCGTCTATGATTCAGTGAATAGGTAATGCCAAAACAAGTTAAAGAGAAAACAGATGACAACTGACAAAGCTGTATGACAATATTAGCCAAGGATCTGCACGCACAAAAAACAATGACAATAGCACAATATACACTGAACGACATGACAAAAATATTCGATTGTGCTGCGGTTACGATACCGAATTAGGACGGTCAGTTGAAGTAACAAGCGTCACTCAATTGGTGTGGTTAACCGGTTTACGGGCGCCCACTTTCCCACTCACCGCAAAAGCAGCACAATCAAAGAACACGCCATTAAAATTTATAAATAATCCTCCATATAGAGAAACAATGATCAACAGGTTTTTCAAAGAGAGATGTCATAGAAATTTATTACACACGAAACAATGATAGAATAATATGTTGCTATCAAAAATATGTAACCTTGGCTACAACTTTTGAACCGTTAGGGATAGAGACTTCATATTTGACATGCGTAATCAACTAATAAAGCCCTTTCAAATAACACTAAGGTTTTTGACCTTGATAATGACCTTCATACTGAAAATAACTTTTTGGACTTTGGTGCCGCCAGGGGCATTAGTGCTCCACGGCTTGTCTTTCTTATGTTTCTAGTAATTCTTGAACTTTTGAAAACACAATAGAAATATTCTATTTCAGATGGTTGCCCATGGGTACATGTTATTGAGGGAAGAGCCTATCTTGGTAATCCTTTCATTCCATGTAATCCAATGTATGGCGGTTGTCCTGAAAAATCTCACCAGAAATATCCGACAAATCAACTTTATTCATGTAAGATCTGCATAATTATATCATGTAAAAAGAGATTATGATGGATTTGTATTTGCAGAAGGACTTCGCTATTGCATATTAAATTTGCATTTATTAATATGGCTGTGTGTAGTTACACGAAAAGGTATTTAATGTATATTTCAGTGTTTAGAATTATTTTGAATTATCAGAGCAGTCTAAACAACCTGTAAAAGAAATCTGCATTGCATAATGGCAAAATAAAACAACATATCAAAATAATAAATATAGAACATATATATCTTTTAATTTTGTGCACCTTATGCGCATTTCGACAAGTTATAGCCCCTCAGTGATGCTCGTAGCCGAATGAATTAAAGCGATTCAACAATGAAAACACTGGAAATTAATATATTTCAATAATTACTGTACTTAACTGACGTGGAGACAATCTCAGAAATGTAGAGAAAGGTTACGTGAAAATTTGTAAATAAGAAAGACTTAGATTTAGTGCTTACATTTTAGGAATGATTATATGAATGTTATTCATTAAATTAACTTCCGCATAAATAACATTAATTACTCTATAATATGTCATAGGTTTTATATTTTCTAGACCTTGCATGCATTAAAGTAAAGAATGCTTCAGATTTGGATGAAAAAGGAGGACTTAAAGATAAGGATTCTAGGACGACTAAAACAGATTCAGTAACAGAGAGACTAACAAGTCCACAAGAACAGTACTCGAAGTAAGACCTAAATTTTATTTCCATTTGAATATGTAAGTGACTATTGTTATTTGATATGACCGTCAAAAATGTTTATCGTTATAATTGTTAAAAGTTCTTTCTTTTTGTCCTTTCATTTGTGTTTACTTCGTTTTCTACATATCACAGATTTTCGTTTAATAGAATTGATCGCAATACAATCACGCAACATAAACGCGCAGATGTGTGAAGGTAATACACAATAATGTGATGTTGCAGAAAACTCACCAGGTCATTACATGACGTCATTGTGACGTCACTGGCCCATTGCATAATACGAAGCGAAGATGCCAAGAAAATTGCTGTAGTGCAGCTCTTTCCTCAACTCCATTTGTTGTGTAATTTCACAATAAGTCTGTTCTTCATCTATTTGAATTGCGTCCTGTTGGCAAACGCATTATATTTTAAAATATCAACAGAATTTTTAAATTTAATTAGACCAGTTGTAAAATTACACAATTCAGCAATTTCACCCCAGTATTTAAACCCACTTGGGCACAACATCAATTTTATTGATAGTCTTTCATTTATGGAATGTGTTTTGACATTCCCGGTAAGTAATCGGTCATTTACAAGCCGTAAATTGAACTTTTGGACTTGAGATACTCGTTGATCCTTTTTTCTCTATATGGAGGAATATTTATAAATTTCAAAATGTGTGTCATTTCATTATAGGCCACTTTGCTTATATGAAGCGGAAACAAAGTCCCCTTCAGAGGACTGTTTTTCATTTCCTATAGTAAAGGCAATTTTAAAATCATGCCTATATACCAAAAACAGACAACTTTTCTATCATTACGATCAAAGTGCAAGATTTCATCAATCAATAAAACCATTCCCATAGCAAAACATACCATCATTCTACGTAGTAACTACGCATTAAAAGGAAGAGTTTTCTCATGTCTTTGTTAAAACATTAACTGTATTGCTGTCAAGTTTTTCATATGAAATGATATACAAAATATGCAATAACTTCGTGTATATTGGATACATAGAATATATTCTAAAGACTTATGAGAGGAAGGAAATAGTTTATACATTTTAACGTAAATAGAAAAGGTTTAAACATTAAAATGCTAATGGTCCTACGCGTTATGGCTCTTGATGTGCATTCAGAAGAATACCACTAGAGTTCCTATATTCAAACTCCAGATTTTAACAATCTCAGCTAGAACACTTAAATAGAATATAAATTCACATTTCGGAAAGAGGGAATTCACTTATCCAACTATATCCTTATATTGATCAAGAAACTTCTTAGCGTGTGTTCTATTTCGTGTCCATGTGCAAGTAGTCGCCCGGTCGTCAGAATAACACAGTCACACGAAAAGCATGCAGTGGCAAAGTGTATCAGTACTGAAATTAAAAAGCAATAAAGTTTGTATTGCACCCATCTACAGCGCTATGGAGACTTGTTTTTGAGGGTTGCACACTAACTGACAAGACAATCGAAACTCTATCCGAGGAGATACGGTCTTGATGTTCTTACCCTCCCCTATGTAGTTGGGACTCATATAGATCAAAGACTTAAGCTCCGTTTCATGGGCAAGCACTGTTGACTTGATGTCACTCATTTATTTCAATACTCATTTTTCTTTCTTGATAAGGTAATGTTCATACTTTTATGACCTGAGACCACATAACCTATAGGGGTGATTGTACTGCTTTTTAAGGGGGGTGGGTGGGTTGTAATTTTAGTCGTTCTGCTTTACGTGATGTCCTTTAGTGTGTCTTATCTTTGATTATCTGCATGTCTTTGATGCTTTTGTATCAAACAAATGAGTCACATGTCTTCTTTCGTCTTTTATCATTTTGCGGTGTTGATGTAGGACGGTCTGACTTATGTATTTGTATACCCCTATTCTGATTTTATAGGACTGGTGGTGGTTTTCTATAAAGAACTGATCTACATTCGTGTCAAGCATGCAGTGTAGGAATATCATGTTTTGTCATCCATAGTGGATATAGCTCAACAATGAGAATTTCAAATCTCATCTCCACCCACCTGGCTTTACCTTTGATTGTTTGGGTTCATAAAAATTCATCGCGGGATATTGTTGTGAATGTCACAGTGCTATTGAAACAGTGATTTTTATGTATATCCTCATATTCAATATTTGTGAGGAAATCAATAGACGTCATTTCCAAATTCCTTTGGTTATGGAAGAGAAAACAGAAGACAAGCTTAATACTCAGTCAAACAGAAAATGTGAAAGACTGGAACAATTTAGGGTTTTCACAAGATGTCGGAAAGTCGTTCTAAATGAAAATATTCAAGTTTGAACAGCATGATATAATGAAGATGCTTTCAATTTTAAAGGATTGAATTAATTTTTTTATCTTGTATTTCAGATCACTGTATAACTCTGTTATCGGAGTTTTAGTTTTTAGTTTTTATGATTAGTATAAACAGTGTGATAAATGAATATCAATACATTAATATGGAACTTAATAAAAGGAACATTGAAATCGTCACATTTGCCGTTTGTTTTGAAACAGAAAGAACAGGGACAGAATTCTGTTGTATCTCTAGTTTCGAGACCTTTTTGAAATTGGGTGTACATAAAAAATATAAAAACTTTATATACATTTAGTGTACCATGTATGTACTATTGTTTCATAGTTAATATATTTGAATGTCAGTTGCTTTTATGCTGACACAGAAGATTTTTCATAAATGACGATTCGTACGAATAAAGGAACTATCCGGACAATTAAGGTGCACAAGCAAGTGCCCACAGGTATATCTCTAATTGACAGAATACTTGGTCACCGGATATACTTTGAAGTCATTTTTTTAATATGTAGAAACCAAACACATTTTTCCTTATCACTGCACTGACCTCCTTAGCAAGGAGACAGTTATTAATGGTGTTAGAGAGTCTAAGTCGAGCACACTTACTGTAGTAAATATATTATTGGCACTAAATGCCGATTTCTGATTATCGAGGATTTCATCCATAGAAAGAGCGGACCGAGAATATGTAGGACTACCAGATTCTGTATGTATTCCAAATTCATCTATAACAGAAAAGTACCATTTTTTAAAATAAATTGGTGTTACTCTTTTTTGAAGAAAAGGCCGATATCATTCCTGATCAGCATCAAGAGTTAATAGATGTACATCGTTAAATAGCAGCATAGCTATAATACAGAACTAGAACTGTTAATAACGCAACATGATGGGCCAACCTCTTACGGAAGAAAGAAAGAAAGAAATATTGAAAATTAAGGAGAAGGAAATGTTCCGTGGTGAAGTAATGCAACATCGAGAAACAAAATGTGTGTGAATGGCACGTCTTTAAGGTCACGGTAGCTTTTGCAAAAGAACTAGCACAAACTTACAGTCATATAAGTCTTTCATAGACACACCTTAGAGATCGCATTAGAAAACACTCATTTAATGTGTAGCCTGCAAATGCAACATGCATGATTTGTACAATGATGTATGAAAATATTTTCCTTAATATATATCTACAAAATTGGTAATTGAACATTCTTTACATGACAGAAACGTTTGTTTAACTTGAATTACACAACAGACAACAGTTGAAAAGAAAATGTTCCGGATGAATTTTACTCTTTACAATTTGCCTACACTGTCTCGAGTAACATCAATCCAATCATTAATCACTATCAATAGGATTTATACTATTTCTGCAAACCAAACAACTGATCACGGCCAAAACATTAGGTTACAAAATAGTTTCTAAGTAAGTCTTTGTTGCTTGTAGTGAACGACTAATATAAAGGGATTCATTAATTAAGAAAGTTCAGAATGTTCAACTTGTACAGTGCTTTACATCTTGATATTGAGAGATTGTAACGGGCGATTAAATAACACATCTGCCGTCCTGTGCGATCTTGGAGGTGTGCAAAGAACATCTGGAGTGTAAATACGGTGTTCTGAGAAGAGGTCTCTACAGATTTCTTCAATGATAACGGATGGTGGGCAAACATTTAGAAAATTCGTTTAAAGTATTCGAATCATTACACCCGTCTCAAGCTCTTTTATTTTGATTTTCTTCACACGAGCAAATAAAAACGAAGTTACGCAAGTAACAATTTTTGAAAATCTTAAAATTCTCATATTCATACATTCCTTTTAGTCAATGGCGTAGCGTCTTTTACGCAAAAATGAAAATGTAAACACAAAAACTTGTAGGACATAGGCCCATTACAATTTATATTTACATATAATAGAATGAATATAGTTTTTAAAGATTGTGCAGTATTTTGGATAGAATTAATTTAAGTCGAAATCGCTGGAGTTTCGCCATCTCACTCGCTGAGCTTTTGAGGAGTTTCGCCATCACACTCTAACCCCCCCCCCCCCCCTTTTTTTTTTTTTTACCAGGGATTAAATTTTAGACGCATTAAGCGCTTTATGGTAGCCTTAAAATCCCAGAGCCCCTGTCTTTTTGCCTTTTATAATACACAAAATTGTAAACTAGCTACGCCACTGTTCCTGTTGTCTGTAGTATTTATCACCGTGATTCAAGCGGACTAGCCATACCATGGAATAAAAATAAATGAGCCAGTATCTTTTTAATTTAGATAATTAAATTAAACAGAAATGCTTGTGGTTTGTTCCTCCGATTTCTCACACAAATTGATTATGCTCTGAGTCTCACATTGTAATGTATCTATCAAGAAGAAAACCTCCTGTTTCGTTTTTTTAACCTTCGTACCTACTTCTCATATAAGGAATTTCCATCTATCTGCTTTTTCTCCCTCGCCTTTTGTAGGAAACTTCTTTCTATCCGACAAGTTGCTTTGTGTGCATTACTTTGCGCATGCGTCAGTGGTCAGGATTTTCCGTACAGGAACAATTTAAACTCATTATTCAAATTTTGTATATCCGTTTAATATGTTTTGGTGGAGAAGTGTTTATAAATTGTGGTATTCACTTATTTTTCAGAACTTCCTCTATCCGAGAAAAATAAAATGAAAATCTAATATTATCGATTGGAATATATATATATATATCTTAAATATCTTTACGCAGTATGATTAAAATCGACATTTTATCTTCTGAAAATGCAGCACAAATTATGTTTGCTGTCATATATATATATATGTTGGTAATAACATGTTGAATGACATTGGTAACATTAATGAATACATATACTAATGTTCTTTAAACACATTAATGTAATATGTAGTCAATCATGAAGTAAATAAAACTTTAAACTTTGTGAGAATGTATTTGTTCCTTTAGCGTTGTCACTAGCAAACTATAACACGATTGGATTCGAGATGATTGTACGGATCATTTTCATCATCATGGCGACCTCCTTCAATGATATTTTTCTTTTCATATGCAGCCATATTTGCATCATGCATTTCCTCATATACTCCATTATCTTCAATTTCAGCCACATCTATATCACCTAACTGACTGGCATTTCTAACTTTCCGTTCGTCCCAACATTTGTTTTCCCTTTTAATGAAATATAAAAAAAACCACATTTTATGTTAATCTATTTTGAAATAAGTAACATTTTTATCGATGCTATGTTATGAGCAGTAAATAAACATTTATGGAGCTAAGTTCATTTGAACAATACTGTTTCCAAATACAGTACACAGACAAAACATTATATGATAATTTTCTAAATGAAAAATAAAGAACAACTTGAATTGTTTATGACAATTGTGTTAATATTTAAAGATGTCATACTGTATACACAAATGGAAAAATGAGAATATCGTCGTGTTTGCAGATAAAACGGCAGCTAGCAGTGGTTATGGACCTTATTAAGATGTCGCTATTATCGAATTAAATGTTCATTTATTGGATTAAAAGTTGCAAGGTCATTGTGCAAGCGCCTATTTGTCACCACAGGCTTGTACATCCCAATATCGGCTGGTATCGCTGAAATTCCAACTTTTGATGAACAAAGTCTCTTTGACCGATATCAAAAGTGGGAGAAGAGCAGAGAATCCCGGACTTATCATGATTTGACCCAAACGTACAGGCCACCGTCATTTATGACAAGTTAAACAAAGCTATCTTATGGGGACTTTTCACATCATTCATTGTAAGTCCCTTCAGATAGTACAAGGACCAGCGAGTGTCACACATTTGTTGTTGATGAGAGTGTACATTTTCTTGGAATGCAAGTCGAAGTTACTTGGTGTATATGATGTTGTTGTTTATATGGTCTATCTCTGTCCTCCGTCGTTGTTTGTACCTTTCTTTGTCTTGTTTTTCGCCTCTCGCTGCGAAAATTCCATTTCATCCGTTTCACTCATGCTATGTTTTGGAAGACAAATACAATATAGATCTTATTCTAACGGTGATCAGTATCAACGCAATTTCTTTATGATTGCTCGAGTAAGTGCTCTATGAATACAATTACACGAAATGAATGAATGTCTTATAGTATCAAGTGTATAATTACCCTTTGTTTGTAAACCAATGACGTATCTACAAACATATCAATCTTCTGTCAGCATGATTATATCATTTTACATAGCCACGTGTCATAAACAGTATCAGTAACTCGAATGATTTGTTACTACAACAATATTCATCGATAGACTGGTTGGTTGATTGGTATTTTACGTCGGGTTCAGTAATTTTTCAGTTACATCGCGACATGAAAGCAGAAGGTAACCAACTTCTCAAACATAGGGGCACAACTCGAGAATTGAAACCTCATCATTGACAGGACCTGCAGGTTATGGTTATGCTGATGGTACGTGAAAAATAACCAAACATCTCGGAAACGCCAGATAAAGTGTATTCTTGATGACAAAATAACAACACACAACGTTTTAAACGAGGGCATAAATTGAGGCCTAAGTAGCTGCATACATCTAAATTATACCCTTTCTTGTTTTCCAATAACACTGTATGCTTATTTCTATATTTTTATTTTTACATTTAAGGTAGATTACTTATAAATCTCACAGAAAAAAAAAACGCATCTTCTGCTTTATAACTTGATATACTCCTATTAATTAGTAACCTTTCTCTATGACAAAAGTGACGATTTCAATTTCATTATTACCAACTTCCCTTTTCTGAGTACCAACATACCTCCCTCTCCCGCATATGACGTCTTCATTTCAGAACTTAACTTATACGCTATACTTGGGCATGCTCTAAATACGAAAATTTCCTCCTTAAATCGAGGTTTCTTGCCATGAAACTACTCTCACAAGGATGAATTGAGGAACGCTTGAAATTCTCACCGAGGAAGTTCTATGGTCGTTGTAAGGATCTATTGCAATTTTAGATTCCTCTTTCAAGAATGTTAACCGATATTTTTGGACCTTACCATACAAAATAACCATCTTAATTTTTTTGACTATACTTGATTTGACATAATACGTATATACATGTATATACAGACATTTATTAACCTGCGTTTCCGACACCGGAATTTCAGGCAGGCAGCACTTTGCCTTGAATGGGAAAATTTGACTTCGTGTTCCTGTCTCCTTCGTATGTTCATGCGTGTATATTTATGTATTAACTTCCTCCATTTGAGAGGTTGTTGAAGGACTTTTGCGAAGGGTGTTTCATACAACCAGGAGACGCTTATTCCTCCCGGGCACCTGCTCTCACCTCCATTTTATTGGGGTTTGCATTTGTCTGAATATTACACTAAACACGATATTGTCCCTGTTTACCCTTCGGTACTTCTTCGGTTTTTACTTTTAATGGAAAGAGTATTAATAAGATGTTGTTGACTCAAGGATATAAAAGAACATACTTTATATATCAGGAGTGTGATAATATACCTTTTTATGTCAACTACGTATGAGAGCACGCCAACAGTAAACAGGATTACGATGAACACAGCAGCACCTACGACAAAGGTGTGAATATATTTAAATTAAAATGTATAAATAGAAAGTGCATTGCTTATCGCAGTATGTTTCTTAAAAGCTTTTAGATTTTGCAACATACCTTTTTGTATATCTTAACAAATCACAAAACTATAATATGTAAGTTTAAAAGTACGAGATATTTATAAATAACTTGTATTTTTAACAAAAGCTCGAAGGGCGAATACTTATGAAAGTAATTTATGCAAATTTTCCTATCGCATTTACACATTGGTGGACTCCTGGTGGCCAGTAGTGTGGTCCAGTGCCTAAGTAAAGCGGTACTAACATTAAGATTTGGTTACTAGTAAGTATTCGAATGTACTTTTGTCATCTGTTTAGGTACTCAACTGTGCTTTGAATGTCTATGGATGATTATAACGTGCAGTTGATCAGACGCCCTGCCGATTAGGAATTGTTTTCCGTTCCAAAACATTATTGTGGAGATGAGCTGTTGCAAAGTACCTCATTTACTTACTTATCAGAAAATTAAAAGTAATTTCCTAAAGTTAATTAAACAAATGCTTGAGACTGAGTAG
Source organism: Pteria penguin (assembly GCA_035048485.1). Classification (NCBI taxonomy): domain Eukaryota; kingdom Metazoa; phylum Mollusca; class Bivalvia; order Pterioida; family Pteriidae; genus Pteria; species Pteria penguin. The sequence goes on along the minus strand of CM068589.1, from coordinate 36,611,648 downwards.
ACATTATATGAATGCTTCATAAACTCCAAATGAAAGATATGCTTTTAAACAACATACTTTTAGAAAAAAAATATTTACCGCATGTCATCAATACAAATGTAATCGTGGAATCCTGCTCTGTAGGTAATGTTGCAGAGTCTAATAAGATAAAAAGGAAATATCATTTTACGTTGCTATACATTTACTTATTAAACCGAAGTCTGGCGCATGTAAAATATCTGCGTAAACGTAAGAATTATGTCTTGTGACTTCATTTCTTTGAATACTTTTTGTTTTAACTTTGTCACGAATAGTCGTTTAGAAGACGGTAAATACATACAATTGTTACACATTTTTTTAGAATAACAGCAAGCGTTTTAATGTATATGGTGAATGTCCAAATTCATGTAATTGTTATTGATCTCCGACTATACTTCTATATTTCATGGTGGAGTAAGCTATATAATGGTTTTAAAGTCAATGTTTTCTGTGAATGTAGATAAGAGAACGATGAAATAATAAGATATCACAAAATGCTGACAGTTTAAATTTATCAGAAAGTTTTGAACAGCCTATCGTATCAATTATCAGTTCTACGGTGTACTTACAATTAAACATGTCTTCCTTTGTTGTGTTGTCTTGAATGAACACGGATGTGGTAAATTTTCCCGTTGAATTCATCGTGCTAGAAGGAAAACAATAAAGCAGAATCTAAGTTATTATCGACAATAAATGATGGATGATGAATATAGATCAGATTGTGATTCTAATTTGTTAAACAATGTCAGATTAATAACATTTGGAAATAATTGATTCGCATTAAGTATCAGTGTAAGATGCAAGATATATAACTTTTCGAAACAAATATGAAAACAAAAGTACATATTATAGTATTACTGGCGTATGTGTCATGCACATCGACTGATTCATATAGCTTTTATAAATGTTATCTTACAAAAGTAATTTCTGATGTGTTACTCACCTTTCAAATGAGGAATTCAAACAAGCAGGATCTAAGATTGATAGATTTTAAGAATAGTAAAAATTGTTAGCAATGAAATTGAACGAGAATATAAATATACCTAAGCTTGAGACATTAATTCAAGATTTATTTAAACAACAACATTTGATTCAGTCTCTCAGCCTTTCCATCCGCTTCAATCCAATACATTTTCATTGAGTGAAATTTTGTATTACATTTATGAAAATGACGTGTGAGTATTTAGAAATGAGAAATATCTATATGATTTACACGTCGTTTGCAATGTATACAAACAAAACGTTATTCTTGTTGTTTCGTATTCATTTCTTTCGAATAATTGTCTTACATTTGTAAAGGGCATTGGTGAAATAACCTTCTAAAGGACATCCCTCTCCACTGCAGGTTTGCCCCACAATATTATGATCACCAGTGGTAGAAAATAATGGACAAACTGAAAGTCAAAGTAAATATATTTGTCTTTTTACTTTTGTAAATGCAAAACACTTATAAGATACAAAAAAACCAAAAATGTATTAAATGAATTATTCATTAAGTAACGCCGGTGCATCACATGATTCCGTGATGATCCACCATTCAGCAATATTTAATTTTGTATAGTAATGACGCCATTTAAGGCCTGAAGAACTTCTAACATCAGAAGTCATATATGTCACATTTGTAAATTTCCAACATACACATTCATATAACACAAATGGAATATCTATTTACATGTTAATATATTTCTATGCCAAATAACATTTCGATCACTTTGAAAAATAAGAGGATGAAGTGCAGTTAGTTCAATAAAGTAAATAACAGTATAAGTCCATTATACTTCAGTCGGTAATGTATTAAACCTTAGACCTAGATGTACCCTCTTCGAATCCTACCGAAGGCATTTTAGTGTCATGTATTTCTTAAACTACAAGTGCTATTGCCATCTCTCAATGCTGCGAGTATTCTTTAGACAAATGTTTCTATTCCAATGCATTGGACGTGTCCAGATAAGTACAATAATCCTGATGTGGCGTAAAACACAAATAAACACAAATAAACAGCGATCAATGATACTATATGTTACAAGTCAATAACTCTCCAAATTTTCAAAAATAAAATTATTAGATTTTTTCAAGAAAATTACTGATATCATCGAACGTAAATACACGCACAGAAAGCGAAAATAAATATTCTTCTTATAAATGCACTTTTGGGAAATCCGCAACCTACGCAGCATGACATGACATGACAGGGCACAACAACTAGGGTGGTCGACTGTTGGCCAACATATACTCGTGCCCCACTGGTGCCTTTCCAGCATATGGCCGAGGAAATGAACAAATTATGGTTGAATTACTTCCGATTGCTGTAATGATACTGGGATCATAACATAACCTTTCTTCCGTTCATGTCAAATCGACCGCATGAAAGGTCGTTTAACTGAGAATTTTTCATATTGCAATAAACATTTGCATTGTATGTTTTTACATTATGTTATTGTTATAAAATATATATACGTAACTTATGTACAATTCACATTCAACGTTATACAATATCAGTTAATTTTTTTAACATTCAATGCGTACAAAATTCAGTTGAATGTTGACATTATGTTGCATTCTTGAGTTAAAGTAAAGTAGGCAATGACAGTTATTTGACGTCAGTGGACTACTTGAAAGGCTAAATCTATAAAATTCATCCGGAAGTAAATCTGTTTTTGTATCTTTTTGCACCTTTTATTCAATGAATCAGCATAATACCGGACAATGCAGTCTGATTCTCTAACTAGAGGCCATTACATAAGAAGTCAACGTACTTCCTGGCAAATCGATATAACCTACAAGAATTCAGTATAGCTTTCATACAATTTCATCCAAAATCATACAGATGATGTCACAAATGTTTAGATATATAATGGCAAGCTTAATGTCATGATACAGTCCTTGGTTTGCTGAGCAGAGGATCCCCATGTACGCTTTTTCGTTATAAATATCGCACAACTAGGCACAAAAATAAATTTGAGCAATCGCAACATAGCTAATAGCGCAGAAAACAAGAACAAAACATAATTTACACTGCACACTTTCTACAATATCAGATGTTTCTTTGAACATAAATATGTTTTATATAACCATTATAATTTTAAAAATAAGCAAAATGAAAGAAGACTACGCTTACTGTGACACGAAATTGATGCAAATAACTTATATGATAGGGTAAGCTTATACCTAAATACACATGGAAGGAAACAAATGAGTGAACCTTTTACATGACAATAGATAGCATTAATACAAATCACATCTACATAAACACTAAGCGTATCAGGAAAAAAGACATCAAAATGATAAGCAAAGAAAGAAAGAAAAAACCAAAACAAAACTATAACTATATATATATATATATATATATATATATATATATATATATATATATATGAATAGTTAACCGTATGAATAGATAAATAACTGAAACTAAATGTTGATGATGAAAGAGTAACCCAATATTGATTTTTAAATACATAGACAAAAAGGTTTAATAAATGATTTATAATCCAATGATATCCGAAATGAAATTCTCTTCACTTGAATAATAAATTCAATACCTCTGTCACCTGTTACATCTCCTATTTATAAATTTATATTGTAAGAGGATAATATTAATCGAAACAATAGTGCATTACTCAAATGAAGAAAAAGGTTGTTTGAATGGTATTTCCATGTTGTACTCCTGATAAATGCATGATTAAGGATTACAGGGTATCTTACTGAATTTAATATAAATGAAATCTATAAATGCTTACAATGTAAAAGATACAGATGCCTAAAATATTATGGGTTTCTACAGTTTCCTACTTGATAAATGAAACATCATTTGACTGAATGAGCGGTGTACAAAATTATACAAAAGTATATATTTATATGAATAGCTCAAATTGTTCTTACATTGAAGTGTGTTAAAATATTTGAATGGATAATAGTATTTTATCAGTATAAACAAAGCTGTAATAAAAAAAAAATAAATGGTAGGAATAATACTTACATCCTTCTCTCATATACATAGCTGGAACACAAAACTCCATCTCTTCACCATGTACTGAAATCCCACAATGATATTCCTCAGATTCGCACCCAAAGTAAGTTCCTCTTTTTTTCCATGAACTTTTATCCTTTGGGCATGACGATAATTTGTAACTTTGATCCAGAACAATGATACAAATGATAAACAAACATTCACACAGATATATACGATTGATTACCAGCATTGTTAACAAGCGAATTCTAAGCTATGCAATGTTACAAGTGTGTCTACAATACATGATATTATATTTGTCACGTAAAATAAAATGTACTTCCTCAAATATTGCAGATAGCCTTGTTACATAACCATATCTCTGTCATTACCGATGCTTACACGAAGGAAGGTTACAAATAGGAAATGTTTTGAAGTGTTTTATATTTATATACTCTTTCCTTTTAAACGTGGAATGTTTATGATTTCTACCCCCCCCCCCTCTCTCTCTCTCTCTCTTTCTCTCTCTCTCTCTCTCCTGTGTATATATTTGTAAATTGTTGGACAAACAGAGCAAAGTCAATATTTATTGTCTGTTGTTAATACAATGAGTGATGTTCAGATTCAAGTATGAACTGTCAGAGCTTGATTTTCGATACTGTAGCTGCTTTCAAACTTAACTTGCGCTCATCAAATATTTACAATACCATGTTTGTAAGTTTGAGCACATGTAGGGTTTTATATTTCTTTGCTTGATATATATGCATCTTGGGGTAGGTTCGGGTGTTTTACTTATTTGTATCAATTTCCTTATTGTTGTTAATATATTCCTGATATATTAATAGGAGCTTTACGTGTATGCATATATTTCTATCACATGAACACATTATACAATCTCAGATATCGTCGATTGTTAAATGATATTTCGACAAAAATATCCCTGGCGACAAATTGAAAGACAAACTATTTAAAAGTATTGATAAGTGTTTTAAAACTAAGAAAGATTGGAAATTCATGCTGGAATTTCTCATAGGCAATATATACGTTGTATTTGATAACCAAGTTTTCCAACAGAATGTCGGCATTCCTATGGACACTAATTGCGCACCTTTGCTAGCTGAGTTGTTCCTCTATTCATACGAAGTACACTTTAAACATAAACATTTATTTCATATTCAGATATATTGATGTTGTCTTGTTTTTAAATAATGAACAATTTGATACATATGCACACACACTATATCCCAAAGAATTTTAAACATACAACAGAATCCAGTTTTTGCCCTTCGTGTTTAAATCTTCTTCTAAATATCGACAAAAATGGTAAACTTCTTCAAGATGTGACAAACGAGACGACTTTAATCTTCCTATTTTTAACTTTCCACACACATGTAGTAATATTCCTTTATCCCCTGCATATGGTGGTTCAGCTGATCCAACGCAGCTTCTTTTGACTACGGTATATTCGTTCAAAGAGGCAAATTACTTGGTGAAAAGTTATTATCACAGGGATATGAAACCAAATGTCTATATCAAAATTCCGCAAGATAGAAATGTGGAAAATCACCAATCATTAATAAAGAGCTGGTATATTCCATAAGTTCTGATGTATTCATTAAAGCGTTTCGCCGTTTTGTTGCGATCCTTGGAAGCATTTTTCAGTCACCCAGAAAGATGACCTTTGTCGTGGTCTTAGTTGATATTGAAATTAAAATTTACAGTGCGAACGATGATTATAACTGAATGCAAAACACATTGTCTGCTGGTGACAATTTGTTTTTCAATCCTTTTTTTTAACCTTCACTACAGTAAAGAATCAATTTCTTAACGTTAGGTCAGTGGCAATTAAGGGATCGCCAGATCCAGCTTTAACCACGCCCATTACGTAGTTTCATTGTGACGTCACAGTTAAAATCATGTTTGACGGGCCATTTATTTATGACGCCATAATGAAAAAGTGTGCCAAAATGTGTAATGTCGGGCATTTGACGATCAGTCAATTATATCGCCTGGATTCGCCTCTTTCCTGTGTATAGGGTTAAGGCCAATAACTTTTCCGCTCTCCAAAACCCGACTTGAAAGTTTCAGCGTGATAATATAAATAAGACAAATACTGTAGCTCTTCCTTGTATTTGCTCCTATATTGGTATAATATTTATCTACATGGCCAGCAGCAAAATTCATCGACAAATTCCTAGTACTTCCTGAGATATCCAGCATCAAAGTTCAGGGTGACCCATTTTTGAGGTTACTCGAAATTAGTTTGGACCCGGAAAGGTCCGCGTATTCCGGTGTATAGCAGTCGGTTTACAAATGCAATGGGCGAGTACGCTACTTACGATTATCATTAAAGCATTTTCAAAATGGAAACCTTACCTCAGTTCGACAAATAAAGTCCGTAACTTCTTTAAATTGAAAAAAATCCTTTGCCAACTGCATTGCTATTCAACCAAGACGCCCTTTTTATTCACCTAGATGCAGCTAGCAAAGGATTTTTCGATTAAGAATAGAAAAGTTATTGGTCTTAACGCTATACACAAGAAAGAGGCGAATGCAAGCGATATATTCACATATGTGTTAGGTTTGTACTGTCCAAACAACTACATCTTACACATGACGCAAGCATAGACGAGGTGCCAGCAATTGTAAATGCTGTATAATAGACTCGGACTACTTCTTATGGGTATAAAACGTCTGAATTATCACAGTCTTGATCACTCGCTCCAATTACCATGAACTATGAGATAAGGGACAACATTGGCTTGTTCAATACCAAAAGACTTGACTAAGAGCAGGAGAAGAAAAGAAGAGTAAGGTTTGTCCTTTCTACAAAGTGGGAATATTTCTATTTTTATCCCGTAATAAGTGGAAATGCAAAGAATCGGCCTGGAACAGACATAAGTGGTCCAGATCAACCGTGGTAAAGAAATTTCGAGTAAAGATGCTTCGGTGCTAAAATTTCAAGTTTAAACTGACAGACAGTTGTGTTGAAGGCATACTTGTACAAATGAACTTATGTACTAATTTTGTATATTTGTATTACGACTGTGATTTACAATTCAGATATGTTTCCATGACAAGTATAAACATTGACATGTCGTCCTGAACTTTCAACAAAAGGGTGACTTACTGTCGTCTTATTCTCCAAGTATGTTTAGCCCGACACAGCGTAAGCTTTATTTTAATAATACTTTTGGCATTTAAAAGGGGGTAGGGAAGCCATTTGACATAAATGTAGGGCAGAAGTCACCATGGAGATGTACAATAAATCTTGATAGTAAGTAATGAAGTACATGCAATGGCATTACAAAAATATTGATGGTAATACATAGTCCCTGATCGAGAAACACTTTTGTTCCCCCCCCCCCCCCAGGGGGAATTTTGCAGACATACCTCATGTTAAAGTACATCTTCTTGTAAACATTTTAAGCGATGTTTGCACTGTGGCCTTTGGGCTTTACTGAGTTTTGGGACAAAAACATAAGATTTTTATCAAAAATCGCTGAAAATTAGAAATTTTGAATAAAATGTAAACAACTCGATAAATTCATGAAATAAAAGAAAAAAGAGGAGTTACTGGCTCATTTATGCGGCAGAAGTCACGATGGAGCTATACAATATAAAATATAATCTGATAGATCTTGATATGATCTATCTAACTAAAAAGGTTTCAGTACCATACAATGTGTCAAATATGTTATTTTTTGGATTAAATGTGCTATTTTTGCAAAATAATAGATTTTTTTTCTGATTTTATTCCATTTCGTCTATCCGGCTGAGTGTAGGTCCAAATATTTGTTTAAATGGTTATGGAATGATAAAACAATGTCTAATCTATTTAATGATATGCCATTTACCCAATCATGAATCATCAAAGAGGGATATTTTAAAATATTTTCCATTAAAGTGATGCCAAATATTAAAATCGCTGAAAATTGGAAATTTTGAATTAAGTGTAAAAAAAAAACCCAATAAATTCATGAAAAAAAAACATGTAATCCTATAGATTTTTATATGATCTTTCCAATAAAAGAGGTTTCAGTACCATATTATGCATGAAAAATTTGATTTTTGGGGGGTTAAATGTGCTATTTTTGCAAAATTAATAGATTTTTTTTCTGATTTTATTCCATTTCGTCTTTCCGGCTGAGTGTAGGTCCAAATATTTGTTTTAATGGTTATGGAATGATAAAACAATGTCTAATCTATTTAATGATATGCCATTTACCCAATCATGAATCATCAAAGAGGGATATTTAAAAATATTTTCCATTAAAGTGATGCCAATTATTAAAATCGCTGAAAATTGGAAGTTTTGAATAAAATGTAAAAAAAAACCCAATAAATTCATGAAAAAAAAAACATGTAATCCTATAGATTTTTATATGATCTTTCTAATAAAAGAGGTTTCAGTACCATATTATGCATGAAAAATGTGATTTTTGGGGGGTTAAATGTGCTATTTTTGCAAAATTAATAGATTTTTTTCTGATTTTATTCCATTTCGTCTTTCCGGCTGAGTGTAGGTCCAAATATTTGATTTAATGGTTATGGAATGATAAAACAATGTCTAATCTATATAATGATATGCCATTTACCCAATCATGAATCATCGAAGAGGGATATTTAAAAATATTTTCCATTAAAGTGATGCCAATTATGAAAATCGCTGAAAATTGGAAATTTTGAATAAAATGTAAACAAATCCATAAATTCTTGACAAAACATGTAATCCTATAGATTTTTATATGATCTTTCCAATAAAAGAGGTTTCAGTACCATATCATGCATGAAAAATGTGATTTTGGGGCAGTTAAATGTGCTATTTTTGCAAAATTAATACATTTTTTCCTTGTTTTATTTATTCCGTTTCGTGTATCCGGCTTAGTATAGATCCAAATATTTATTTTAATGGTTTTGGAATGATAAAACAATGGCTAATCGATCTAATGATATGCATTTACCCAATCATGAATTATCGAAAAGGGATATTTAAAAATATTTTCCATGAAAACCATGCTGATTATGAAAATCGCTGAAAATGGGAAAATCTTTATAAATCATTTATGCTTTATCATTTATGAGTTTTAAATGCATCATAGTATAGGGATTTCTACACATTTCAAATACACAATTTGAAAGGCACCCCATCCAACTCCCCCCCCCCCCCCCCCCAAAAAAAAAAAACAAATAGTAAACATAGAAAACAGGAAAATCATCTGAGAAATGACCCTCATCTCTCGCCACTTTGTTATTTCAAGCTAACAAATGCCATTTCTGTGACAAGGAAACAATAAATGTGAAGGGTACTAAACAAACCCTTACCAAATGTGTAACAGAATGCGTCTATCAAAGCCACAGTTGCCAATAAATGTGACGATCAGCTTTTGTCTAAAGTTTTGAACCATGTCACATGCTCCTTAATGTAATTACATATTAAACCAAATGCGTTCCTTTAGGCAGCATCAGACTTACATGCTTCAGAATCTGTGGCTAGTATCACTTCATGTATGTTTTCGTCGACAAGCATTGTGATGTAATGCTTCCCTTGCAAAAAGATCTTAGTTCAAAACTTTACACAAATGCTGATCGTCACATCTATTGGCTACAATTTGGCAACTGGGGCTTTGATAGACTCTTTAGCGCATTTTGTTACACATTTGGTAAGTTTTTGTTCAGTACCCTTCTCCTTTATTGTTTCCTTTTCACAGAAGAGGCATTTGTTAGCTGGACTTGCAAGGAATTATGTAAAGCACTAGATTTTCTCATGACTTGCAAGAAATTATGTAAAGCACTAGATTTTCTCATGAATAATATTTTTGTGCAATTTGATGGCAAGATATATCAACAAATAGTTGGGATTCCTATGGGTACTAACTGCGCGCCTCTGATAGCAGATTTATTTCTTTATTGTTATGAGAGGGATTTTATGGTTTCTATTCAAAAATCAAAACGCTTTGATCTCATTGACAAATTTAATAATACTTGCAGATATCTGGATGACATTTTGGTTATCGACAACCCTGCATTCGAACAATTTATATCAGAAATATATCCACCAGAGCTCACATTGAATAAAGCTAATACTTGAGATAAATCTACACCTTTCTTAGATTTAAACATCAAAATTATCAACCACCTAATATATACTAATATTTATGATAAACGTGAGGATTTTGGATTTCCTATTGTAAATTTCCCTTACTTGGATGGCAATGTCCCTCGACTCCCATCATATGGTATCTATATATCTCAATTAGTTCGATTTGTCAGAGGCTGCACCGATGTTTTGGACTTTCATAAACGAAATTTACAAATTACTACTAAACTTTTAACTCAGGGTTACAGATATCACAAGCTAAGAAAAACAAATTCTTCAGATCTTATTCAGAACTTCTATCTAAATTTGGAAATATGTCTTTTCAACAGTATGTATCCAATGGAATTTCCCATCCTAATTTTTACGGTGATCTCGTATATAAACTAAGGAAAGTAAAAGGCTCCGATAACGTTATTGTATCATGTAATAAAATAGTCAAACGTCTTCTAAATAGACAATATGATATTGAGATCATCAAAAAGACAATAGGTCTTGTATTTAGCCCCTCTACAGCCTTATGCAGACTTTTACTTAAACGTTGCACACTGACTAAGAGGGCGGTGGGGACTATATGACGGGCCTTGTCCAAACCTCTTTCAGAGGAGACATGGTCCTGAACCTCGTCCCCTCTGTCTGTTAGTGGGGACTCCTACAGATCTAGGGTTTTAGCTCGATTTCAGACTGGCAGAGCACGGTTTATCATGTTGATGTCGCATATATTTTTACACCATTATGTGTTTTACAATACCTTACGTGTTTATATTTTTATTACCTCTCAATATGCGATACCTGTTGACCCTTGTTCTTTACATGGAGGATTATTTATAAATGTACGTCCTTTGATTGTTCTGCTGTTACGGTGAGTGGGAAGGTGGGCTCGTAAACCTGTTAACCACACCATTTGTTTGGCTTTTGTCAAATTAAATGACCGTCCTAAGTCGGTATCGTAATTGCACTACAATCAAATATTTTTGTAATGTTTTATATGTTCTAGTATATTATTTATATTCATGTATTGTATAGGTCCATGGTGACTTCTGCCACAAAACTGAACTCCTCTTTTTTCCTTCTGGAAATAACGAAGATACGGCAGCTCAAGGTCTAACAGATGCGATACCGACTTAGGACAGTTAAATGACTAACAAACGGTACTCGGTTGGTGTGGCTAACCGGTTTACGGACCCATCTTCCCACTCATTACAAATGCAGTACAACGAAAAGACACGCATTAAAAATATAAATAATCCTCCATATAGAGAAGGATGAACGAGTATCTCAGATCGAGAGGTCTTAAATATATGTAAGCACCTATAGTAATGTAAAGTAAGATTAAGATAACAAAAATATATAGAGTGACATCAACATGAGGTAATTCCGCTTTATTGCTCTGGAAGCGAGCTCATACTCTTGATCTGTAGAGGGAAGAAGTTCGCATCCATGTCTCCTCTGAAAAGGTTTAGATAAGGCCCGTCATGGGGTTCCAACCGCCTTGTTAGTCAGTGTGCAACGCTCAAGAAAAAGTCTGCATAACGGCCCAATACAAGACCAATAGTCTTAACGATGATCTTAGGATCATACTGTCGATGTAGAAAACGTTTGACAATTTCAGATCCGGACAAAATTAAGTTATCAAAATATCTCACTCTCCCTTAATTTGTAAGCTAAATCACACCCGAATTATTATTATCGTTTCACTGCAGTCTGCCATTTTAAAGTATAAACAGGTTCGAGTAATTTTAACTGATTTAGCTCACATGGAAAATTTCATGATGCCAGGGTTGGATATTGTTAATACTCTTCTTTAATGTTTTTTTTTCTATTATTATTATTTGACGTAAACGTATTTCTGATACATAAAAGGTGTAATATGTAAATATTTGTATCATTATTTCTTTTTCTTTCTTTCTTTTTTAATCTATAATGATATAATTTTATAATTATATTGGATTATGGTATGGTATGATTATAGTCAAATTTCTGCAAATCACCGTTAATGCAATGCATGACGTCACTGACACCATAGCCTAATGAAAACTGCATAAGCGAGTGAGGATTATTTATGCAAAAACGGTAAGAATTCAAACTGTGCAACAAGTCTGAAATTCTTTACACGTTTTAATTGTATGTTTGCAATCACGTGGTAACAATTTATATATTAATAACAAACCTTAGAAAAGTGTATTGGTAGATTGCCCAATTTGGTCAAATGTTCTTGCAAACAATAAATTGAAGCCGAACAATAATATTTATAATTATGTTAAACTTATAACAGGCGTAATTGTGTACAAATACTGGGTGAACATTGCTGAATAGTGTAATTTTACAACAAATGTTCTAAATTGAAATTCTGTTCATATTTTAAAATCTAAAAGTTAGGCCCAGCAAGACGCATTTCAAATAGTCTTAATGTGAAATTACACAATGGAGCTGAGGATAAGGTTGCACCACAGCATTTATCTTGGTATCTTGATTTTTGTAGTTTAGTCCGCTTCATATAATGCAATGGGCCAATGACGTCATGTTGTTATGAACGTAACATTATAAAATCGTGTATTGCCTTTACACAGCTGCGTATGATTTTCCCTTCTCATTTTTACTATTATTTTACCAATTTATGCAATGTGTCAAATCACGGTTCACCATATCATTTACATCACTGTATGCTTAAGTTAACCTCGAGGGTAGTATGGAATAAATAAAGATAAGAGAATTTTCTACACTTATGTTATTGCAATGTAGTAATTACAAAACAACATATACCATTACATTTCTTTATATTTTAGCAAACACCAGAAGATATGAATATGTAGATTATTAGAAAAAAAGTGATAAGAAGATGAAATGAACTTAACAATTTCCAAACTTGTACAAATATGAGGTTGTATAAGATTTACGTATGAAATGTCGATCAATATATCTACATGGCACAATGAAAAATCAATTATTAAGACAATAAGCCTGCAAGGCTGAACAATAAGGATTGCATTATCGAATCTTACTTCGCTTCTTTTCATAATTTATCATTCATTTCGGGAGCTACTCTCCCTTAAGAAACGTTCACCTCATGCTTTGATACTGACTTTTCTTACGGAGTAATAAGTTTCTAGTAAAATCCGGAAAATGCACATTGAGAACAGAAATCCACCATAGATACAGGGATGCCTATTTTAGCAGTTTTGAAGTATATACTGCTTGAAATGTGTTGGTAGGTATCACAGTCGTAAGCAAAATATCCAATGCGAAACCGTTTGGGCAGATGTTGGAGCAAAAGAAAAAAACATATAGTAGAGTTTTTGTCTCTGAAGGATATGTTGTGATACAACTGACAACATACATCAGAGTTATAGAAGGACATGTTGTGATACAACTGGCAAAATACTTCAGTTATAGAAGGATATGTGATACAACTGACAACATACTTCAGAGTTGTAGAAGGATATGTTGTAATACTACTGGCAACATACATCAGAGTTATAGAAGGATATGTTGTGATACAACTGACAACATACTGCAGAGTTATAGAAGGATATGTTGTGATACAACTGGCAACATACTTCAAAGTTATAGAATGTGCTTCACACACGACTTCTTATAGATTACTACTAGACTGTGACATCAAAAGACCTGGTACAAGAGTCTGAAAATATCATAAATCCGTATTCAAACGAGAAATCTCCGAAACTTGAGGGCAACAACGGGTAACAGCAAGACAAGTTTTTCAGAAAGAAGTTTGATAGGTAGACCTTCATTTTTAGTTAGAAAATCAAGAGAGGTAAATTTCATCTATAAAACGGAGAAATGTAACTCCCAAATACGTTGGTAATAAGGTGACATGTTCATCTATTTAGTTGAACCGTTGGTGTGTCGTCTATGAAGTTGGGGTGGTTCAGTGGAGAATTTGTTCGGCTCGTGACCGATGACCGTTAATAATGATTCATTGTAGCTGTGTGTCCTTTGATTGTACTGCATGGCATGATGGGCCCGTAAACCGGTTAACCACAGCAACTGACTATCTTTTGTTACTCAATTGACCGTCTTATGTCGGTATCGCATTTGTCGTACAATTAATAATGGTGTAATGTCATTTCATTATCTATTATCAACTTTTATTGTACATCTCCTTGGTGACTTCTGCCCTACAGTCTTCCCCTTTCCCTTAAATGGGAGTAATCTGTTGTTCACTACAGCAGCCCCAATTTACACAAGCAACTTTGGTAAGCTTTGATAGTACGGTCAATGTTATAACGGATTTACCTTTTCGGAAAGTACAATACTTTCATATCGTTCCCAGATAACTTCCTTGCCATTTATCGTAATATGCAATATGTGTGATAAGTGTAAATTCCTGCGATCGGCGATGATGGGAACGTGTCCATGATTGACAACAATGAGAATGCTGAGCCGACATGGAGAGAGGTTTAGGGTATCAGGCTTGTGTTTGCCACGTAGGAGCTTCAAGAACTATGTTTTCTCGTTCTGATCGTTTCTTTTTTTGCTATGCATTGAATGATTATACAAATGGGTGGAAGGCATATCTTTCCTATCTAAACATGGATGACTCAACTCGTTTGTCCTGGAATCAGGGAACCAAGTCAAGTAAACTTTCATTCGATCGTTTTGTGGAGCCCGTGAATAAGAGTAAACTTCGAGTTTAGGAAACCTGTCTATTATTATTATTGTTATTATTATTATTATTATTATTATTATTACTTTAACTATTATTATTATTGTTATTATTATGATTAGTTTTACCATTATTATTATAATTATCATTTTTATTATTATTATTATTATTATTATTATTATTTTTATTATTATTATTATTATTATTATTATTATTATTATTATAAACCAACTGCTTCATTTTTTCTCTAAACACCATTATCAATAGTTGTGCGTGATCGGAATGCATGGTATTGATACCGTAACGTCCATTTCTTTCTGCGTGCTACAGCTGTTTGTTTAAACGGATTTGTTTTTGTGATTCGTAGAAAAGACCGAACTATGGGATATGTTTCTTGATTCACAATTCTATTACCATTTATACTTAGAGCGCGACACAAAGCATCCCAGCCTTTTTGACTTGCGTCTGTTTCGATTACTAACTCTGAATTGGGAAGAGTTACCTTTCTTCTATCCCATATCTTTAGTTAGTTTTGGCTTTGGAACTGAGATAGATCAGAGATTCGTAATCTCCTAAGAGAGACATCCTTTCTGCATTTACGATGGTGAATAGGGACGAGAAGTATTGCCCTTGTAAATTGTTTCGTGAATTTGACGAATAAGGGCCAATTTACACTGATTTTGAGATTCAAAGTCATATTTTGAGTATTTTATCTGAAATCACTGATACTTGATTGGTGCCCTGGGAGGGTTCGGACTTTTTGTAATTTATAATGAATCAAAAGTCTTAAGTAGTTAGTTTTCCTCTAATTTTGGGATGACCCGCACTGTCACTAAAGCTGTTGTAGTAGCCTCCGGATTGCCTATTTGCAGGGCCTCGTACAATGAAATGGTTGTCAAACTGGTGGCTCTTGTTTGGTATTTTGAAGAATCCTCGGATTTTGTCGCGCTGACCCCCAGCTCTTCAATATGTTCTAATGCTGGAAGAGCTAAGAAGACCCTTAAACGTATCATAGTATTCGCTTTCAACAGTCAGGTATTATTATTATTATTATTATTATTATTATTATTATTATTAGGCAGACTGTAGCTTCATGAGTAAATACAGAGGATAGGCGTTCCTGGCCTGAAAATGAATAATTTTCTCTCTCTCATTTGTCATTTCATCTTGAAGGTATTGGCTACATTACCATTGTTGGGAATCACAGATTCTGACATGTGAACCAGTGTTGAATTTCCTAGAGGCGGACTTCCCCTAAAGTGCTCCTGCACCATTATAATTGGTTATATCACAAATGTTTTTTTTTTTTTTTTTTTTTTTTTTTGGAGAAAGTATTTTTTTTTAAATTTAGGCTGACAATCGATAGTTGAGAACCGACTACTTGTACGGAAACTCTCAGTATACAGAAAGACATTTTCGTGTATTATACATGTACATAACCTTCGTATAGTTAATGCGTGTATGTAGTAAGTGTATGCCTTTTAATCATTAAAGTTTAACCAATATGTTTTTTCTATAACATATATTTTACATGCTAGAGATGCAATGCAGTATGTTGTGTTGAGTAGGTAACGTATATTTTCCTTCGTTTTTGATGAACATTACGAAAAAAGAAATAAAAGAAAATAAATAAACGAAACAAATTCATATATAATGTTGTCCCCAGCACAGACACCAACGGTTACCTTAAACTGCGTCAAAGATGAATAAAAATATAACGATATGTCAATATTTGTAAGTGTGCATTTGAAACATGCGGAAAGACAGAGGACATACGTTACATGTAACGTTAACGTTTTTGTGGCATACAAACAGACTGACACACAGACGGACAGATGAATAAAAATACACACGAATCATTGAAATGTAACGGGTTCGTTAATAGAATGTCAATCCATGCTCTTTGACTTGCTAGATTTTTCGGTCTGTATTATTCCGGAAACTGCAGACACCATGAAATACATACACAAATTATTAAAATTGTCTGTGTTTATTCGACTTGTACGAGGGGTGTTCCGAAATTATTGTTACTTGCGCAATATCTCGTGGAAATAGTGCTAAATGAGCTTAAAACTACCTCATGGCGATAGCGTGATATCTGAAGCGTGGTATAGGTAATTTTCTCGCTCACAATTACACTGACCTTGGTACTGTGTACATTGTTTTGTAGCGTACTCGTTACACTCTATATAAATATGGTTGGCAAGAGAGCTGAAAACGTAATTGAAATTAGGGCCTATATCAAAGGTAGGTCTCTACTTGGCTTAAAGGCGGTAGATATTCATCGTGAGGTGTGTGATATTTATGGGAAGGGTCAAATGTCATATATGACTATTTGTAGGTGGGTTGCTCGATTTAAGTCGGGACACCAGCAGCTGAAAGATGCTGCTCACACAGGTCGCCCTGCAGCAACAACAACAAAGCATAACATTGAACGAATTCGGCAAATCCTTGAAAAAAAGATGCAAGGTACACTGTCAGGCAGTTAGCTAAAATGATAGGCTTGTCTTTAGCACGTATTCACTGTATTTTAAAGAAACATCTTAAGCTGGGCAAGATCAATGCCAGGTGGATACCCCATTTACTAACTGACGACCAAAAGAGGTCCCGGGTTGACAAGGCCAAATCCTTATTGAAGAAATACCCAAAATACAGGAAAAAGGCTTTTTGATAATTTGGTCACAGGTGATGAAACATGGGTGTATTTTTTCGAGCCCAAAAGAAAATGCTCTAATCGAATCTGGGCAAACAAAAACGCCAGGCGCCCTAGCATTGCTAAAAGAATATGCACCGTGAGGAAGGTTTTGTATGTCATATTTTTTGATAACAAGGGTCCAATCATGCAAATCCCTGTTCCGAAAGGCAAAACTGTCACAGCAAAGTATTAGAGAGACGTTGTACTTCGAAAACTGAAGAAAGTCTACAAACGCCGCCGCCCACATACAAGTTTGAAGTACCTCAGACTCTTGCATGACAATGCGCCAGCACACAGTTTTTGAAGTCAGAAAAGGTCACTGTCCTCCCCCACCCTGCATTTTCACCAGACTTGGCCCCCTGTGACTTTTTCTTGTTCCCCAAACTAAAATTTCACCTATCTGGAAAAAAATATAAATCAAGAAATGCCCTTGGCTCTGCCATTCACCGGTACACCAATTCAAGAGTACGAAAAC
Organism: Pteria penguin; assembly: GCA_035048485.1. Classification (NCBI taxonomy): domain Eukaryota; kingdom Metazoa; phylum Mollusca; class Bivalvia; order Pterioida; family Pteriidae; genus Pteria; species Pteria penguin. The sequence continues at coordinate 36,593,787 of CM068589.1, read as the reverse complement.
TGTTTCCAAAAGTGGATTGATCGGTTGAAACGATGCATAAATGCAGAGGGGGAGTACTTCGAAGGACAGGGCAAAGTAAAATGATCACAATTATTTCTATCAAAAAGAAATCGCCAAAGTAACAATAATTTCGGAACATCCCTCGTAGAATTTGGTGTTGGGGACATGTCACTGATGCGCAACAAATGTGAAGTATTGGCCCATATTTTCCCAGAAAACTGTCATTTACTTGAGGACAAGATATATATTAAATATACTCAAACATTACACCGTACTATTGTCGGAAAAAAGAGAAACAAAGGCACTTGTTCAAATAAAATGCGTTAAGTTAAACAACAAAATAAAAATACACAGTGTTGGTGGATCATACAATCAGACAAATGAAATAGTACAAAGTTCGTATTTCTGTATGGTGTTATCCTCGTAAAAGCTTAAGTAATGGTCCATATTAATTTCAGATAATATTGTAATAAAGTGATGCAAGGGGGTGTAAGTACAAAGTATGGTTTTGTAATATAAATATAAATAATGTATTGAAAAACATGCATTATTGAGGATTTTGTTGTATCGTTATTTGTTGAATATAATTATTACAAAGAAGATCAACTTTAGATTTAAAATTAATGATAAAAGTACTGTGTTAAATTTGTCATATATGCCAACCAATTGACTCCTCTGCAGAACTCTCTAGCGTAATTCTCTAATGCTTGGAATTTCTATATGGCAGACGATATCAACAATAACCATCAAAACTGCATTTTTAAAATCTTTACTGATGTTAATGATTGTCATTCTCTAAATTGCCCATTACAGTAAATCAACCCTTAGTTTCAGTTAAAAAATGTCGACGTTCTTTATCATCTCATTTCAGTTTTTTACATTTGCCTCATGATCACCGGTGTACTCGACCTTTCAATATGTTCTTTACGCCGAGTAAAATTATAAATCCTACATTGTAATTGAACATTATTGTTATGTCAGTTCTCTATATATCATCTTAAATGGTGTGCCCGTAAACCGGTTAACCACACCAATTGAATGACGTTTTTACTTCAATTGACCGTCCTAAGTCGGTATCGTAATGGCAACACAATCGAATTTTGTATTGTCGTTTTGCAGTGTATATTATACTATCATCGTGTTTTGTGTGCATGTGCTTGTTGATTTTTGTCATACAGCTTTGTCAGATGTCTTCTGTTTTCTCTCTTAAGAGATTTATAGATTTGTTTTGGTATTTTTTAGAGAATGGGTTGTTATTGTATATCACACTTACAATGTATATGGATTATCAATCCATTAAAATGGTGAGGTGAGCTACATGATGCAATGTACACAAAGATATACCGTTGCAACGGACCGAAAGCCGGTGTGGCCTAGCGGAGAACGTGCTCAGCTGGTGATCGAGAGGTCCCGGTTTTGACTCCCACCCTGGGCACACCGGTGTTCTGTCTTTCGAATGAGACAGTAACAAACGAGGTCCCATGTCACGTAAAAGATTCCTTACTGCTTCGGGTGGGTCCGTTGCAAAAGTCTTAATTTGTATGCGATGCATCAGGCAGATGCCATCACCATATACGTATAACAATAGCCGCAAGTAGTGTCCCTAAATGAATGATAGGGCCACAATTCCTTACGTTGCGTACACTTGCATTTTTGATAAACGGAATGGCCGGCACGATTCTACGCATTCAGGCATCATATTGAGCAAATATCTAACATATATAAACATAAAGCAAACGATCGGCAATGTTAACTTACCCCCGATCTGTCGTCTGAAGGCTCTACACACATTTTTCCCCAACCTGTTTCAAATTTGCCGATTTCTGTGTCAGCCATTCCGTCTCGCGAGATCTCGTTAACAGAAACCTCACAAAGAGAGGCGGAACTGAAGAAAAACACGTGGTCATGTCATTTCTCTGTTTACATTTTATTCATCGGCTAGTTATTTAAGAGGAGGAAAACTAAATTGAAATGACCAGAAATGCGGTAACTAGGCGTTAAATAAAATGTAAACAGAGAAATGACATAAAAATAACAATGACCACGCACCTATGACCACGTGTTTTTCGTCAGCTCCGCCTCTTTTTGTTAGGTTACTTATTCGCAACGTAAGGAATTGTGGCCGTATCATTCATTTAGGGACACTACTTGCGGCTAGTATAATAATCATGGAGTGAAGTAAAACAATCAAGCAAGCAAGCAAGCAACGGACACATCAAGAGCAGTGAGGAATCGTGTTCGTGTAAAGCCTACCATGAGACGGGGCTTGGTTTAAAAAGTTCTCATCCGAAAGACAGGACGCCTGCTTGGTTCTAACAAGGGACTTCTAGTTCACGAGCCAAGTGCCTTGCCTACTGAGCTACACAGAGTCCTTAAGCAATTTGATAAAAAATTGGAAGAAACAAAAAAGATTGAACGTAATACCTTACGTATAATATTTTTGAATAAATAAATACAAATTACGAAAGTACCTGGTGTTCAGTAACTATTGCACCAAACAACAATGTACTATCGTGGACATTTTTGGACTCTTGAAATTCAGAGTCAAGACTAGGTGCACAGCAGGAGTAAGCGCGTATTGTATGGCTAAACACATCCGCAATGAATGCCCCTACATGTAGGAAACAGATGTAACCCAGATCTGTACATATAAATGAATGTGAACCAACACTGTATACAGTGTCATTGTCACGTAGCAACAGGGATACAGTACAATACCTCTTAAATCAAACCTTCCGCGAGGAATTTTTCTACGACTTCCACATTGTAAAGGGAATAAGAGTGACATTAAGACGAAAGTAGCAGGCGTCAAGTGACTATGGTACTAACATCAATGTATCACAGCGGACATTCGGACCCCTTAACTTCAGAAGCTAGACCAGGCCCAATAATGTAGAAAGTGTCATTGCGACATAACATCATGGAAATAGCATAAGTAAAACCCTCCGCCGGGAATTAAAAATATGCAGTTATAAGAAAAATAAAGTGATAAATGAAAACATTGACTATCTTCAAATTTAATGACAAAGCTGTTACATTTCAATATATGTATATATGTCAATTACTAAGTCATTTTTTCTGATATGTAAAGTTTGAAAGTAAAAAGTAAATATTTTATGGACATGAACAAGGCCCTATTTTAGATAAATTTCGCCTCTCCTACTGACAGAGCACTTTTTTTCTTCTTCTTCTTTTAAGTGTTGAACAGGTAAATTGTTTTTTTAAGAAATCCCAAACACTACCAGCGTCGGATCTCAATTGTTAGTCTAGACTTAAATTATAATACCTCACGGTATCATCGCATGTTAAATAGTCATGTCAATTTGAAAGCCTATAATTTTGTTTCATGGATCACTATATAGTGCACGGAATGGCACTATCAGTTCACATCGAACTCAGTTTTCAATATTCACATCGGTAGAGTCCATAGACAGTATAGTACCCGCGACAATTTCTACATCTTCTTCAGTGGTTGACTTATAGTGAAATAATACGAAGTCTTAAAGCAGCCAGATTGCATAGAATAGAAAAATTATACAGATTTTACTTTGTATTGTCATTATTTTAAATCTATACCATCCTCTTGTTGTAGGTAATCAGTCTTAGTCGATAGGAAGTCGGTCAGTCGACCGAAACCTTTTTGTGAGCTGATAGAGTCGCCGCATTTATAAAGCTTCGGTGTGGCGTTACTATGTATATGTGTTTGTTTTTTGTGTGTGTGTGTGTGTGTGTGTGTGTGTGTGTGTGTGTGTGTGTGTGTGTGTGTGTGTGTGTGTGTGTGTGTGTAGGTGTGTGTGTGTATGATTGTCTGTGTATATGTATGATTTAACGCCCTTTGATTTTCTCTTGTCTAGGAAAGACATTTTTATTTATTTTCCGTGACAAAAATAAGTGGGTCAATACATCCAAATCCAGATCTCCTTCTTTTTGGACCAATCTACTTGCGTCCAAGCGGCATAAGTCATCGATACTCGATGCAGGGTTTGTGAATTTTTCAGCGGTGGATTTAAATGGTGAGGGGTTAGGAGGATTGTCCATTTATACGTACTGTATTTAGTACTTCATGACACAGCTTGTGACATAAATAGCTGTATGTCAATAATCGGTTTACAAGTGTCTTTCTATACAAAGTATGTTAGCTGATGACATCAATATCATTTCAGAACTACACATAATGTTAAAATTACATTAGATCCCCTGCTGATGCCCAATCTAACACTCCCCCATTTTCTACCCATTTCTTTTATACGAAATTTAATGATGGGATTATATATCTTATTCATATGACATATATATTATAGGGTCGCATTAAAACTTCACGTGTAAATATTGCATGATGTATACCACCCCGACCCGACCCATATAATCGAATCGAGATTCGAATCAGCATATGATACACTAATAAATCATCAGCCCACTAGCACATAAACATACAGATAGGAGTCTTAAGTACCGGGCAGACTTGGCTTTCTAAATAGGTAGTACAAGTTAGTGTTGTGGTTTATTTATGAATGGAGGTAATTTACATCCTGCTATGTATTTCAAGCCCTCTCGTAACAATATCTGGTTTTTGCCACTAGAAAATGCTGGATCCCCACCTGATTTAACATCAAATCAAACGCGATCAAATTCTATTTAATGCAGCTGTCTATTGGTTTGCGGTGCAGTAATTTCAGTTAGATTTCCGCATTGCGCAAACATGTATGAGAAGCTGATTATCTTCCTGGGTTTCTTCCCGCGATAATTCCAAAGAATTTCTCAATACGTCAGTTTCTGTATACACATCGGGGCCGTCAGTTTTCGGTTTTTATGTGCTCCTTGAGGTGATGGTAGGATACCCCTGGCCGTTGTTGCAAAGGATGTCTCGAAAAATGTGAATAATAAGTCAATTTCGGTGAAACTACCAACACTAATTTGTGGAGCATTGTCAAAATGAAGTATGTTCGTGCATTATATCTTCCCAAATATTTTTTATTGTTCTTTGAAGAAGCCAACTTTCCACCTGGATCTGCTGTCTTCAACTTCTAAACCGTCCCAATAGTTCTCAGTTTTATTTTAAAAGTCTATTTGAATATATATTATTATCCTTCATGTATTTGTTGATTTATTAGCGTTGAAAGAGAGCGGATCATTAAATTTTACACAGAGACAAATGTAAAATGTCGAAAAATGTCTGCATGGATCAGTATAACGAAACTCGCCTATTTATCAATGATAGTGTCCTTTTAAAACTGTATTTCAAGACTTTGGTTAATTAATAGGGAATGATTTTGTGAAAACAATCCCAAATGATATTGATATTAGCTGCAAATATAGAAGGGTCGGTTGTAATAAACCTTTAAGATAATCGGAACTTGTCGACTTATACTTTTACAGTCTTAGAAAACCTAGGAGAATCGGTTAGGTGCTAGACTTGAGGTTCGGGTTCGAGTCCAGCCGGGTCTCGTCGGTGTTCTGTCTTGATAGAAATGAACTCGCAGTTATGTTATTTCAAATATTAAGAGAAAATATCCACCAGAAAAGAAAATGTTGAGTAATATGCTGTTTTGCCTATACATGTAAATGTACAATGTCTGAATCAATCAATAAATAAATTTGAAAATAAAACTCCAAATTTTCATTTGGTAACCACATCAGAGGTCACTACGAGTCTTTATGATATATTGACATCAACATGAGTAAACAGTGCTCTGACGATCTGGAAGCGAGCTCAGACCTTTGATCTGTAGGATTCCAGACTAACAGTCAAAGCGGATGAGATGCAGGGCCATGTCTCCTCTGCAGAGGGTTTCAGTAAGGCCCGCCATATGGTCCCGACCGCCCTTGTAGTCAGCGTTACACGTTCAGGTCAAAGTATTAGATTATCGCATATAATCTTAAGTAAAATAAATGGTACGAAATAGGTCGTGTTATGTGAACTTTCTGCAAGATTCAGTTGGTAACTGTACAAGAACCAGCTTCTGATTTCATTTTTGTGATAATGGAAATGTAATGTAAAGCGGAGTACATATTTAGTTTAGTCATGGACATACAGACACATGAGATAAAATTCTAGGTCTCGTCACAGAGATGAAAAAGCGTGTTTTGTAATAAACACAAGAGAGAGACAGGGGGCACGATAATTAAATATGGGAAATGGATAGATATAAATTTAAGAAATACAAAAGCACATGAGCTTGACGTTATTTTGAATTAATCTTTTACGTACAATGTATTTACTTCAGTATGACGCACGCATATTTCAGTATTTTTTTAACGTACGGCTTAGTATGTAGTTCCTACTACTAATTACCCGTACGTAGGACTGTTTATATCTTGATTTTGGTGTTTTACGCCGATTTAAAGAGTTTTTTCGGTTATAGCAGTCTGTCGTACGTTCGTATGTTTAAGAGATAGTATGTGGTTAATCAGACTTAGAATATTGTAAATACCACATATCCCGTTCTTACGACTTCGTTTCTGCAGGTCCTTGGTGATTTGTGTTTTACAGCTTTGTCAGATGTCTTCTGTTTTCTCTTGTTCGGATGGCTTAGTATGGCGTATGTTGTTTTTGGTATCAGTAACACTTAGACCTTTGGTCATTTTTAAATTATTATCTTCTGTTTTACTTTACACTGTCCATATTTATTCAGCTTCTAGAAGTTACATCTGTGAACCTCAGTCTTTGCAGATAACTGAATATAAAATAAATGTGTATGCATTATAGAATGTAGAATCACCAATTTTATCGTTATTTGAGTCGGATTAAAAATGTTTTTAAATAAATATTTTGCTTGATATTGGAATACGGTATTTAACAAAAACAATAAAGTAAATCATGGACTATGATGATATCACAATTGCTTTCACCTCTACACTTACTCATTATACACCTAGCCTAGAGTATGACCATATTTTATACTATCAATTTTACTGCATCACTTAATATCACATCATATGACGTGGCATATCCGTTCGTATCAACCTCTATTTTCAAAACTAGCATTGACATAGTCTCTGCATAGGTATTGCACCCACACCAACTTCAGAACCTTCGTCAGGGTTGGCTTACAGTGCATTGTAATCGGTATCGTAATTGCACTACAATTAAATATTTTTGTAATGTGTTATATGTGCTAGTATATTATTTATATTCATGTATTGTATAGCTCCATGGTGACTTTTGCCACATAACTGAGCCAGTAACTCCTCTATTTTCTTTGTAATAGAATATCAAGGCTTAAAGCCGAAAATTGCATTAATACAATAATCGTCTAGCAAGTGACATGCTTGACAACTACGCACCGAGGTAAGGGAATCAGAACAGAGAAATAACACAATATCCATATTTTACTCTGCATTGTTATTAGTTAATTTTTATACAGCACTTTTGTTGTTGGTGTCCAGTGGATACGAGGTCAGTCGAACCCCGAACTTTTAGTGAGGTTATTACCATGGTAAGATTTAACAAACAAATATCTAATTTCAAAACATATACCTGGGCATTAAGTTGATGAATCGTATGCTGAATTCGGCAACTGGTGTGTGTATCAGTAATGGTCAAGACCTAAACTATGGAATTAGAAATTTAAACTCTGGATATCGTTAGATTTCGATTGGAATTATTTTCGGCAATGCAAGGTACCTGCGTTATACTTCCTTGATTATCAAGTAAATGTTTATCATTTACCACTCGTTGTCGAATTAGTTCAATGTATATTTCCTCGAATCACTTTACATCGGCTATCCTGTACGTGAGAAATATATTTTGACTCACTTATCAGAGGAACTTTCAACAGCAAAGTCAGAGGATGATCAGTGCTATTGTGTTTCTCATATTGATTTTGGTGTGGACAGTGTCATGCGAACCATTATTTATAATGGATAATGTTCGATATGTAAAATCGTGTACAGACGTGCCCAACATAAGATGCCCAAGACATTACCGCGTCATGTGTATGGTTACTACAGGGGAACTTTTCATTGAGACGTGCTATAGAGGGAATCAAATACCAGGTATATTTTTACTATTAATAGTGTCAATCATAACAATAATATTTAATGATTTTAGAGACGTGCCATAATCCGTCAAATATCATTATATACACTGTATGAGTTTATGAAAGACATTTGATCTTCTGATGTAAAATACCAGATTACTGGTTTACGTCCTGTAATTCCATAGATACATTACTACTAGACTCCCCATGTTTAACGCCCGTTCTCACCCGATTTATGTTTCTATAATTTTTGTTGGACCGGATTACATCAGAAAACGCGCTTTAATATTTCAATGGGCGGAGCTTGTCTTGAATGGTTAGATACGCTAACCAAGTATTGTACTACTATTTACAAGAATAGAAGACCATTTATTTCTAAAATAGGGCCATTTCAAACACAACACACAACATATATGCATATACATACAAATAATGACACCAGACCGTGATAGATTTAAGATGACGGCATAAACACAAATCACAGACATCCGAACGAAACGCAAATCAATTACAGCTGACAGACCCAGTTCATTGGAATTGGAATTAACAGAACTGCAAAATAACCTTTCACGGTTACATTTTGGTTTCATAGCAAGATTAAAGGTTAGAATTGCACTTTCAATTTTCTTTATATGTTAGACGACAAAGTGCACGTGTTCATTACTACTACATGCAGACAACACAATCGCATGTGCATGAAGCGGGTCACTTCTTCCGTTTCATATATTACATCTTGAAAGGTAATCAACAGAATTACCTTTTGCAGTTTTCTTCCAACTTTGGATTCATAGTAATATCAGTTACTGAAAATTGCATTTGTACTACAGTAGGTGTCTACATGTACTACTGAGGACTGCAAACAACACAGGCTTCTGCCGTTACATACGCTTCATATTTAATTTCTTTGTAATTAACCCATTCAACAAGATAAAATAATCCAGTATTTTGTTGTCGCTTCTATTAGAGCTTTTATTAATAGTAAGAATAGTACAGCATTTCAATAATCTAAGATCTGTTTATATTGATGCACTATTTTCCTTAGTTATGGGAGAACTTAAAACCTAGATCATAGTTTTAAGAAAATAAGTACGTGAATCAAATTGGAAATTAGATTTATTAGCGTAAGTTCATTTACAAAATACCGCGGAGAGTTTCTTGAAAAATTTGAGCGTGACGAACCATAATTATATTCAATGAACACAAAAACAAAAACACTCATTCGTTACTTAAACAACCCATTAATCATAAAGATAAAAGTAACCTGGCTACATTTGATTATAGCATTTATCTGTCTACATGATACTATCGATGCATTGATTGTAGATATCTTCATTTGAGAGGCTTGTTTTATAATTAGAGAAGACATTTGGTCGAAATTTCTAGTTTTACGCAATGAATTCAATAGTTTTATCCAGCGAGGGACTTCAGATTTGGGTTATAATCGAAAGATCAAATGGGATTTTAATGGCTTCAGAATAAGGAAAATTGTAACCCCTGAAGAAAATGATGATCTGAATAAGTGAAGAATTTATAAATTATGAATCAATATGTATTGAATATAAGAATATTATTTTGAGTGTAATTTTAAAAGGTTCACTGTTTCTATGACTTCAATTTATATCATCAATAATGTCATGGTATATTCCATACGTATGTGTTCCAGCCGTTGACTTTTGCTCTTTAATTAACTGGGATGACATGATATATAGATAATTATTTTGATATATATTAATATGATCTATGAATTATTTATTTATAAATATTATTAGTAGTAGTAGAATAGTAGTAGTAGTAGTAGTAGTAGTAGTAGTAGTAGTAGTAGTAGTAGTAGTAGTAAAATTATATTTATTATTGTCTGTAAATTATTATTTCATTCATTCATTTAATTCATATTTCCCTCTTGTATAGCTGTCCTTAGATTGATAAAATCTTTTATTTACGTTTTCGGCCACTTTTGTTTTAACTCTGCTCTTCTAATATTTACAAATTACTTGAATTTCAATCATTTGGCCATGAGCATTACTGAAGGGATACAAATAGTCGAAAGGGACATTAGCCCCCAGCATTATAATATTAATACCGCATATACATGATCGAAAATATTGTGCACTCAATACATTCATGACACATTTTCACCTTTTTTCCTTAAATTTCTGTATGGGAGATATTTTTGGCAGATCGTAGATCCTTGCTTTCCAACCGATTTTTTTTTCGTATGTAAGTGAATACATCAGGTTCTTTAGTTCTCTTCTTTGTAAATTATTTCGAATTTTATTGATATTATCATCTATTTTTAACCTTTCTGGATCATGTTTATTGTATGTAAATGCTTATAAGTCATTGGAGTCCTTGACTTGTCTTTGTCGTATATAGCAGGTTGCTGTTGGTTGAAGTTTATTCATGTTTATATGTATATAGCTTTGTATGTATCTTTAAGTATATTTGCGTGAGTGTGTATCTCTTTATTTCAATATCTGTGTGTGTATGTATGTGTAAGTGCATACATGTATGAGTATATTCTATGTATATGTGGATCTTGGATGCTTTAGTTTATCGCAGGAAAATGTTGTCAAATTCGCATTTACAGTATTATTTAGTGTTATTTCTGTCTTAATACTTTGTTTACTTTGCGCTGAGCTGATTTAATTAAAGGGTATGGGTTCCATTTAGAGATTTTGCTATTTTTGTTTCCACTTGCTAATGGTCAAATGCCCGAAATAATGTGGATACTGAGTGTTTCTTGTTACTTATTTACCCATCCTAAATATCAGAATAAAAATGTATATAACACTTCTCCCGGGCACCTGGTCTCACCTCTGAATTTCAGGGATCCGTCAATGTCCACTGAGGTACATTGTTGTTAGTGTCATAGTCATGTGACACCAGTTACTTTCGTATTTTACTTGTATAGATATGAAGCACTTTAACAAATGTCAAATGTAGATACATCAGAAACCATTATTATCAATCAAGTTATTTAAGATTTATCGTTATATTATAATTTGATTTATTCCTCATTATCATCATCTTCTTCTTTTTCCTTCTTCATATCATAAGCTGGCGTGGCCTAGTAGTATCGTGCTGGACTCCTAATCGGGAGGCCGGGGTTCGATTCCCGCTCTGGTCATGCCGGTGTCCTGTCTTTCAGATGAGACAGTAAAAACCGAGGCCCCGTGTCGTGGTATGCATGGCACGTTAAAGATCCCTCACTGCCTCGGGTGGGTCCGTCGCAAAGGTCAAAATTTGTACGCCCCGCATCAGGCAGATGCCGTCACCATATACGTAAAATATTCGTGGTGTGACGTTAAACAAAAATCAATCAATCAACCAATCACTCTTCGTATCATTGTTATTATTATTGTTTTGTTATAATTACTATACTAACTATTAATACTATTACGCTTTAACAACAAAGCATCATATTAAAAGTCTTTAAGAAAATTTATTGCTATCAAATTATTGGAATAAAATCATTTGTTTCTCCATAAAAAAAACCACCCCCCCCAAAGAAAAAAAAAAAAAAAAACCAAAATAAAACAAAACAAAACAAAATTTGAAAAAAGGGGAAAATAAAACCATTTCCTCATTTACCAAGTACAGTCAGTCTGCAACACTGACGTCTATGTGAAGCTGGGTGAATCGAAAGATATTTCTTCCTATTTCCTCGAGTATCCATTTCCGTTTATCTTTTTTATTATTATTAATTTCATTTTTAAATGAAATAGTTCAATCATCACAATTTAGAAAAATGATCAGAGTAGAAATGGTGATGGTAATATATGATGTCAAATATGTAAAATCATGTTCAGGGATGCCCAACAAAAGATGCTCACAAGCCCTCCCCCAGGTCATTGCCATGTCAGGTGTACGATGTACGAGTATAGAACATTCGATAGAGATTCGATATAGAGGGCATCATATAATAGGTGTATCATTTACTATGAACCGTTTTATTCACGACGATTTTATTTTGCGAGTAGCAGGAATAGCTCAGTTATATATCATATAAGAGGACCATTAAAGTAACATTATAAACGAAAGAAAATCTCTCAAATTTGTTTTAAACATATTGCGGACGCTAATGACAATATTACTATATTTTTATGTTTTCAACCTTCAATTACATCAGTAAAAAGTAAAGTTCAATAAATAATCACAACTTGATAAATATATCAGTACGTTTGTGAAAATAGACTTGTGGATTTCTGTGGTCAATTAAATTTAAAATAAATTACAATGCGCTATATTCGGTCAATTTTCGTTAAAATTACCGACTGGCAATCATCACAGGTTTTATCTATCAATGTCCACTCGATATAAAATCACGAGAGCTAACTTGTGAATAATTCTAATTTTCATGAATGTGTCAGTAGCAAATATACGATGTGGTCGTATGTGCTTAAAGTAATTGAGTATGCATAGTTAAAGACGTTTTTACCGATTTTTAGCATGATATGAATATAGCAGTATTCACAGTTTTTTTCTTTATCTTTTTGCTCCATATTCTAAGACTTATAAAAAGAAAGACATTGAATACTACAATATCACCAGGAGTATTTTATGCTTTACCAAATTTATTGAAAAGTTAGTTCTGACACCCATTACAATCTTGAAGGACAAAACAGCTGATTACACAATATGCAAATTGAAAGTGATATTTCTTTCTCAATTTTATAATGATAAAATTTAATGAAAAAATCTAGCCTCTTAGAGAATTTATAGAACAAATTTAAGTATCTATATCTCCCATTGGACCGACAGATGGAACATTAAGTCTTCTCTCCTTGAGTAACTTCAATTTACCTTTATGTACATGATGTACATGTATGATATTTAACATAATGAGGCTGTTTAAGTTAATCAATGTCAATGCATTTATTCTTCAATTTCATCGGATTCTATTCAGTTTCAATAAATATCATAAAATCAATATTTGCCAGTTTGTTAAGACGGAACTGTAAATCTTTGTTTTCTAGAATTTTTTTCCTTCGATGAATTTGTAATGAAAAGTTCAGTCCACAATCACCTCTGTCGACCAATAGTTTATGGTTTAAATGCAAGATAGTTCTATAATATCGCAGGTTCATCAAATAAGAAATTCGGCATAACGGTTCAGACTTTAAACTTATTCTTAAATTATGCGTTCGGGCTTGTACCGCCGTGCCGGAGCATATGTGCTTTCAAATCTATACAGCAATCATATCATAGCATAGATGTATAGCTGTCTCTGACAAAAGTCAAACAAAGTCAGTTGATGATGACAGTATGTCTGATCATTCATGTGTGTCAAAACGATACATAGCATGTTGTTTGTTGCGCTGAAGAATTTGTTGTAAGTGCAAATATTTTGACGAAAGAAACCAGGCCCTTGAATGTAAGTTGGATTATCGAGATGAATAAACTTTTATTATTTTCAAAAGGTATGAATTGATTATTTATTACAAGGCCCTGATCCTCGTTCCCTCTGACTGTTAGTCCGGACTCCTATTGATCAAGGATCTGAGCTCACCTTACATATGTTTGATAGAAACATTATTCTCTAAACGTCTCGTTCATTGAGATCTTTTACAACCTTTCTTCTTAAGAAACCTGTCGTTCCTTGTACTATATGGGGGATTATTCATAAATTTTAAAAGGGTGTGGGCGCCCGTAAACTGGTTGACCACACCAATTAAGTGACGTATGCTAAATTGGAATCCTAACCGCAGCATAATCGAATATTTTTGTAATGTTTTCCGTGTGTATTATACCATAATTATGTTTTATGTGCATGTCCTTGGTGACTTGTGTCATACAGCTTTGTCAAATGTCTTTTGTTTTCTCTTTAAGATGACTCTTACTTTGAAGTGATTTTAAACGAAGCAGAAAATAACAACGCATTTATGAGACATGACTGTTTTGTGACGTAGTTTTTCATGACATAAAAATCTCTCTTCATGCTAAATATGATGGCAAGAAAAGCGACTAGTGAAAAACGCCACAGATGAACCAATATAATTTCTAACTGACTAAACAGTTCAACATAATTAAACTATTGTGACTATGCGAGGTAACAATACTGTAAGTTTGCGAATGAGATTGACAGGTACATTATTTATAGTAAGCAATCGCAACAATAAAATTCTAGGGCATGTTATGTCACGTGTATAACTTATAATAATAGGAATTATTTGCATGAATATGTAAATATTATTTGTCATTATGAAGCTACTAAATTTTAATAAGTATTTATGTATTTATGTATAACAATAGGTTTTCTTACTTTGGGTTTTATTCTTTCTCTCTTACTGTCCGCTTTCTTTCTAACGTTATTTCGTTTTTAATTTAACATATGAAAGTATGAAACATTCATTTTCCAGTGGTATGCAGTTTGCATTTTACTCTTAAGTGTTTTGCAAATACATGTTTCAGGTTAAAATAGGTTATGATATGGACGATTTATAAATTAATATTTATCTTACATACACTTCCGATATGATATAACTAATTTTATGATAAAAAAAAAAACATAAAAAAAAAAGAATAGAGGGAGAGAGAGAAATCGAATTACCAAAGCAATTATTGAATTAATAACATCATTATCATCCTCATCTTCTTATCCTTACATTAATCATCATTATTCTTCTCCTCTTCCTCACAAAACTTTAGATGTGCCGATGATCCGAGTTCGATTTCCGCATTGCGCCACTTTGTTTCAGAGGTTGGTTACCTCCTGCCTCCATGTCGTGATATAACTGAAACATTGTTGAAAGCGACGCAGACCGCCAACCAATCATAAAACTTTAGATGTATTAATTATAAATAATTTGCTGCATCAGTCCTGATTTATCATTTTCAATTTCAGATAAATGTCCCATCTTTGTTGAAAGAGACAAATCTGTGCAGTATTGGAACATCGATAACGACGGAAAATGTGTTCGGCATCACTTGTATACTACATTCTTACTGTGTATGTTTGTCTTATTCGTAACCTGCATATAGTTTAGATGCTTTCACTTGTATATAAGTAAAACGGAACGGCATTGATTCGAATGTAATTTTCTTTACAATAAAGATAAAGGTATTCTATATTCATTTTAGGCCAGGAATGCTTCATATACAGAAACTATTTGAGGTAAATGTTTTGATGATTTTAGAACCCACCCGTAATCTTCCAAAGGGAAGTGCACTGTTTAAAACAGAAGAGAAACATTCAATATCACAAATGCTCGGCTTCTTGCCCTTTATCAAGTGATCATGATCAAAACGATATAAATAATGAGCTAAGTAAAATAACATTTCTATCGTTTTGATCTCTTTATAATTGGCAAAAGAGATTTCGAAACTTCTTCGTGTGAGAAAATTTGATTCGATACCATTTAATTACAAAAGTAAAGACCCCAGTGATAAAAGTAGGTAAGAACCTCACAAATCGAATTCCACATCATTTTTTCCAATAATATTTTGCATGAAATGTCATAAATCACATTTGTTTTGTGTTTCAAATTTTGACCTTTTATTGCAATTGATACCAATTTTACAGTATGAACGTCAATAAAAATGTTCAATTTAAACATTAGGTACCTTTTTCTCAAGTTTGAAATGCCTGAATCGATTACAATTGCTACAAGAAATAAAAACACAAAATCGAAGTCGATGAAAGTGATGAAGAAATCATCAGATGTCAGGCTCCCTCCCGCAGCAAGTGATTTGGCACATTTAGCAAAGTATTTTTCTTCATGCAAAATAAGTAAGTCAAATTGTTTGATTCTTGTTTTACATCCCAAAGATTATTTCAATATCATTTTCTTATATTGTGACGGCATCAGCTTCATACAATGCATAGAAATTTCGACCTATGTTCCTTATTCATTATAAAGTGTTGTACTGTGTACGTGCCAACATCTAACTTATGTGAAAGATAGGTCACTGACGAACCATATTTCGACCTATCTAACGGTTGCCAAGCAAGCTACTGATTAAGATTTGTGGTTGTAAGTAAGATATGTACTTTCATATATATTTAAATCTTAATCTCAGGCAAATGATGTATGTTACTGCTGTTCAGTACCTGTACTATATAAATGCTACCTACATTTTTTGATATGCTGTGATTTGTCACAAAGTTAAAGTTTAACAAACATCTAATAACATTTTCCTTCTTTACAGTTACTCGAACAACAGATTCACAGAACACAAGGATCTGGATCACTATAGGTGGATCAATGCTACGTTTTAGATTTTTATTAGAGATTGATAAATAATGAGTAGATGTCGACTAGCAATTGGGGGTTGGAGCTGGTATTTTACAACTGTTGTGCATTCACTTAACATATTTGTTTGTTTCTTTTTTCTCTCTTTAGTTTGTCAACATTATTCAAAGAGAAATGATGAGACCTCTGACGCACAGACGACTCGCTAAATATCCCCCACATTCTGATGAATGTGATTTTCTAGTCAATGAATTGATTGTGTTATGTACTATATGAAACACGTTTGTTTACTATTATCAGCATTGATGTACATTTTCCCCACATTAGGTCAAATGAGAATCATGTCCCTCACCCTGTAAGCTAGGATAAATCCAGGATAAGTTCATTGGTCAGTTGCTGCGTGCAAATTCTTTCTTTACGCAATTCTGGGTGAAGCATTAATTTTTAATTTGTAATTTTCATATGCTAAAAATTGTACATTTCATATTTAGCCAGGGAAAACAATAGTGTGCATTTGCAAGTTTTAAAAAGAGCACATTCGTACCTCAGTGACGTCAACTTCTTAATGACAATTTAACAGTCACCCTCACCATAACAGTAACGTGTGTTAAGAAGTTGCCAGTTTTAAATTTCGATTTTATTATCAACAAACTTGTATAACTTTTACCCTGTTGAATGGTAATTTTAAGTGTTCTCCAAAGTGAGATTTAAACACAAGTCTGGCCGTTTGTTCGTCTTCATGCAATCATTCATATTCACTGATAAAGGTTTTACACCCATAGAACATGTAGAGGTAAACCCGCACATTATTGCCACTTAAGAATATACTTACATTGACTCTTCAAAAGAGTTTTAAAATTTCAGTAAATAAAACCATTTATGTTTTAGGTCACCATAAACAGACTTGAAATGAGTTTTAAAGAAGGTGGCCCTTAAACAAAGGTTTATTTAAAATCTAATTATAGTTTAGGTTTTATTTTTATTTATTTATTTTTTTTTTTTTTGTTTTTTTGTTTTTTTGTTTTTTTGTTTTTTTTTTTTTGTTTTTTTTTTTTTTTTTTTTTTTTGGTATTTTGTTCACCTAAACTAGACTTTAGACTCTAAAAGGAGGTAGTCCTTAAACAAAGATAACTTACAAAAATGTTCCAGAAGATTAGAATTCAAAACACGATCTTTGTAAATAAGTGATCTCCTGATACAGACATGCCGAAGCACATTGAATACTCACAAATCTAATGGTGAATATATTAGTCTTATTTCATCTATTTAATATTTTCTTGTTTACAATTTATATTTCACAGTTATCATTCTTGGATGCTTGTTACTACTGGCAAATGGAGTGATAGGATGTTTGACGAGGTCGTGAGTACATAAAGATATCTTTAAAACTAACGTAAAGCATGTATGTGAGGTTGACAGTTTCCTTTGAAACAATTGTAGACATCCAGGGAAGCCGTATCTTGCTAGTTTTCTGAGAATTTGAATTTTATATCTTCCAGAAATTTTTCTCTTTTTTCATTTGTAGGAGTACATTGATAAATATATTTTATTCTAACTTTCTAGGACACATTTTAGCATTTATGGTGGCGGAGGCTTAGCCATCAAGACCTGTTTTTATCTCCTCCTGGGAACTCAGTCTCACAGTTACGAGAAGAATTATTGATAACAAACTTATCAGAGCTGAACTGGAATAATTTACTCCTGCAAGTATACTAGTTTCATTAACGTCCTCTACAGTGGACATTGCTGTATACCGTTGTGAAACAGCAGCAGTATTTTTCGCACTTTATTCACATTTGTAAATTTTTATTGCTTTGTTGTAGACTATTGATATACAAGAAAAAGATGAAGATAGAAATGACTTATCAGCGTTATATACCCGTGTCGGACACACAATACAGATCATTAAATATAGGCACTGGGGACTACAATGAGATTGATATGCCAAGACAAAACGAGAGTACACCGACTGAAACTCTACGAAATGAAACTGAGCTAAAAGATTTTGTGACTCCCGAGCCCGAAAATCAATCAATCTATGTTAATATGACCTCGGTATAAATGATAAATATATGATACAAAACATTTGAGTAAATATAGGAAAGTGAACTTTATTTGTATTTTGTAAATGGCAAGGATATAATAAACAAAAAGTGAATTATTTTACTTGATTTATGAGAATTATAGATAAAAACAAAAATGTAGAGCCAAAAATGTGAGTGGTAATGTGTATGGACATATATCATAGTGCATATAAAAATGTTTTCTATGTTCATTTTTGTTGAATATAGATATTTTTATTTTCTGAAACAAATATAAATGGTACAATGGAAAAGATTAAAACTAGAAATAAGTATATCAGAATAGCTAATGCATCATACGCCGGTTGCCCTACCGTTCAAAGTACAAGACAAATGAAATTATGAACGACAGTGACAACAACAAAAGATTGCTAAGTTCAAATTAGAGAGCTCTTAAGATCAAGAGGGTTTAAGAGGTGGTAAATGTACTCATTCCCGTGCCAGGTCCTGCACATCAGTACCCAATCTAGCCGATTGTTCCTCTTTATTATATGTTTATGACTCTGTCCTTCACGACATTTCATCAGCCCGTTCCGGGATAGGAGGCAAGAGTTACTGACCCTTGTCCACGGACTTCTGTTTCACTTGTTTCCAGCCAAACCTCTTGAAAAACCGATTCCCCTTCAACAGCCAGGCTATATTTACCCCTCCTGTATCCAACCAGTCAACGCAAGGATAAGTATATAGATAGTAAAATCCGTAAGAAGTTCGGGAAGAAAAGAGTGAAAGTTCAGTTAATATATACATCAAATTTTCAGTCAACAAACTAAGTTAATCACTCTAAAACTAAGGAGTATCTCCCTCATGCATAGTTCTGTCCTTAAATAGATTGTTTGGTTCATTTTCCGTTCATTTAAGCTTCAACACTGCTCTTCATATTTTCATATATTTTGAGAATTTCAATCATTCGGCTACGAGCATCACTGAAGAAACATAACTTGTCGAAATGTGCATATGGTGCACAAAATTAAAATGTATATATATTCCATATTTATTAATAGATGTTTATTCAGAGGTTTATTATTCTGAAGAAAAAATGGAAAATACTACTGTAGCTGCAGGTAGGGTGAAAGGTTAACTGCAGAACATATCTTTTAACATGTTTTGGGCTCCATTTGGTATTGTAATGTTATTTCTCTTGAACAGAATCAATTCTAAGGAATTACAGTTCCCGACCTGACTATTTAAAATGATAGATTTTGACAATTGAGGAGTGTCTAAATGAATGTCTTTATGAATGATTCATGGGATCGGTATGCAGTTGATAGATGTCCTGATAGACAAAATACAAAGTATTGGAAATCGCATTATGAAGGAATATATTGATTCAATGTTGGAATACAGATAGTAGTTGATTGTTACCATCCATGTTTTGGATTCCCAATGCGTAAGATGTTAGTTGTTGTCAGGGTGCCAATATGGTCATTAGCAGTAACGTCATCAATGACATCATTCTGCATTGCTCATTTGTATTTCAAAATATGGAAGATTTGCGAAACCGAAGATCAGTCAGTATTTTCCCATTTATAAGTAATTCAAATGCTTAAACAACATTCGCCATGGAAAACATAAGTATTTACGGATAAACGGATTTTCTAGATTTTACAGTTTTCATGCTTAATATAATGTTGACATCGAGAGAAAAAACCTTACAAACTATTGTTTGGAAATGCATGTACAGTTAAAATATTTCTGAGAGATGGTATCAAGCATTTCTGGGTAATACTGCATCAATTCCCGCATCAGAATTACATGCACTATATGATACCCATTTAACAAACTGTACATCATCTTAAGTGAGTGATAAATCCATTTATTAAATATCTTGGACTCATGGTTTGGAAGGATTACGGATCCTATGTACTTCATCTTAAGTAGCCTCAATCCGACGTAAAGGGAAACGAACCAACAATTAGCACTTCTCTTAGAAGTAACCGATCAGTGCTGATACTTTAAAAGTATTAGTTATATTATTAGATAGTGAGCATAATACCCTACACAATATCAGAATAGAATCTTCATATTTTACATGATATAAGCGGCCCAAGACCGAACATGTTACTTTTTGTCGGGGTTTTCATTTTGACGTAAAGAACTAGATAGTGACGTCACAATTTAAGCATTAACGTGAAAATAAAAATCCCCGCAAAGAGATGCATGTCGGGTCTTGGGCCGTTTATATAATGTAAAATATGAAGATCGTCTATTGTATGTATGTGCTTACTTGCTTAGGCTGGTTATCTGAGATCCTAAGAGGTCAGACATTCTACTACATAAATCTTACGGTTTTTTTTTTTGTGTGTGTGTGTGTGTATACGAAAAAGGAAAATAGATGTATATAAACATTTTAGTTTTCTTTATATCAGTAGAAGATTTAATGCAAAATGTCTTGTCTTGAGAAATATAAAAAAAAATCAAATATAGATAACAAAGATGATGATGCAGTTTTATTCAGAGAGGTTTCATATTGCAGGAAAGACAACTCTTATAAATTGCATTACGGTAATCCGCCTGTGTCTTATAATAGAGTAAATGAGTACTGGGAACTTGTGTTATCAGCTTTAGAATCATTACTTTTAGGTATTTAAAAGAATGGATTACATAATTGGAGATCAGCTAGGACAAATATTTCATTTGTGATAGATTATGAGGCAAATTCGAGATTAGAATTTACAGACAGCAAATGACGGGCTGTCTTAAAGAAATTTGGGTGTTCAATTTCCTGTTTCTAAAAACTTTTTCTTTTTTCTGTAGCATTTTGCTCTTTTTTATTTCGAACACATCATTCCTATATACTTGTTTTCTTTATTATGTAAAATATTTATATTCATTTAAGACAAGCGAATATGAACATAAACCATGTTGGAAAACACGAGTATAATGAAGATCTGTACCAGCACCACATTGTTTCATCCATTAAGTACATGTTAAGCAGTAACAGCTGCACACTGTCACTGACACTCAGTACAAAGTGACTGGGTTTTGAAGTAGGGGGTAATTTAGATCGGGAAAGGGAGATGGTTATCCACTTTTATGTCCTATGTTTAGTACTTTATGATACAGCAAGAGTGAAACTATCTAAAATGATGGGTTAGTTACATTGGACGTTTTGTGGTACACAAATTCAATACCGGCACCACATTGTTTTATTCATTAAGTATAGAATAAGCAGTAACAACGCCACAAGGTCTTTGGGACTCAATACCGCGTGGCTGAATTTTGAAGTAGCGGGTTATTATAGAAGGGGAGGGGTGTAGTTTTCGGATCTAGAGATCAGATTTGACTCTGGCTATTAGTTGATTTCTTAAGAAAAATGCAGTAAAAACCACGCCATATCTTTGTCCAATATTTGGAGTGTTCCTGGGCCTGTCACACACAAACCAACAGTATGACCGCGTGGAAAGAGGGGGGGGGGGGGGGTAATCCCCTTTTATGTCCTATATTTAGTACTTCATCATACAGCAAGCGTGAAACTATCTAAAACGGTGGGTTAGTAAGATTGTACGTGTTGTGGTTCCTAATATTTTGACATAATTACTGACACAATTCTGTATTTGCCACTGTCTTTCTGTTTAAAGTAACTGTGCTGATAACATCAACGTCTTTCAATTTTATGAACGACACATACTTAGATTAGTTTCCCATTATAACCACCATATACGCCTTCTTTTTATTTCATGCCTTAAAAAATCAATCATTGGATTGCATATCTTATTCATTGACATATATTTTAGCTAGACACTTGGATTTCTTTATCAAGATCCAAGCACCTTACCGATTAATGCGTGCAGTAAAAATTGATTTTCTCAAGATTAAAAGAAAGACAATCACACAACTCCATACGCAGCGTTAGTAAGGGCACATATTGCCACCACGGGCCCACCCAGCTAGTGATCGAGAGTGGAACCAGCATGTTGATGCACCTATATATCATTCCCCGCCGACACATAAACATCCAAATAGGAAATAATGATAGACTTAGTTAAGTGGATAAACACTTAGCTTTCCAAATAGGTGGTACGAGTTCTGTTGAGCTTTATTTATGAATGGAGTTAATTTACATCCTACTACGTGATTCAAGCCCCCTCGTAACAATATCAGAGTTTTGCAACCAGACAACAAAAATTCTGGATACCCACCTACATTTAACATGTCTATACCAATTTCTACGTAATGTTTCCGTTTAGTGGTTTGCGATGCAGTGATTTCGGTTCGATTCCGGCATTGCGCCAACATGTATGAGAATCTGCTTACCATTCAGTTATTTTTTAATATTGTTTGATTGTTTGTTTGTTTTTCTTTTTTTTTTTCCTCGCTTTTGTGTTTGCTTGTTGTTGGTTTTTGTTTTTTTATTTGGGTTTCTTTTTTTTTTTTTTTTTTTTTTTTTTTTTTGTTTTTTTGTTTTTTTCTTTTTTTGTTTTGGATTAGGGTGCGATGATCTTAAAAATGAAAAAAAAAGTTAGAACATTGTCCAGTTTCGGGATACAAATCAATCGGGACCGTCGGTTTTTATATGCTCATTGAGACGCAAGTTGAGGTAAAGGTGGGACACCGCTGGCCGTTATGGCAAAGGCTGTCTCCATAATTTAAAGATATTATGAATTATAAGTAATTTTTAGGTGAAACTACCAACAACAATTTGTTGAGCATTGTCAGAATGAAGTACATTTATGTATTATAGTTTCCCCAATAATTTTTATAATTCTTTAAAGAAGCCAACTTTCCACCGGGATCCTCTGTGCTTAAGATATAAACCGTCCCAAAAAAGATAATAAAAAATCACTCATAAAACTAATAGTGCTCAGTTTTATTTTTAAAATCGATTTTAATATATGCTATTTTCATTTCATGTGTATGTTGAACTCGCGTATTAATTAATGATAGTGTCCTAATAAAAACTGTATTTCAAGACTTCCCCGCTCCTTTTTTCATTAATATACAAGGTATGATTTTGTAAAACAATCCGAATGGAAAAGTAAAAGAGAAGGCAGGAAACATCTGACCAAGCCCAAGCTGCACGACACAAACCACTAGGGATATGTTCGTAAACCAAAAAAACAAAAACAAAAGCAAAAAAACCCTAAACCCCCCCCCCCCCCCCCCCTTTCAAAAAAAAAAAATAAATAAATAAAAAACAAACAAAACACAACAAAACAAAAAACCCAAAAAAAAAAAAGAAACAAACAAAACAAAAAACCAGAAAATAAACCTAAATACAAAAGTATTAGATTGTATTGCAGCTACGATACCTACGTAGGATGGTAGAATAAGTACCGAAGAGGTAACTACATCTCATAGTCCATGGGTACCAAGATACCATAGAAACCAAGATACCGTGTCACGGCAGACATGGGTCGTCCAAGATACATACCGTACATGTACCGTGGAAGTTGATAAATCCTCGTTGCCTCAGTGTGCAGTCCACGTCTGTCTTCCGTGGACACCACGGGAGGCCAGTTTTCTGTCCACGTTAATGTTTATATTACAATTTGCCATCTACCAGTACTTGTCCTCTCGAGGTCAAAGCGGACAAGGTTTTCACACCTTTTACCTGTGCGTGTCCTCTGGGGGACAAAACGGACGAGCTTTTCACACCTTTTAATTAAAATTGTCCCACGGTGGACGTAAGGGACATTACATAGATGTGCCTGTATTTTACAAACCGTCAGACGTAACGTGTTGTCATCTTGTCTCTAAAAATACGATCATGAAACTTCCAGATTATTTTTATATATTTTTTTGCTTCCGCTAAACTTCCTGAAAGACAGACGCAAATATTAATTACGGCCCCGATAACCTATTACACGGCTGTTAATAGAGCGTAGTTTTGAAAAACGAGTGAATGCAACAATATTGCCGTGGAAATGGTGTCAGTTATTTTTAAGATTTATTATAATTATTAATTTTACTTTTTTTGTGACCATGTGCCCGAATATCTTTCTTGCCGGTATTATGTCATGTTAATCAAAGAACGATAGTTTCACTTGTTCACAGCACGTATTGGACATTTACGATTAACTTCTTTGTTACCAAAATACTTGCTGTAAGTTCGGCTATCACATTTCAATGGACAGTCATTAATCAGGCGTCGTTTATTGCCGTTCGGTGCAATTAATTTATAACTAGGTAGAGCATTCGAGTGAGGGAATGTAGGAGTACATATTGCAAGTCTAAGCATTGTGCTGTAAACCTACAGGGCAAAGAAAGATCGACCCCCACCTAACGACCGAGTTAAAGTAACGACACGTCGCCCCCTCCCCCCCCCCCTCTCTCTCTCTGCTGTGCACGAGATATCGTTTACGAACGTATTTTAAACTTTTTCAATACAACCAAAATATATATTTGTGTATGTATTAATGTAAAACATGTAAGGTTCAGTGTTCATTCGGGTCATCATCTTTTATATATAATTGCATGATCCACAAAAATAGATACGATCGTATTGGGAAAGAATATGTAACGCGACAAGACAATATTAAAAAAAAAAGGGGGGGGGGCTTTTCCTCTCTGTTTAGGTCAAACGGCACATAGTCCAGGTAATCTTATGACTGGAGCACGCGTGTTGTGTGAAGTCTTTTGTTTTAGTTCACCCTGGTAGCGAATAAGGGTTTGACTTATGACACTGATGAATACACGGAATTAGACGATCGTATCCGATGAAATCATAAGATACATACGGCCCTATATCTGGCAGGTGTATGTAAGAAGATAAGAAAATGAAAGGGTGGGGGTTCTGAAAGATAATTTTCTTTACTGTTTAGGTGAGACAACGACCGACACTCTAGTTTCCTTTGCGACTCCAGTGCGCATGCTTTGTCTTTTGTTCTGAGATTATAAATATTTTTCAAAAGTTTGCCTGCACTTTACAAGGAACAAAAAAGAATACATAAAAAAAGAAAAGAGACCAAAGAAAATAATAATAAATAAAATAAAATGAAGATCAATGTCCATATGTATAAATATCTACCAGAATTAATCAATCGTGTATTTCATCGTAATCACATGTAATATTTCAAAATCTGAATATGTTTATCAGAGCAATCAATAATTAATATCATATCACATGTAATATGAATTTATTTGATTTTAAAGTCGGCTTTACTGTACTGAACCCACAAGTAGTAATTGCACTCTTCAATTCGGATCGTTACCTTCTTTAATGAAGAGTCCGAAATAGGTATTACAAAAAAAAACTCGGCACACTTTCGGAAAAATAAATCATTTTTTGTGTGCATGTCCTTGGTGACTTTTGTCATACAGCTTTGTTAAGATGTCTTCAGTTTTCTCTTTCAAATCACACTTATAAACGTATCTGTACAATGACCAATCAGCTTGTCTTTACCGATTTCATTCAAATACCATTGATACATTTCAAACGTTCATTGTGTAATCAAGCAGAGGAGATTTAAAAAGATTTTAAATGATTATTAATCAAGATATCTTTAAGCCTAATTTCGTTATTTTTTATGCTTCACTGAACAAACACAATACGCATCATCATAAGGTCGCTGCCTTTTTAGCTCTATTATACCCCTTTACCGGAACATATTTGATGTCCACGTTTGACACTGGTAAATGACCACCTATATACGCGGTCAATATGGCCGATATACAGGGACAATGTCCACGCATGTCCGCGGCTTTACACGCCCAAATCCAATGTCCACGTTATATGCACGGTTTCTTACTCAAAATTTCAAATGTCAGATGCTATCAGTATATCAATCATACGCAATAATAGAAACAAATAATGAATTTCAGAACATATACATGTGTATTGCACGGTTGCATCATATGCCTAATGTGGTAATTCCGTATGTTTCAGTATTGGCTTAAACGTAAATTGTGGTATTCGAAATCTAAACTCTAGACATCGGTATATCTTAGTTAGAATTAATGTCGGCAATGTAAGGTACGTATGTTACATTTCCTTGTTTATCAAGCGTTATCATATACCACTCGTTGCCGAATTAGTTCAAAATATATTTCCTCGAAACTCTTTATATAGGTTCATTTGTATGTAGGAAATACATTGATTTTGAATCATTTATTAGTTGAACTTTAAATAACAAGGTCTGAAAAATGATCACTGTAATAGTGTTTCTGATATGGATTTTAGTGTGGACAGTGTCATGCGAACCATCGTTTAAAATGGACAATATTCGATATGTAAATTCATGTACAGGGATGCCCATTATAAGATGCCCACAACAAACATTTCATTACCGCGTCATGTGTATGATGACTACAGGGGGACGTTTCATACAAACTTGCTATAAAGGGCATCAAATACAAGGTATATGTATATTGTTAATAGTGTCATTCATAACAATAATATTTAATGATTTTAAGGGCGTACCATAATAGGTCAAATCCGTGGACTACATGTAATATGATACACCAAAAGACAATCTCTCAGCATCAGTTACATATTTCTTTTATGTTGTCGAGGACGCAGGTGACAAGATGAAAATTTCAAACTTTTTTACTTTTTCAACAATTTAATCAGTATCAATTCAAGTTCAATCAATGTTTACTCTAGAATTAACATCAGTAAATATATATCCGTGGACATCTGCGATCAATGCAGTTACAATGCAATGTCATCGATAAATTCCTTTGACCGGCAATCATCCACACTCTGTTGCACTGTTGTTATTTAAGGGAGCCGTCAGAACGTATGTTAAATTTTCCTTTAGAACAATTTCACCCAAAATTAAACAGTAGCTAACATTTATATAGATACACATTATTACCCAATTGTTAATGAATTTATCCTGCTGTAATTCTGGGGAAAAATCATAAATAGAGGCATTTTCCACCTTTTATAGTCTGTTTTAACTTCATGTCACGAAATTTCAAATTTTCATGGAAAATGATAACAGCAGGTTAGATCAATATACAGAAAATCTCAATGCTTTAGGAGGATGTATGTAATTATCAAAACGTCAACATATGTATCTTTGGTAAGTCCTTGTAAAAGATACTTATTATATGAGTGATGTGGTAAAATTTACCACATTATTAGTATTGAATGTTTATTCAATATAACAACTATCTTCTATATCTATTTAAAACAAGAGCTGTCCTAACGGGTCAAACACCCCTAGCGGCAACAAAGTTGAAACATGCAATAATTCATCCCAAGATACATCAGTGGTATAAGTGTAATGGATGTCCCACTTGTACATTTTGAGGTAAAGTCAATGAAAACAATCTGATTTGTGTGCATTCTGACCTTGACCTTGTAGATTTGGCCTTGATTCAAGGTCATTACACAACCTTGGACATGGACAACAGTGGTGTAAAATATAATCTTCCATCACTTCCAGACAAGAATTCTGGCTATTGGTGCACTGTGACATTAACATTGTAGAAATAGCCGTGGTTCAAGGTTATAACACACCCTTAGATCATAGAAAATAATTGTGTAAAACATTATCGCCCTCTAAATTCAACAGAAGAAGTTAAGACTCGGAAAAGAATTCTGGCTATGGGTCGTTTGGATTATGGAAAACAATGGTGTAAAATATTATCCAGATCCTACATAGCAGTCAGGATCTATAACCCGTTCAATGATTTGGACAATGCGTGCACTGTGACCTTGACCTTGGAGATAATATCTTGAGTCAAGTTCATAACAAACCGTTGGGTCATTGAAAACATTTGTGTGAAATATTATCCAGATCCAACTTGGTACTTACAAGTTATGGCATGTACAAGTATTTCGGATATGTGTGTACTGTGATCTTGACCTTGAAGATATGATCTTCAATGAAGGTCAAGACACACTCTTGGGTATGAACAACAATTGTGTGAAGTGTTCTCTAGATCTAACATAGCAGTAAAGATTTATGGCCCGGACAAAGTTTTTGACAACTGTGCACTTTAACAATGACCTTGGAAATACGATCTTGAATCAAAGCCATGACACACCCTTGATAATTGTGTGATATATTCTTGAAATATATCTTTGTAGCAAGAAGCTATGGCCCGGACAAGGATTTTGACTATGTGCGCACTGTGCTCTTGTCCTTAAAGATATGACCTTGAGTCAGGTCATGACACACTCTTGGATCATAGACAATTGTTTTCGAAAAATTATCGTTTCACACACAAGAAAGGTCTGTATCTGCAATTGCTACAATTTAGTCGATGGGTAAATGGACTGATAATCCATGGCTGTCTTGTTAAGATGAGGCAGCAAATGTGAATTTTTGACATGAAAAGGTAAGAATTTATCCATAGTGACAGGGAGAGGTGTCTCTTCATTTATTTGATGTAGATTGACGGGGGACTGTGATGCTCTTCATTGTTTCTACAAATCTTTGATAGAGTAGTTCTCGTACGAATCACATATATGCTCAATTTTCGATGCTGTTCTCTTGGAGCTATCAATATATCTATATACTGCGATCAGTGCAGACAATCTTGGTAATTCTGCTCTCCTTCTGTCAAAATTTTGCGAATATTTGCAATAATGTTAGCAATGAACCACGTTCTGAATGCATCCGACTGTAAAGAACTGTTAGGGTTGCTCTCATTTCACTTCTTATTGAGTTCAAGAATAAGTTGACTCTTATTCACCCTTCCACTGTTTGTAAAAGAAAATGACATTCAAATGGTTTGTCAGTTTTTCTTTTCTGACACCATAAACAAATGCATTATGTATTCAACTGTGAAATTTATCATGTAAAATGAAATAACGCTTTTATTGGGACATCACACAAAAAATATTGCTAAAAGCTATCAGCTCGGATATTTATATATATTCTTCTGTATGAAGAAAAAAAAATAAGTGTATTGTGAATCTGTTTTCAATTTAATTAAAAACAAAAATTCTGTAAGACTATATGTCTTTCATACATGTATATACTCTGCTTTATTACAATAGACCACCTTCTCATTCATTAGCAAATGAAGGTTGGTTGATTGGTTGATTATTGTTTTACGTCACTCCACGATTATTTCACGTATATGGTGACGGCATCTGCCTGATGCATTGCATACAAATTTTAGACCTTTGCAACGGACCCACCCGAAGCAGTGAGGGATCTTTTACGTGCCACGCCTACCGTGACACGGGACCTCGGTTTTTACTGTCTTACCCGAAAGACAGAACACCGGTGTGCCCCGGGCGGGAGTCGAACCCACGACCTCTCGATCACGAGCCGAGCACCTTATCCACTAGGCCACACCGGCTTAGCAAATGAAGGAGATTTTGATAGAATAAACTGGTATTAAATAATATATTCTTAAATTGGATGACTGAGAGATGGTTCATAATAATCGATGCAGGATTTGCAATAGTTACAGTTTACAAATGTACTCTAATATACTTTTTTCTGAATTTTTATTTCAAAGTAATGGGAAATATTCTGATTGGTGAACTACATGTATATGTCTATTAGTGCCGGAGATATAAAAGTTTTTATTCCTTTACCCTCTTAAATGTATATTTTAGACAAATGCGCTGAAGTGTGTAAATTTCAGTTCGCTATTTTCCAATATACTATTGTTGAGGGAGCTTAAAAAGAAATAGATCTATTTGATATTTAGTATTCTTAACATTAAAGCCCAAAAAGAATCTCGGTTGATCGATACAGCCTGTCAAATAACGCCAGCAAAATGGCTGTAAAATTATATTCTTTTTCAACGTTTTTCGAATTCCGCTATTCTGTGAAGGTTTAACATTGATTAAATAAAAAATCTGTTTAATTAGTAAAAACGTGTGATTTCTCACAGACATATTGAGAGGTCACAATACGGTTTATGTCAAAAATTTTCAGAAATATAACACTTTTAAGTCCCCTACCCCCTTAAATTAGATTTCACAAAAATACACACAGTAGTCATAAAGGGAGGCTATTTTCTCACTTATTGCCAGGATCCCAAATGTCTACCTTCATTTTTCTTATTGCCCAGATGGGGAAATTCAATAATCTGATGAGTAACTTCGGGTCTTTCATATGCACACGAAAACCACCCTAGCCTATGGACTATATAGCATTTCATTTTTATACCTCAGAGTCGAAATATATTGTAGCTGGGGGTTTTCGGGTTTCAGTATTTCAAGTTTCAGTTTGACATCAATAAAAAGGTTGTAGGATCTGTAAGATTACCCCGTCACAGAAAACAATTCGTGGATGAGATATACCACTAAATTTTAAACCAATCCAAATCCGTGTTACATGTAAAATTTAATGATTGAAGTATTTTACATTTTTAATGATAGTATAA
Source organism: Pteria penguin (assembly GCA_035048485.1). Taxonomy (NCBI): domain Eukaryota; kingdom Metazoa; phylum Mollusca; class Bivalvia; order Pterioida; family Pteriidae; genus Pteria; species Pteria penguin. The sequence continues at coordinate 36,563,295 of CM068589.1, read as the reverse complement.
TCTTACATATTGCCGCTTAAATGGTGGGATTAGAAACACTCGTATAAGGCTTTCAAATGAGTTGATTTAGAAAAAAAAATGTCAGCAAATGACAATGCGCTATACTTACGTTCTTTTCAAAATTTCAATGCTGTCAGATTTACATATATTTTTGTACATGCGAGAAGATTGATTTTTGCATTGAGTTCACCCCAGTTCTATGTTATATTTCCTTGAATGATAATATAATTTGTACTATCTGATTCTAATACACTTCATTTTCTTTCTGTATTATAAGACACGTGTGTTACATTTCCTCATGTATCAATTACAAAGTCATTATGCTACACTTACGTCTATTTGAAATAATTGGATTAACCCAAGGTACTGCTGCATGTTAACTCAGAGATCTATTTCCGTAATTATTATTATTATTATTATTATTATTATTATTATTATTATTATTATTATTATTATTATTATTATTATTATTATCACTTTTTGGAGAGAAACTCAAAGAGAAACATTATATTAGGCTAACTTAAATAACAAAATAAAAATAATGATCAGTATAATTTTGATGATGATATTGATACCTGTATGGAATGGATTATGTGAAAATAAAATAAAAGTGGTATTTTATTATTTTATGTGACTGTTCGATATGTAAAATCATGTACAGGCGTGCCCATTATACGATGCCTACATCAAACAAGTTATTACCGCGTCTTGTGTATGATAATGACAAAGGGAGGATTCATAGAGATATGCTTTAGAGGACATCGAATACTAGGTATCTATAGTATTAGTGGAATAACTCATTATGATAACATCTCGGGACTTAAAAGACATGTCAAAATACGTTAATTATTTATGCGTCAACCTTACAAATTATAATAAAAACGAAAGAAAAGAAAATATTGGGTTTTTTTTTTTTTTTTTTTTTTTTGGAAGGCGGGGATTTTTAATATTTTTTTAGTATATTGTGGATGTGGAAAATTTATAGACTTCATTCCCTTCAAACTTTAATTCAATCAATATAAATTAAATTTCCATCAATAATCATAATAAAATCAATATATCAGTAATGTTCAAAGATAGACCCATGAACCTCTCCGATTACGTAAAATGCTAGGAAATTATAATAATGTCGATCAATTACCGTCCATATAATGGATCCAACACTATCAGTAATCGATTGTTTTTTTCAGTTTACAGTATAATTCAGAATTCGGGCAATACAAATTCAGAAAAATTAGCACGAGCAGAATTCGGGATTAACAATTAAAGGTACGACATGTTCACTATCGAGAAGTCTTAAGTTTAAAGCTTTTCGTAAATTGAGAATATGCATTATGATATAGACAAAAAAAGTTCTTTTAAATAGGTCAAAGGATAGGTCAATATATAAAACACCCCAAGTCACACATTGCAAAGATTATAACGTATAATTGTAAATTGAACCTTAGAAATAACAAATATTCATGTAATATTAGTTTTCTTGGCACCTCATAATACCGTTTTACGTCTCTGGTGTTTATAAATAATTACTGTATAACTTGGGACTTTTAAAAAAAATATCAACGTAAATGAAATAAGAAAACCCAATACAATACATTAATTGAAATATTTCTTTTAGCGAAAAAGTTTAGAAGATTGTCAAAGAGGTGTATATTGTGTGTGGCCGTTTAAGGCTATTTGTAGGCTACAATGCATCATCACAACCCATCTTAAAAGCTAGCTCATCTACAATGCACAACGAAAAGAAAGAAAAAATCCAAACATGAAAATTTCAGAAAATCCTATCAAAGTAACATTCCTGTTCTGAATTCTAAAGCCGGTGTGGCCCAGTGGATGAGGCGCTCAGCTTATGACCAGAAGGTCCCGGGTTCGACTCCCATCGTGGACACACCTGTGTTCTGTATTTCGGATGAGACAGTAAACACCAACGTCCCGTGTCACAGTAGGCGAGGCGTGTAAAAGTTCCCTCACTTCGGGTGGGTCCGTCGCAAATGTAAAAATTTCTATATGATGCATCAGGCAGATGTCGTTACCATATACGTGGAGTGACGTAAAATAATAATAAATCAATGTATCAATCAATCTGAATTCTGTTTTTATTAATCGAAAACAGTGCATCATGATCTATCACTTATTCTTGCATTTAAATGAATATGTCCACAAAAATTTAAGATATCGTCAAAAATTTTGATGTCAGACTGGAATAAAAAAACAACAAAACTTCTTCACACATCCTTCTAGAGGAATTTGATGTATTTGATTTATCTCAGTAAGCTCTTGTTGTGAAGAACTGTAATTGTCAATTAAGGATAGCATTTAGGAACCTACATTTGCGATAGGCGGCGCCACCTATTAAGAGATCTGGACGAAAACAATATTAGAGGATTATAAGTACTTTATTCATATCGAGTTTAATCTAAATCCGTCCAGCGGTTCAGAAAAAAAGCTAAAATGTGTAAAAATGTAAAAAAAAACAAAAAAACAAAAAACGAGGGGGGGGGGGGGAGGGTGGATGGGTATTGTTTAAAAAAGTAACATTCCGTATCATATTTATGAGGAAAATAAACTACTTTTAATCTAATTGAAAGCAATATTGTAATCTTAGAGAGAAAAATAACATTGAAATCACTAATGCCAAAAAGAGGTCATAAATCTTTGTTTGACATATCTCCTCCCGAACACAATGTATAATAACCAATCCTTATAGATCACCTAGATGTAATTAGTTTTCCAATCTATGCAGCTCTTTCGGACATACTGGGCCCCACCCAGGATCCAGCCCTGAGCATATCTGGATCATGGACACAATTTTGAGTACATTATGTATGCTTACTTTCATCAAAATCCTTTAAGCCGTTTCGTTGAAATAATAAATGTTTTTAAAAAGTTACGGACGGAGGACGGCGTGCAATGACCATAGCTAACATTCGTAACGCTAGGATAAACCATTTCATCTTGATATTTTATCATTTCCTATTTGTATGACAAAGTCCCGTTCATTGATTTAAAAACAATTAAAAGAGTGATCGTAGTATCTAAAAGGAACCCTATATCGCACACCCACACTATGTATGCCGGAATTTGAAACAAATGTTTGCATCCCATTGTGTTTTCCTTCAAATTGACTCTGAAGCAGTGGGATGCAAATAATTACATAGAATACGATCTCTCGACGCGTAAAATGTGAAGCATACTTATAATTTATGACAATAATACAGGTCAGCAATTTGTGTATGAAATCTTTATGAATTTCAAAACGTCCAAAATGCTTTTGATCGACAGGTAAAAGAAATTACCCGATTTATTCTCTGGTATGTCGATATCTCAGTAACTGGAGCTATTAGAGATGAATTACTCAGTCTAGTGTATAGTCAATTTCTATACGTACCAGCCATTAACATTTTCCCCTTGAAGTACCAGGAAGTATATAATATATTTATAGCGTTTTATTTACCGCATACGAAATATTTCAAGTACCGGCGTGAAGTTGTGCATGTATATTATCCATCAATATATCCATCAAAAGTGAATCTTAATTTCTTTCTTTCTTTCATTTCCCTATTCCTTTTTTTTTTCCCTTATATCTTTTTTTCTTGGCTATATTCTTCTTTGTTTAAGATTTTTGTCAAGGGGGAATGGAGTAGGGGGAAGGGGGGGGGGGGGTCATTACATTATTAATATAGCATTTCTGCGGTTACTTCTGCCATACGTTTGAGTCACATGCGGTTTTTCTCTTTCTTTCTTTTTCTTTTTTTTTCTAATTATCATGCATTTTAAATGCGTTTTATTACGATTACATTCTTTAAATATTCGGCTTTTTTAAATGCCAATTACGAACAGCTCTGCATCCAGTGCACTGTATATCGTTTAGAATGCTAATGGCTAGTCAATCGCCTTCACAAAATAAATAACAGGAATGAAATGAAGAAGAAAATATAATGAGAAATAATGTAAACATGAAGGGAGAAAAGGTACAAGAAGCGGTCAAGTTCACCTCTCTGTGGACCAGGGAGTAGTGATGATTAACTCTCTGTGGACCAGGAAGTTGTGAAGATTAACCCACTGTGGACCAGGATGTGGTCAAGATCGTCTCTCTGTGGACCAGGCAGCAATGAAGTTAAATTCTCTATAGACCAGGAAGTGTTCAAGATCACCTCTCTATGGACCAGGTTTGCGGCAGTGGTTAATATCGCATATATACATTATAATTTGTACACCAGATGCAAAGTTGTCTATAAATTTCTCTTAAGAAATATTTTCAACCTATGTATTATTTGTTTTGTGCAAAGAGGAGTTTTAATTGGAATTTTTAGGTACTTCTTCGACTATTACTCCGTTATAACACAGTTTCTCCTTTGGTGTTATCTAATACGTGTATATCTGTATACTCGTTTCATTCTTGAACAAGGCTCACATTGCCCAGAACTTCTGTTGTAATGGATTAAAATACATTGTAATAAATTGTGAAGATTCTTGATTTTGATTTTCTCTTTTTTATTTTCAGATAAATGTTACATCTTTGATGAAGAAGAGGGTTCCGTGAAGATCTGGAACATCAAAAGAGAAGAAAAGTGTCTTCCCCACCTCACGTATAAAACGTTCAACCTGTGTATGTATATTAAATGTGTACCTTAATACATGTAGTAGATATAAAATAAATGTGAAACTATTATAAATGTACGGATGCGTATATATCATTTTCTTTATCTTTTTCTAAAAGGCGTATAAGTGTTTGAATTACGATTTTGATTTTCTACTCTTTCCATTACTTTTTTCTGCCTACAGAGTATTCTCGAGTGTTTTTCCTCACCTTCAATATCAAAATAACTCTATAAATGCCAGCATATACCATAGTAGTCATCATGGAATCTTTTATGATGCCCTTAAATATGTAAAATACGAACTGAAGATTATTGCAGTCCTTATCTACATGACTATATGATTGTTAAACAGACTCTATAGGCATGAAATGGAATGGCATATTTTTTAGCCAGGATGAAGAACAAACAGAAACTGAAGAGCTTTTCTTCAGACGCTTATGTAAACCCCCTAAACAGATTCGGTTACCACGGACAGCAATTATCTCCTGCTTGCAAAATACTCCCATCACATATGTCCAATAAAATCGCAGAAATTCCAAGTTTTGAAAGGTGTCTCTTTACATGTTCGGAAATAAATTGTCTCAATCCATAATTTGATCTGAAATTTTGGATTTTGTGATGTCCTATGAAGACCATAATGCGTTCTCGTTGAGATTCTTAGTCTGTCCGTCATATATTGTGCACCTATATTGAAAGTCGCTTTACCTTTGTTATAAAGTCATCGTTAATTGAACTTGCTTTGGTATAGGAATATATCATAGATAGGCAATGGTTGTGATGATGAAGTTGAAAACGTCAGGATTGTCATACAGTAAGGTGTTACGAACGTAACAGGTGCCACATAACTATGGCGCTAGCAACAATGTACCACACCTGACACCTGTAATTTATAGGCAAGACCAGGTGCACAGGAGGAGTGACCGTCTTCTGTTAAGCTAGACAAACCCGCCGTAAATAACCACTCATGAGGCAAAATAATGTGGTGTAAAGATAGCATTTATGCCGTAGTTATACCATTGGAAACCAACTTTTTTTCTGGCTCCGCAAGCAGGGCTAGGACATCTCTGTTTCCATTGGTAAAACCAAGGTAAACTTGTCGAAAACAATCAAACATTGTACTTTTATCCCCTAATTATACATATCGGAATGAAAATTTAATCGAAAGCCAATTTCTTATTTTTCTTTTTGGGAACAAACCCTGAATTAAGTTTTTCGTATGAGTGAAAATATATGTCATCCAGAAGTTCGGCACATACCAGACAATAAGGGCAAATGTTTACATCTGAAAAGACAGTCACGAGACAGGTGCCTTGCTTACTAACTTTAAATGTCGAATACATTCGCCGTAGGTACCTAGCTTTAACTGCGATTTAATCTGGCCATATATACTTCACAATTATTCGTATGAATTAAAGAGATAAGCCTCAATGGAATAATGATCTTTCGAAAATAACAGAATAAATAATCTGAATTTGATTTCTAGAAAATTAGGCACTTATTTATAATTCCCATTTCAGGTGAACAATGTTACAAGTTCAGTAACTACATGAGGTTAATATTCTTTATATAATTTCTTTTCGTAAAATTGTCTTACTTTTGCATATAAGAGAATTTAGTCAACCAAGAAAGAATGAATTATATTAGAATACCAAAACACCAATAATAGTTAAAGACAAAACTATAAGTATATCTATAAACAATAAAGTTTATCCTTGTACGTGAAACATTTAATAAATTAAATTAACTTTCTGTGCAAGATTGAATATGAATAGTGAAATGTAATACAATTAATCGATAAAATTAGTGTCATTAAGAAATGGTCATATAAACTTCAGGTACATTTCCCCTGAGTTGGAAAATAAATACACGACACTGGCAGGAAATACAGACACGACACTGGCAGGAAATACAGACACGGCACTGGCAGGTATGATTGTCACAACAAATGCCATTTTTTTCAGTAGCAATTGATTTATCATATTCAACAAAGCAAGGTAAGTGTTTCTTCTTTTTGATTTGTTTTGTCTTTTAACAAGATTATATATATATATATATATATATGATGTAGTAATGGCATCTGCCTGATGCAATTCACAGAAACCAAGACAACAGATTCTATTCAAACCACTCTATTTTCCTCAACGCCTGCCCTGTCACGATCATGGTGACGACATCTGATCGTTGCATAACGCAGTAATTTAGACCTTAGACCTCGATAACGGACCAAAACAAGTGTTGCAGGATCATTCACCTGTCACGATTATCTCGCTTCGAAACTTTGGTTTATCTGCCTCGTCAGAGAGAAAAAAAAAACCGATAAGCTACTTGTTGAATTTAATCTCAGCTAGAGCCAAGCGCCACAACGATTGAGGCACGACGGTTTTATTTGAGATATTTATGTATAAATAGAGTTATACAATATTTATTTGAAATACTCTTTTTGTTGTTGTTTTGTTTAGTTTTTTTTTTTTTTTTTTTTTTTTTTTTTTTTTTTTTTTTTAGGGGGGGGGGGGGGGTTGTTTTGCTTTAATTAGATGTTGAAATAAGATTTCGTTTCTTTGCAGATACTTTACTGAAAAATTCACAAACCCCACAGATCTGGATCATTATAGGTATTTTCATTACTACGTTTTACTTCTATATTCAAATGTAGGGGGCATAACAAAAACACCTGGGTGTAAGTGAAGTGAGAAAATTTCTAAAAAATACACACAGCGAAAGTCATGTTATTATAAGTCCCTAACCTGGGATCGATTGATCTCATTTTTTATCAGATCCGGAAAATTCTATCCGGAACACTTTGTATCTCTCCGCGCGTCTTTTGCTTTGTTTACAAACAAACAACTGGTGGACCACGATTTTTGCGTCGGTGAGATAGTAAATATTGGTCCTAAATGAAAAGGAAAAATAATTGATGTTAATAAATGATATAATCTTTTAATACATCTTTTTTCTCAATCAGTGATGCGGCTATTCACTCAGGTCAGGTTTGCCAAACGAAATTAACAAATAGCCTACATTAAAACACTGCTGTGCAAGAAAAATAATCAAACACCAATTTGAGTTCCAGATAAAAAATATCAGTGTCGGTGGGATGATTCAAGAAATCTCAACGTCCGCTGGGTGACATTAATTGAATAATCCCACCTTCGACTGATCATTTTTCAAACCGAACTCAAACAGGTGCTAGATTCTATTACTTCGAAGTATCGATAGGTATCAATGGTCATTCGTTTGCAATAAAAAGGCAATTTCAGCTATGTTTCTCAACTTGCAATTTAAAAAAAATATTCACATTTTTCCAATTAAATGGGAGGAAAAATCGATTAAACACCATAGTGAGAGAGTGTTCCTGAAATTCATCCCTCATACTTTCAAATTTCTCCAATTACTCTCAACAAATTTTTATATACTATAGGTGAAATTCATCGTACGTCCCTGAAATTTTATTCATATACAATTATACATTAATGTCGAGTCGAATTTTTTAACTGATTTGTATGTGCAATCAAGTCTCATGGCCAGAAGATTTGAAAGACAGATGACTTTAAAACAGATACGTCCAACCTGTAAACGTCACACTTATTCTATTTGCAGTGTGAAGCTCGCAAAACGTTCCCCGCTGAGGGTTTAACTTTAGTGTTATTATACACCTCTTCCTGGTGTTATGCGGCAGTGACACAGTGTTTGTTTACATTCATGACTCCTCCCGGGTACCTTCTCTCACCTCTGAATTTCAGAGGTCCGTGAATGTCCACAATGGTACATTTTCGTTAACGCCACAGTCGTGAAATCGGTTACGTTCGTACTCTACCTTAAGCAAGTATCCTTGTTATTTCGGTAGCGTTCAAAGCAGTATTCACGGTACAGTTCAATATAATTTCCCTACTTAAGGGTCTTACATTGAATATATATTATTTTTAATCATATTTCAATACCACGTCTTTGCAATTTACATCTTGCAGTCATCGTTCTTGGATGCCTATTCCTGTTGTCCAATGTAGTGATAGGATGTTTGATAAAATTGTGAGTATATAAAGAATTTCGTTATAAAAAGTGAACAGAATCAAAGCAGAAAATCGTTTTATTTGAACTCAAACTTCAACGGTTGTATTGGTTATATTGCATCATTTTCAGGACATTTTCATCACTATCGAGCAGCACTGTAAGCGTATCTGTGATGTATGTGATATGGCTGCAGAAGCGAATACCTTCAGGGTGCACATTATAACTTATAATGCTGATATCAGCAGTAATTCACTCTGCACATAAAGGTGTCCTTTTAAATATATTTCACTGTGCTGGGACATAAATTTGACAAAACACGAACCCCGACCTTCCAAATTCCAAACACCGCTTTCTACACAAATGGATCGTGCTATGGTGAAAAGTGAAAAGAATTTCAGTATAGATATTCTAGTATGATCATAAAACATCTTTTATAACCAGTGCTCGTTTAGATGTCCTCTTTGCTCACAGCTTTAACATTAACAATTACAGTGTGATTCTTAAATGATAAGTGTATTTATTACTGGAAACGATTAGAATTCTAACTCACTTTTAAAAATTATTCTTTACTATTGTGATTTATCCATTTCTCCCTACAGGTACTGAAAATCACATTCCTCAGATTTCTAAGCTTTTATATATGCACAACCACTTTAATAGCCCGAGATAAAGCCTGTTTTAAATTTTCTTCCTTGTTTTGTTATCGTATTTGTCTTGGACGTATATAAATAGAATTTCAACTATTTCTAAATCGAAATGCAGAATTGTTTTAAGTATTGATTAGAAAGCACTGTTTTCACTTTGAAATGTTTTGTTTTATCTAATCTGAAAGAATATTGTTCAAAGAACTTGCCTAAGGACAAACAATTCCACACCAATTTAAGATTCTATGATAAAGGAAACGAAACTTGAATATGGCATATTTCTCATTTTAACGTAATTCCAAATATACTCCTTGTAAATTCATAATCTGACCAGATTATAGCAGACGACAAATACACCGCCCAAGAAATAGTTCTTCATTGTTGACGTCTACTGAGATTTTTATTTCTGATTTTAAATTTGTTCATTCTTAACTAAATGTTACGTTTTCATGGTACACCAGCCGTCCCTTTCTAAGCTACCTCCGAAATGGTTTATTGATTCTGTTTATTAAGAGAAAATGAAAATTTCCCTTATGATATCTTCGCGTTTAAAAATATATCTTTAACGCGCATTATATCCAATGTAACTAATTCCCGCATGAAAAAAAAAACAAAAACAAAAACAAAAACAAAACAAAAATAATGATTTGAAATTGGTTGCACGTGGCTCGGTTCCGAGGTAGGAATATCACATGCACATATCACATTACAACATATAAAACAAAAGAAACATACAATCACAAACCAAAAAACCAAAAAAAACCCAAAAACAAAACCAAAAAAACCCCCCAAAAAACAAAACAAAGAAAACCCCAAAACAAACAAACTAAAGACCCATAAAAGTCAGTTATTCTGTAAATGCAAGTCCATTGATGTTCGGTATTGTTTAAAAGTTAAATATAACATCTTTACTGTTCCTGGGAGCCCATTTTACCTCTAACTCAGGAGTTCATGGTTATATACGTTGGCAGGAATGCAGCAATGACACATCACCAGGTTCTTTGGTATTTTGTATTGATTTATCTTCTTTTTTTTTTTAGATTATTGATATATAAGAATAAAGGGAACATAGAAATGACTAATCAGCACTCCATAACCGTGTCAAATACAGAATACAAGTGCTTAAGCATCAACGATGGGGAGTACTATGAGATGACACTGCCAAGAAGGAATGCATTTTTACCACAACAATATCTACAAAAAGAAGCTGAGCTAGAAAATTTTGAAACTTCCGAGCTTGCAGATGTATCGGATTATATTGATATGAACTTCGTATAAATTATCAATATTTCACACATATAATTTGAGATTATACGAAGTTAGGAAACTTATTTCTATACTTACATGTAATAATTTTTGTAAATAATTGAGCTGTTAGCTATTAGGCTATTACAGAAAGCTAAAACGGGATATATATATATATATATATATATATATATATATATATATATATATATATATATATATAAATGTTTATATATATATATATATATATATATACTGTTGTTAACGTTATCAATAACGTAAACGACAGTCGCTACTCCCTGAAGAGTCCAGCTAGATAGATGAAAAAGTTAGGAGAAACTAAATATTAACTGTGCGACGTTATCTATCATACGGAACTTTATTATAATTTGTATCTTTACCATTTCGATATAAATTTATAAATATATATAAATATATATTATATATATATATACAATGTATATATATATATATATATATATATATATATATATATATATATATATATATATATATATTTATAATATATATATATATATATATATATATATATATATATATATAAATATATATATATTTCTGTATTTTTGTTTATAGATGTATATCTATGTGTGTTGCAATCTATGTATGTATATATGCTTGTACGTCTATATATAAGTATGTTGTAGTGGTTGTATGCATGTGATGACTAAATTCATGAAGGTAGGTAGTAGGTATGATTGTGTGTAGGTGAATATAACTGGCAATTTGCATAGAAAGCCGTCATATCTCAGTTTCACCGGCGGCAAGTCAGTGACACTTCAATGTTTGATGTGAGTCGAACTCATATATGTAAATCATTGAGTAAATTAATACGTCAAGTAGAAGCTATCACAACCTTAAATGTAAAATACTTGTTGTTGGTGTTGCTCGGTTTTTACGTTTCGTCCGATGACCTTTATCAAGAAAACATAACCTTAAAAATGCCTTACATCTTGATTCTATGTAAATGATTATACTTATCTTTCTGTTACTGTGGCGTGCGTTTATAGTAGTGTTATGACGTTATAAATCAATGTGTATTGAATTGTGTATCCAAAGGACGGGTCACCATGACGTTCCATTGTACTGCTATTGAATGTTGTTGACATTGTGGGGTTGACGTCATGCGTGGTGTTGCGTTCTACTGAATAGTCCGGCCAAAGGATTCCTATGCTTTTTTTATCCGCGCCATGTGGTGTTAGTGTGTTTAGTTGTTTAATCCAAGTCTTTTCGCATTTTCCTGTAGTATTTGGAATTTGTGTTGCGTCTTTCTAAAATTATTATCTTTAAATCTTGGATCCAATGGTTTTCAGAATTAAAATGGATTGAGACTGCTTTGTCTCTCTTGTGTTTAATATCTGCGATGTGTTCCTTGATTCCGTTCCCCTGCAGTTCTCTGTGTTTTCCTTACCAAAACTGTTTTGGCATGATGAACAAGTCCATTCATATACCACATTTGTGGTTTCACAGCTGTTTCTTCTGTCTGTAGGTACCTTACAGGTTATACGGGGTAAAATCGACCGGTTTGCACATCACAAACACCAACTCGTATGATTTTCTACTGTCTTTACAACTATCAAGACTAGTTTTATTCCATTACATTAAAATTATTTTGTTTACAAAAATGGAAACAGGAGATGTAAATACCTCGTTTAAGGCCACGGAGATCCTTATTTTGTGATGGAACATTCGAACAAAAAGTACGTATACAACAAAGACATGCTAAAGATTCTAGTAGACAGTATTGTCGTGGTTTAGATAGAATATATTCTATCAAACCGCCAAACTGTGTCTTTCTTCTACCTAACAGATATATCCCAACGAATTTCGGATTAAGGAAACGACAGACAAGCAACACATCTGCGTCATATTTATACCTGCTCTTGTCGAGTGCTTTGATGGCACTGTCCGACAAAAAGGATCGACTTGTTTATCAAAGTTTTCAAAAGAATTTATATTCCTTCAAGACGTTTTTCTTAGTTTGCGTTATTAGGTGCTTTCTGATACAAATGTAATAACAATCCCAATTTATCTTACATGTAACAGCAAATAGTTTATATATAGCAGGGGAAGACAAGGTCTCCAGAGAGAGTCCTAGGGAACTTCGTATTGAATAGTTTATTGTGAAGTTTTCACAACCCCAATTTAAATACTTTGGTGCCACTTTAATACATTGTCAAAGACATTTTTGTAAAGCTGTTAAAATTATAGCATGGTATTTTTAATGAATTTCGTAATTTACAAGGTTAAATGCTTCTCTAAAATAAAAAAAAAACTACCCATGTTATATTCATGTGCTCATTTGTGTCAGTTCATCGTCCGATATTTCTGCCAGTGCATGAATGGAATAGATATACACATTTAACATGATGTAAGGGGGGCCTTATGTCAGGCATGCTATTTTGTGCCGGGATTTACAATATGAATGTAATTCTAGCATACTGACGTAAAATGACTCAAATTTTAACGACAAATGACCGCATGTCGGGCATGGCATGAAATATAAGATCGATTTAAAAAGGTCCATTGGTGGAGACCAGACTGTTCATGGCATAACAAGTTATGCAATATGCTGTTTAAAACTTTTTGATAGATTAATGAAAGTAAGTACCAGGATGACTTGTCATTCTGTGTATTGGTGCTATTTAAACAAGTCTAATTGATTTTGGAAACTGCCAGCTTCTATGCTCTGGTTATTTAAGCAAGCAATGTGACTTCATTCTATTGATATATATAGGAGGCGTGACCGCACGTGATCCCTACACAGGATTTTACGTATTTTTCCTGAGGTTTTTGAATTGCATAAGCAAGCTTCAGGAAGTTGGTAGTTTTCTTTGTTTTCATTTTCATGAAATTGATAGCACCTGATTATAACATCAAAACATTTTTGATAATTCATCGAGGTTTACAATGCGACTTCATAAATATAGTTTAAACCCTAGAATGAATATTCGGTACTACAAAATCTTATTATAAACATTGATTTAGTTTTAATTGGATTATTTGCCAGTTGAACCCGATTACAATTTTCATTGCAAAGGAAACCATACGAAAATATTAAAGATTTCAGATTGCAATAATGAATCTCAACATACAGAAATCACAGAAAATTCAGTCATATATATGTCTATTCCATGTAGATCTACAGTTAAAATGACAACCCATTTTTGTCTTCATGTAATAAAATCTCAAACAGACCGTGTAAAATATATTTTTTCCAAGTAGGCATTTACTATGTTCGTGAAAAATTAATTTTCCCATTAAATGTAAATGTTTAAAATTAAAAGCAAGCCAACGTGGCTGCCAAGTGCGTTCACAACGGACGTGAATAAGCTGAAAGCGATTATGAAATCAAGTTCGAATGGAAATTTGCGTTATCTTAATAATATACGCTCTGCTGTGTTTCAGGACACATTGACTTTCACCGACTTTCATATTGATACTATGCTTGTAGGTATTATCACAAATACAGAAAATCCTAAAACAGGAGAGGCGTTTCTGGCCTGAGAATAAATAATTTCTTCTCTCGCATTTGTCATTTCATCTTGTGAACAATGTGAGAGATAGACATTCGTTTAAATAGTCCCTGATATATAACTTCGTGCAATTAATCTACATAAAATTTTCCAGTTTTTGTTTATATTCTGTGTTGCAATTTCCTGAAAGTTCGTTGGTAACGGGCTTCTTTCTAAAACACAAAAAGCTGGTGTTTTCCTTTCAGACAATAACAACCCTCCTTTTTTATATTTCATCACAATTCAATGGTTGTTTGTATGTCTATCTTATCTATTTTATTTATTTTATTTATTTAGTAATTGTCTTTTAAATGCTCTTGTAAATATTGAGGAATATTGCATGCCTATAAAATGAAAGCAAGACTCCTTCGGCACCTAAAATACATGCTATGTTCATGACTGCTCTCATCTTTAGACTAGTAGTAATAAGTAAAAAAAAAGCAACATGAATATTTGGTGATCGTATGCCGAATTCGGCAACTTGTGTATGTATCAGTAATGGTCAAGACCTAAACTATGGAATTCGATATCTAAACTCTGGATATCGTTAGATTTCGATTGGAATTATTTTCGGCAATGCAAGGTACTTGCGTTATACTTCCTTGATTATCAAGTAAATGTTTATCATTTACCACTCGTTGTCGAATTAGTTCAATATATATTTCCTCGAATCACTTTACATAGGCTATCCTGTAAGTGAGAAATATATTAATTTTGAATCACTTATCAGAGGAATTTTCAACAGCAAAGTCAGAGGATGATCAGTGCTATTGTGTTTCTCATATTGATTTTGGTGTGGACAGTGTCATGCGAACCATTGTTTATAATGGATAATGTTCGATATGTAACATCGTGTACAGACGTGCCCAACATAAGATGCCCAAGACATTACCGCGTCATGTGTATGATTACTACAGGGGAACTTTTCATTGAGACGTGCTATAGAGGGAATCAAATACCAGGTATATTTTTACTATTAATAGTGTCATTCATAACAATAATATTTAATGATTTTAGAGACGTGCCATAATCCGTCAAACATTATTATTACTGTATGAGTTTATGAAAGACATTTGATCTTCTTATGTAACATACCAGATTACTGGTTTACGTCCTGTAATTTCATAGATACATTACTACTAGACTCCCCATGTTAAACGCCCGTTCTCACCCGATGTATGCTTCTATAATTCTTGTTGGACCGGATTACATCAGAAAGCGCGCTTTAATATTTCAATGGGAGGAGCTTGTCTTGAATGGTTAGATACGCTAACCAAGTATTGTACTACTATTTACAAGAATAGAAGAGCATTTATTTCTAAATTAGGGCCATTTCAAACACAACACACAGCATATATGCATATAGATACAAATAATGACACCAGACCGTGAGAGATTTAAAATGACGGCATAAACACAAATCACAGACATCCGAACGAAACGCAAATCAATTACAGCTGACAGACCCAGTTCACTGGAAAATGAATTAACAGAACTGCAAAATTACCTTTCACGGTTACATTTTGGTTTCATAGCAAGATTAGGGGTTAAAATTGCACTTTCAATTTTCTTTATATGTTCGACGACAAACTGCACGTGTTCATGTACTACTACATGCAGACAACACAACCGCATGTGCATGAAGCGGGTCACTTCTTCCGTTTCATATATTACATCTGGAAAAGTAATCAACAGAATTACCTTTTGGTTTTATAGTAATATCAGTTCCTGAAAATTGCATTTGTACTACAGTAGGTGTGTACATGTACTACTTAGGACTGCAAACAACACAGACTTCTGCCGTTACATACGCTTCATATTTAATTTCTTTGTAATTAACCCATTCAACAAGATAAAATAATCCAGTATTTTGTTGTCACTTCTATTTGAGCGTTTATTAATAGTAAGAATAGCATTTCAATAATATAAGATCTGCTTTATATTGATGCACTTATTTATGGGAGAACTTAAAACCTAGATCATAGTTTTAAGAAAATAAGCACGTGAATCGAATTTGAAATTAGATTTATTAGCGTAAGTTCATTTACATTTTGTCTGTAAATTATTATTTCATTTATTCATTTAATTCATATGTCCCTCTTGTATAGCTGTCTTTAGATTGATAAAATCTTTTATTTACGTTTTCGGCCACTTTTGTTTTAACTCTGCTCTTCTAATATTTACAAATTACTTGAATTTCAATCATTTGGCCATGAGCATTACTGAAGGGATACAAATAGTCGAAAGGGACATTAGTCCCCAGAATTGTAATATTAATACCGCATATACATGATCGAAAATATTGTGCACTCAATACATTCATGAAACATTTTCACCCTTTTTCCTTAAATTTCTGTATGGGAGATATTTTTGGCAGATCGTAAATCCTTGCTTTTTTTTTTTTTAGTATGTAAGTGAATACATCAGGTTCTTTAGTTCTCTTCTTTTTAAATTATCTCGAATTTTATTGATATTATCATCTCTTTTTAACCTTTGTGGATCATGTTTATTGTTTGCAAATGCTTATAAGTCATTGGAGTCCTTGATTTCTCTTTGTCGTATATAGCAGGTTGCTGTTGGTTGAAGTTTATCCATGTTTATATGTATATAGCTTTGTATGTATCTTTAAGTATATTTGCGTGAGTGTGTATCTTTTTATTTCAATATCTATGTGTGTATGTATGTGTGAGTGCATACATGTATGAGTATATTCTATGTATATGTGGATCTTGAATGCTTTAGTTTATCGCAGGAAAATGTTGATGTTGTCAAATTCGCATTTACAGTATTATTTAGTGTTATTTCTGACTTAATACTTTGTTTACGTTGTGCTGAGCTGATTTAATTAAAGGGTATGGGTTCCACTTAGAGATTTTGCTATTTTTGTTTCCACTTGACAATGGTCAAATGCCCGAAATAATGTGGATACTGAGTGTTTCTTGTTACTTATTTAATTCATACTTCCCTAAGGAGGACGTCTTATCAATTTTTGTACTTTACGAAAATTGATACAGTACTAGATTTATGTACTAGAGTCAAAATCAAAATAAATAAATAAATAAATAAACAGATAATTAAAAAAAACAAACAAACAAAAACGAAATAACCTTCAATCGAAAAAGGTAATTTACCCATCCTAAATATCAGAATAAAAATGTATATAACACTTCTCCCGGGCACCTAGTCTCACCTCTGAATTGCAGGGATCCGTCAATGTCCACTGAGGTACATTGTTGTTAGTGTCATAGTCATGTGACACCAGTTACTTTCGTATTTTACTTGTATAGATATGAAGCACTTTAACAAATGTCAAATGTAGATACATCAGAAACCATTCTTATCAATCAAGTTATTTAAGATTTATTATTATAATTTGATTTATTCTTCATTATCATCATCTTCTTCTTTTTCTTCTTCTTTTTCCTTCTTCGTATCATAAGCCGGCGTAGCCTAGTGGTATCGTGCTGGACTCCTAACCGGAAAGCGGGGTTCGATTCCCGCTCTGGTCATGCCGGTGTCCTGTCTTTCAGATGAGACAGTAAAAACCGAGGCCCGGTGTCGTGGTATGCATGGCACGTTAAAGATCCCTCACTGCCTCGGGTGGGTACGTTGCAAAGGTCAAAATTTGTATCCCCCGCATCTGGCAGATGCCGTCACCATATCCATGAAATATTCGTGGTGTGACGTTAAACAAAAATCAATCAATCAATCAAACAATCAATCTTCGTATCATTGTTATTATTGTTTTGTTATTATTATTATACTAACTATTAATACTATTACGCTTTAACAACAAAGCATTATATTAAAATTCTTTAAAAAATTTTATTGCTATCAAATTATTGGAATAAAATCAATTGTTTTCTCCATAAAAACACCCCCCCCCCCAAAAAAAAAAAAGAAAAAACAAAACAAAACAAAATTTGAAAAAAAGGAAAAATAAAACCATTTCCTCATTTACCAAGTACAGTCAGTCTGCAACACTGACGTCTATGTGAAGCTGGGTAAATCGAAAGATATTTCTTCCTATTTCCTCGAGTATCCATTTCCGTGTATCTTTTTTATTATTATTAATTTCATTTTTAAATGAAATAGTTCAATCATCAATCAAAATTTAGAAAAATGATCAGAGTAGTTTTGATTGTAATATTGATATTTATATGGAATATTTCTTAAGGAAACAATATGTAAAATCATGTTCAGGGATGCCCAACAAAAGATGCTCACAAGCCCGGCCCCCCCCCCCCCCCACCCCCCAGGTCATTGCCATGTCAGGTGTATGATGTACGAGTATGGAACATTCCATAGAGATTCGATATATAGGGCATCGGATAATAGGTGTATCATTTACTATGAACCGTTTTATTCACGACGATTTTATTTTGCGAGTAGTAGGAATAGCTCAGTTATGTATCATAAGAGAGGACTATTAAAGCAACATTCTGAACGAAAGAAAATCTCTCAAATTTGTTTTCAACACACTTTGGCTATTGCGGACGCTAATGACAATATTACTATATTTTTATGTTTTCAACCTTCAATTATATCAGTATAATGTAAAGTTCAATGAATAATCTCAACTTGATAGATATATCAGTAAGTTTGTGAAAATAGACTTGTGGATTTCTGTGGTCAAGTAAATTTCAAACAAATTACAATGCGCTATATTCGGTCAATTTTCGTTAAAATTACCGACTGACAATCATCACAGGTTTTATCTAACTTCAATGTCCACTCGATATACAATCACGAGGGCTAACATGTAAATTATTTTAACTTCCATACATGTACAAGTAACCAATATACGCTGTGGTCGTTTTAGCTTAAAGTAATTGAATATGCATAGTTAAAGACAGTTTTACCGATTTTTAGCATGGTATAAATTTAGCAGTATTCACAGTATTTTCATTATATTCTATATTCCAAGACATAAAAAAAGATATAAAATGCTACAATTTAACCAGGGGTATGTGTATGCTTTACCAAATTATTGCAAAGTTAGTTGTGACACCCATTACAAACTTGAAGGACAAAACAAATGATTACACAATCTGCAAATTGAAAGAGATGTTTCTTTCTCAATTTTATAATGATAAAATTTAATGAAAAAATCTACCATCTTAGAGAATTTGTAGAACAAATTTAAATATCTATATCTCCCATTGGCCCGACAGATGGAACATTAAGTCTTCTCTCCGTGAGTAACTTCAATTTACCTTTATGTACATGATGTACATGTATGATATTTAACATAATGAGGCTGTTTAAGTTAATCAATGTCAATGCATTTATTCTTCACTTCCATCGGATTAGATTCAGTTTCAATAAATATCATAAAATCAATATTTGCCAATTTGTTAAGACGGAACTGTAAATCTTTGTTTTCTAGAATTTTTTTCCTTCGATGAATTTGTAATGAAATGTTCATTCCACAATCACCCTCTGTCGACCAACAGTTTATGATTTAAATGCAAGATAGTTAGTTCTATAATAGCGCAGGTTCATCAAATAAGAAATGCCGCATAACGGTTCAGACTTTAAACGTATTCCTAAATTATGCGTTCGGGCTTGTGCCGCCGTGCCGGAGCATATGTGCTTTCAGAATCAATACAGCAATCATATCATGGCATAAATGTATGTCTCTGACAAAAGTCAAACAAAGTCAGTTGATGATGACAGTATGCCTGATCATTATTGTGTGTCAAAACGGTACATAGCATGTTGTTTGTCGCGCTGAAGGATTTGTTGTAAGTACAAATATTTTAACGACAGAACCAGGCCCTTGAATGGATTATCGAGATCAATAAACTTTACTTATTTTCAAAAGGGATGAATTGATTATTTATTACAAGGCCCTGATCCTCGTCCCCTCTGACTGTTAGTCCGGACTCTTATTGATCAAGGATCTGAGCTCGCCTTACATATGTTTGATAGAAACATTATTCTATAAACGTCTCCTTCATTGAATTTTTTTACAACCTTTCTTCTTAAGAAACCTGTCGTTCCTTATACTGTATGGGGGATTATTCATAAATTTTAAAAGGGTGCCCTTTGATTGTGTTGCTTTTGCGGTGAGTGGGAATGTGGGCGCCCGCTAACTGGTTGACCACACCAATTGAGTGACGTGTGCTAATTTGGAATCTTAACTGCAGCATAATCGAATATTTTTGTAATGTAATAATGTTTTATATGCATGTCCTTGGTGACTTGTGTCATACAGCTTTCTCAAATGTCTTTTATTTTCTCTTCAAGATGACTCTTACGTTGAAGTGATTTTAAACGAAGCAGAAAATAACAACGCATTTATGAGACATAACTGGTGTGTGACGTAGTTTTTCATTACAAAAATCTCTCTTCATGCTAAATATGATGGCAAGAGAAGGGACTAGTGAAAAACGCCACAGATGAACCAATATAATTTCTTACTAAACCGATCAACATAAGGGAACAATACTATAATTTTACGAATGAGATTGACAGGTACATTATTTATAGTAAGCAATCGCAACAATAAAATTCTAGGGCATATTATGTCGCGTGTATAGCTTATAATAATAGGAATTATTTGCATGAATACGTAAATCTTATTTGTCATTATCAAGCTACTAAATTTTAAATAAGTATTTATGTATAACAATAGGTTTTCTTACTTTGGGTTTTATTCTTTCTCTCTTACTGTCCGCTTTCTTTCTAACGTTTTTTCTTTTTTAATTTAATATATGAAAGTATGAAACATTCATTTTCCAGTGGTATGTATTTTGCATTATATAACAAATTTAATGATAAAAGAAAAAAGAGGAGCCACTGGCTCAATTATGTGGCAGAAGTCACCATAGAGCTATACAATACATGAATATAAACAATATACTAGAACATATATCACACTACCAGGACGGTCATCCAATTCGACAAAAGCCAAACAAATGGTGTGGTTAACCGGCCCACGGGTCCAACTTCCCACTCACCGTAACAGCAGAACAATCAAAGGACGTACATTTAAAAATTTATAAATAATCCTCCATGTAAAGAACAAGGGTCAACAGGCATCGCACACCGAGAGGTCATAAAAATATAGACACGTAAGGTATTGTAAAATACATAATGGTATAAAAACATATGCGACATCAACATGACAAACCGTGCTCTGCCAGTCTGAAAGCGATCTGTAGGAGTCCCGACTAACAGTCAGAGGGGACGAGGTTCAGGACCATGTCTCCTCCGAAAGAGGTTTGGACAAGGCCCGTTATATAGTCCCCACCGCCCTGTTAGTCAGCGTGCAACGTTCAAGTAAAAGTCTGCATAAGGCTGTAGAGGGGCCAAATACAACAAGTAAACATAAAAAGGGGGAGGGGAGGAGGAGATAGAGAGAGAAACCGAAGTACCATAGTAATTATTGAATTAATAACATCATTACCACCCTCATCTTCTTATCCTTACATTAATCATCATTATTCTTCTCCTCCTCCTCACAAAACTTTAGATGTGCCGACGATCCGGGTTCGATTTCTGGTTTGCGCCACTTTGTTTCAGAGGTTGGTTACCTCCTGCCTCCATGTCGTGCTATAACTGAAACATTGTTGAAAGCGACGTAGACCACCAACCAATCATAAAACTTTAGATATATTAATTATAAATAATTTGCTGCATCAGTCTTGATTTATCATTTTCAATTTCAGATAAATGTCCCATCTTTGTTGAAAGAGACAAATCTGTGCAGTATTGGAACATCGAGAACGACGGAAAATGTTTGCGGCATCACTTGTATACTACTTTCTTACTGTGTATGTTTGTCTTGTTCGTAACGTACATATAGTATAGATGCTTGCACTTGTATATAAGTAAAACGGAACGGCATTGATTCGAATGTAATTTTCTTTACAATAAAGATAAAGTTATTCTATATTCATTTTAGGCCAGGAATGCTTCATATACAGAAACTATTTGAGGTAAATACTTTGATGATTTTAGAACCCACCCGTGATCTTCCAAAGGGAAGTGCACTGCTTAAAATCAAAAGAGAAACATTCAATATCACAAATGTTCGGCGTCTTGCCCTTTATCAAGAGATCATGATCAAAACGATATACATAATGAGCTAAGTAAAATAACATTTCTATCGTTTTGATCTCTTTATAATTGGCAAAAGAGATTTCGAAACTTCTTCGTGTGAAAAAATTTGATTCGATACCATTTAATTACAAAATTAAAGACCCCAGTGATAAAAGTAGGTAAGAACCCCACAAATCGATTTCCACATCATTTTATTTCCAATACTATTTTGCATGAAATGTCATAAATCACATTTGTTTTATGTTTCAAATTTTGACATTTAATTGTAATTGATACCAGTTTTGCAGTATGAACGTCAATAAAATGTTCATTTTAAACATTAGGTACCTTTTTCTCACGTTTGAAATGCCTGAAACGATTACCATTTCTACAAGAAATAAAATAACAGACAACACAAAATCGAAGTCGATCAAAGGGATGAAGAAATCATCAGATGTCAGGCTCCCTCCCGCAGCAAGTGATTTGGCACATTTAGCAAAGTATTTTTCTTCATGCAAAATAAGTATGTCAAATTGTTTTATTCTTGTTTTACATTCCAAAGATTATTTCAATATCATTTTCATATATTGTGACGGCATCAGCTTCATACAATGCATAGACATTTCGACCTATGTTTCTTATGCATTATAAAGTATTGTACTGTGTACGCGCCAACATCTAACTTATGTGAAAGATAGGTCACTGACGAACCATATTTCGACCTATCTAACGGTTGCCAAGCAAGCTACTGATTAAGATTTGTGGTTGTAAGTAAGATAGGTACTTTCATATATCTTTCAATCTTAATCTCAGGCAAATAATGTGCACTACTGCTGTTCAGTACCTATACGATAAAAATGCTACCTACATTTTTGATATGCTGTGATTTGTCACAAAGTTAGATTTAAAAAAAAAACATCTAATATCATTTCGCTTCTTTACAGTTACTCGAACAACAGATTCACAGAACACAAGGATCTGGATCACTATAGGTGGATCAATGCTACGTTTTAAATTTTTCTCAGAGATTGATAAATAATGAGTAGATGAAAGCAATGTCGACTAGCAATTGGGGGTTGGAGCTGGTATTTTACAACTGTTGTGCATTCTCTTAACAGATTTGTTTGTTTCTTTTTTCTCTCTTTAGTTTATCAACATTATTCAAAGAGAAATGATGAGACCTCTGACGCACAGACGACTCGCTAAATATCCCCCACATTCTGATGAATGTGATTTTCTAGTCAAAGAATTGATTGTGTTATGTACTATATGAAACACGTTTGTTTACTATTATCAGCATTGATGTACATTTTCCCCACATTAGGTCAAATGAGAATCATGTCCCCACCCTGTAAGCTAGGATAAGTTCAGTGGTCAGTTGCTGCGTTCAAACTGTGTGTTTACGCAATTCTGGATCAAGCATTGATTTCTAATTTGTAATTTTCATATGCTAAACTTTGTATATTTTATATTTAGCCAGGGAAAACAATAGTGTGCATTTTGCAGGTTTAAAAAAGAGCACAATCGTACCTCAGTGACATCAACTTCTTAAAGACAATTTAACAGTCACCCTTACCATAACAGTAACGTGTGTTAAGAAGTCGCCCGTTTTAAATTTCGATTTTATTCTCACAACAAACTTGAATAACTTTTACCCTGTTGAATGGTAATTTTAAGTGTGCTCCAAAGTGAGATTTAAACATTTATTGGATTTATTGGTCTTCATGCAATCATCCATATTCACTGATAAAGGTTTTACACCCACAGAGCATGTAGAGGTAAACCTGCACATTATTGCCACTTAAAATATACTTACATTGACTCTTCAAAAGAGTTTTAAAATTTCAGTAAATAAAACCATTTATGTTTTAGGTCAGCATAAACAGACTTGAAATGAGTTTTAAAGAAGGTGGCCCTTAAACAAAGGTTTATTTAAAATCTGATTATAGTTTAGTTTTTGTATTTTGTTCACCTAAACTAGACTTTAGACTCTAAAAAGAGGTAGTCTGTAAACAAAGATAACAAAAAATGTTCCATAAGATTAGAATTCAAAACACGATCTTTGTAAATAAGTGATCTCCTGATACAGACATACCGAAGCACATTGAATTCTCACAAATCTAATGGTGAATATATTAGTCTTATTTCATCTATTTAATATTTTCTTGTTTACAATTTATATTTCACAGTTATCATCCTCGGATGTTTGTTACTATTGGCAAATGGAGTGATAGGATGTTTGACGAGGTCGTGAGTACATAAATATATCTTTAAAACTAACGTAAAGCCTGTATGTGAGGTTGAAAGTTTCCTTTGAAACAACTATAGACATCCAAGGAAGCCGAATCTTGCTAATTGTCTGCGAATTTGAATTTTATATCTTCCAGAAATTTTTCTCTTTTTTCATTTGTAGGAGTACATTGATAAATATATTTTATTCTAACTTTCTAAGACACATTTTAGCATTTATGGTGCCGGAGGCCTAGCCATCAAGACCTGTTTTTATCTCCTCCTGGGAACTCAGTCTCACAGTTACGAGAAGAATTATTGATAACAAACTTATCAGAGCTGAACGGGAATAATTTACTCCTGCAAGTATACTAGTTTCATTCACGTCCTCTACAGTGGATATTACTGTATACCGTTGTGAAATAGCAGCAGTATTTTTCGTACTTTATTCACATTTGTAGATTTTTATTGCTTTGTTGTAGACTATGGATATACAAGAAAAAGATGAAGATAGAAATGACTTATAAGCGTTATATACCTGTGTCGGACACACAATACAGATCATTAAATATAGGCTCTGGGGACTACAATGAGATTGATATGCCAAGACAAAATAAGAGTATACCGACTGAAACTCTACGAAATGAAACTGAGCTAAAAGATTTTGTGACTCCCGAGCCCGAAAATCAATCAATCTATGTTAATATGACCTCGGTATAAATGATAAATATATGATACAAAATATTTGAGTAAATATAGGAAAGTGAACTTTATTTGTATTTTGTAAATGGCAAGGATATAATAAATAAAAAGTGAATTATTTTACTTGATTTATGAGAATTATAGATAAAAACAAAAATGTAGAGCCAGAAATGTGAGTGGTAATGTGTATGGACATATATCGTAGTGCATATAAAAATGTTTTCTATGTTCATTTGTGTTGAATATAGATATTTTTATTTTCTGAAACAAATATAAATGGTACAATGGAAAAGATTAAAACTAGAAATAAGTATATCAGAATAGCTAATGCATCATACGCCGGTTGCCCTACCGTTCAAAGTACAAGACAAATGAATTATGAACGACAGTGACAACAACAAAAGATTGCTAAGTTCAAATTAGAGAGCTTTTAAGATCAAGAGGGTTTAAAAGATGGTAAATGTACTCATTCCCGTGCCAGGTCCTGCACATCAGTACCCAATCTAGCCGATTGTTCCTCTTTATTGTATGTTTATGACTCTGTCCTTCATGACATTTCATCAGCCCGTTCAGGGATAGGAGGCAAGAGTTACTGACCCTTGTCCACGGACTTCTGTTTCACTTGTTTCCAGCCAAACCTCTTGAAAAACCGATTCCCCTTCAACAGCCAGGCTATATTTACCCCTCCTGTATCCAACCAGTCAACGGAAGGATAAGTATATACATAGTAAAAATCCGTAAGAAGTTCGGGAAGAAAAGAGTGAAAGTTCAGTTAATATATACATCAAATTTTCAGTCAACAAAGTAAGTTAATCACTCTAAAACTAAGGAGTATCTCCCTCATGCATAGTTCTGTCGTTAAATAAATTGTTTGGTTCATTTTCAGGTCATTTAAGCTTCAACTCAGCTCTTCATATTTTTATATATTACGAGAATTCCATTCATTCGGCTACGAGCATCACTCAAGAGACATAACTTGTCGAAATGCGCATATGGTGCACAAAATTAAAAGGTATATAAGTTCTATATTTATTATAACCACTAGGCCGGTGTCACTGCATGTGGACTGATAGTGGCCGAGGGCATCATACGTGTAGTTTTCAGTGCTTCTGTACTGACATGAAATATATACTTCAAATTTTCAGTCATCAAATTAAGTAAATCACTCTCAAACTAAGGAGTATTTCCCTCATACATAGCTCTGTCCTTGAATAGATTGTTTGGTTCATTTTTCGGTCATTTTAGCTTTTCATATTTTTATATATTTATAGAATTCCAATCATTCGGCTAGGAGCATCACTGAAGGGACATAAAATGTCGAAATGCGCACATGGTGCACAAATTAAAATGTATATTTATTAATAGAAGTTTATTCAGAGGTTTATTATTCTGAAGAAAAAATGGAAAATACTACTGTAGCTGCAGGTAGGGTGAAATGTTATCTGAAGAACATATCTTTTAACATGTTTTGGGCTCTGTTTGGTATTTTAATGTTCTTTCTCTTCAACAGAATCAGTTCTAAGGAATTACGATTCCCGACTGACTATTTAAAATGATAGATTTTGACAATTGAGGAGTGTCTAAATGAATGTCTTTTATGAATGATTGATGGGATCGATATGCAGTTGATAAATTTTCTGATAGACCAAATACAAAGCTTTGAGGGTGTAATTCTAAGTATTGGAATCCGCATTATGAAGGAATATATTGTTTCAATGTGGGAATACAAATAGTAATTCATTGTTACCATCCATGTTTTGGATTCCCAGTGCGTAAGATGTTAGTTGTTGTCAGGGTACGAATATGGTAATCAGCAGCAACGTCATCAATGACATCATTCTGCATTGCTCATTTTTATTTCAAAATATTGAAGATTTGCCAAACCGAAGGACAGTCATTATTTTCCCGTTTATAGGTAATTCAAATGCTTAAACAACATTCGCCATGGAAAACATTAGTATTTATGGATAAATGGATTTTCTAGATTTTACAGTTTCCATGCCTAATATGATGTTGACATCGAGAGAAAAAACTTTACAAATTATTGTTTGAAAATCCATGTACAGTTAAAAAAAACTTCTGAGAGATGGTATCAAATATTTCTGGGTAATACTGCATCAATTCCCGCATCGGAGTTACGTGTACTATATTATACCCATTTAACAAACTGTGCATTATCTTAACTGAGTGATAAATCCATTTATTTAATATCTTGGACCCATGGTTTGGAAGGATTACGGATCCTATATACTTTATCTTAAGTAGCCTCAATCCTGACAAAAAGGGAAACGAATTAACAATCAACACATCACTTAGAACTAACCGATCAGTGCTGATATTTTAAAAGCATTAGTTATATTATTAGGTAGTGAGCATAATACCCTACACAATATCAGAATAGACGATCTTCATATTTTATGATATAAGCGGCCCAAGACCCGACATTTTACTTTTTGTCGGGGTTTTCATTTTGACGTAAAGAACTAGATAGTGACGTTACAATTTAAGCATTAACGTGAAAATAAAAATCCCCGCAGAGAGTTGCATGTCGGGTTTTGGGCCGTTTATATCATGTAAAATATGAAGATCGTCTATTGTATGTATGTGCTTACTTCCTTACGCTGGTTATCTGAGATCCTAAGAGGTCAGACATTGTACATAAATCTCACGTTTCTTTGTGTATACGAAAATGGAAACTAGATGTATATAAACATTTTACTTTTCTTTATATCAGTAAAAGATTTAAAGCAACATGTCCTGTCTTGAAAAATATCTAAAAATGTCAAATATAGATGACAAAGATGATGATGCTTTTTTATTCAGAAAAGTTTCATATTGTAAGAAAGACAACTCTTATAAACTGCATTATGGTAATCCGCCAATGTCTTATAATAGAGTAACAGAGTGTTTTAAAGTTTGGATTCCATAATTGGAGATCTGCCGCGGCAAAATATTGCATTTTTGGTAGATTATTCACAAAATCGAGAGATAGAATTCAGAGGCAGTTGTCTTAAAAAATCAAAATGTTCAATTTTCCGTTTCTAGAAACTTAAATATTAAGTACACAACAAAACACTCGAATGTCCACATATAAATGGACATAAGTGGACATTCAAGTGTTTTGTTCTTTATTCATTACTACTTCTCTTCGGAGGACTTTCATATGATTTAAATATTAATCTTATTTACCTTTCTTCTGTAGCATTATGCTTTTTTTTATTTCTATCACATTATTACTATATACTTGTTTTCTTAAATATGTAAAATCTTTATATTCATTTAAGTGAAACGAATATAAACCATAATGGAAAACACGAGTTTAATGAAAATCTGTACCAGCACCACATTGTTTCATTCATCCATTAAATACATGTTAAGCAGTAACAACGGCACACTGTCACTGGGACTCAATACAAAGTGACTGGGTTAATTTAGATGGGGAAAGGGGGATGGTTATCCATTTTTATGTCCTATATTTAATACTTCATGATACAGCAAGAGTGAAACTATCTAAAGTGGTGCCTTAGGTACATTGGACGTTTTGTGGTTTCTGACATTATGATATAATTACTGACACAATTCTGGGTTTGCCACTGTCTTTCTGTTTATAGTAACTGTGCTGATAACATCAATGTCTTGCAATATTATGGTCAAATTAGATTACTTTTCCGTTATACCCATCGCAAACTCCTTCTTTTTATTTCATACCTAAAAAAATCAATGATTGGATCGTATATCTTATTCATTGATTTATATTTTGGTAGTGATCGAAATAAATAAATAAATAAATATCCCATTGTGTACTCTGCAAAAGCACACATACACATGTTTATTAATGATATTTAATTATTAGCAATCGTGCGGTCGTTTGGTATTATTGTATTTCGTTTAATTTTTTGTTTTGAGTCACACAAAGACCAATGCAATTTTAAATAAATTATACAACAATGCACAGGAATTCAGTCCACTGTAACGGATCCGCCAGAAACAGTAAGAGATCTTTTATGTGTCAGTCTATCGTGATACAGGACATCCGTTTTCTTCAATCACATCTGAAGAACTGGTCACTGATTAGCCATCGGCGTAGCTAGAACCTTGGATCCGACTAAATGACCTGTTCAATGAACACCAAATATGACTTTGTATACCAGTTTGTACTTTGGTATTCACAATTAGGAAACCAAAACTCTTGATTTTGACATGTTTCTTAAGAATTGATGTGACGGGTGATGCATGCAAACCGGAGACGCTTACTCTCCCTTGGCACCTGGTCTCACCTCGGAATTTTTCAGTATTTCGGGGGTCAACAGTTCCTTTTTGAAACTTACACGATTTTGTATCTGTCCTTGGACTTTGAGAATGATTAATGGTTTGGTACTTCTCCGATATTGGTTTATCAAGATCCAACCACCTTACCGATTAATCTACTGCACAAACTTTGAATTTCTCAAGATTAAAAGAAAGAAAATTGTACAACTCCATAAACAGCGTTAGTAAGGGCACATATTGCCACCACGGGCCGACCCACCTAGGGATCGAGGTTGGAACCAGCATGTGGATGAACCAACATATCATTCCCCGCCGACACGTAATCATACAAATAGGAAATAATAAAAGTATCGGATAGACTCTGTTTAGTGGATAAACACGTAGCTTTCCAAATAGGTGGTACGGGTTTTGTTGAGCTTTATTTATGAATGGAGTTAATTTACATCCTACTACGTGATTCAAGCTCTCTCGTAACAATATCAGAGTTTTGCAACCAGAAAACAAAAATTCTGGATCCCACCTACATTTAACATATCTATACCAAATTCTAAGTAATGTAGCTCTTTAGTAGTTTGCGATGCAGTGATTTCGGTTCGATTCCGGCATTGTGCCAACATGTAGGAGAAGTTGTTTACCGTCCAGTTATTTTTAATTTTGTTTGTTTTCCTTTTTTCCCTCGTTTTTGTTTTTGCTTGTTGATGTTTTTGTTGTTGGGGGGTGGGGGTTGCGATAATCATAAAACTGAAAAAAATAGAACAATGCTGAAAGCGACGTAATGTATCAATGAATTAATCAATACGTCAGTTTAGGGATACAAAACGGGAACGACAGTTTTCGTTTTTTTTATATGCTCCTTGAGACGCGGGTTGCTGTAAAGGTGAGCCACCGCTGGTCGTTATGGAAAAGGCTGTCTCGATAATTAAATATTATGAATTATAAGTAATTTTTGTTGAAACTATCAACACTAATTTGTTGAGCATTGTCGAAATGAAATATGTTAATGTAACATAGTTTCCCAAATAATTTTTATTGTTCTTTGAAGAAGCCAACTTTCCATCGGGATTCTCTGTACCTAAGAAATGTTTATAACCAGAAAACAAAAACAAAAACGGAAAAATCCTAACACCACCCCCCCCCCTTCCCCCCCCCAAAAAAAAACAAAAAAAAAACAAAAAGAAATCTAAATACAATAAGTATTAGATTGTATTGCAGCTATGATACCTACTTAGGACGGTGAAATAAAAACCTAGATACCGTGTCACGGCAGACGTGGGTCGTACAAAATACATACCTTACTCAAAATTTCAAATATCAGATACTATCACTATATCATGTGCAGTAATAGAAACAAATAATGAATTTCAGAACATATACATGTGTATTGCATGGCTGCATTGTAAGCCCAATATGGCAAATTACGTTTGTTTCAGTAATGATAAAAATGTAAATTGTGGAATTCGAAATCTAAACTCTAGACATTGGTATATCTTAGTTAAAATTGCTTTCGGCAATGCAAGGTACTTGCGTTATACTTCCTTGTTTATCAAGTAAAAAAGTTATCATGTACCACTCGTTGCCGAATTAGTTCAAAATATATTTCCTCGACCCTCTTTCGTAGGTTAACTTGTATGTAACTTGATTCATTTTAAATCATTTATTAGATGAACGTTAAATAACAAGGTCTGAAAATGATCAGTATAATGGTGATTCTGATATTCCTTTTGGTGTGGATAGTGCCATGCGAACCATCGTTTATAATGGACAATTTTCGATATGTAAATTCATGTGCAGGGATGCCTATTATAAGATGCCCACAACAAATATTTCATTACCGCGTCATGTGTATGATGACTACAGGGGGACGTTTCATGCAAACTTGCTATAATGGGCATCACATTCTTCCAGGTATATCTTTCTTGTTAATAGTGTCATTCATAACAATACTATTTAATGATTTTAAGGGCGTACCATAATAGGTCAATGACTTTATCCGTGGACTACATGTAATATTATACACCAAAAGAAAATCTCTCAGCATCAGTAACATATTTCTCTAATGTTGTCTAGGACGCAGATGACAAGATAAAAATTTCAAACATCTATTTAATCAGTTTCAATTTAAGTTCAATCAAAATTTAATCTAGAATTAACACCAGTAAATATATATCCGTGGACATCTGCGATCAATGCAATTACTATGCAATGTCATCGATCAGTTCCAATGACCGGCAATCACCCATGGTCTTTTGCACTGTAGTTATTTAAGGTAGCAGTCAGGACGTATGGAAAATTTTCGTATAGACCAATTTCACCGAAAATCACACAGCAGTTAATATTTATATAGACACACATTATTACGCAATATTGAATGAATTTATCCTGCTGTAATTTTGGGGGGAAAGTAAATAGAGGCATTTTTCACCTATTATAGTCTGCATTAAATTTATGTCATGATATTTCAAATTTTCATGGAAAATGATAACAGCAGGTTAGATCAATATACAGAAAATCTCAATGCTTTAGGAGGATGTATGTAATAATCAAAACGTCAACATATGTATTCTTTGGTAAGTCCTTGTAAAAGATACTTATTATATGAGTGATGTGGTAAAAATTACCACATTATTAGTATTGAATGTTTATTCAATATAACAACTATCTTCTATATCAATTTAAATCTAGAGCTGTCCTAACGGGTCGAATACCCCCAGCGGCAACAAAGTTGAAACATGCAATAATTGATCCCAAGATACATCACTGGTATTAGTGTAATGGATGTCCCACTTGTACATTTTGAGGTACAGTCAATGAAAACAATCTTATTTGTGTGCATTCTGACCTTGTAGATTTGACCTTGGTTCAAGGTCATTACACAGCATTGGAAATGGACAACAAATTTGTAAAATATAATCTTCCACAACTTTACAGGAAGAAGTTCTGACCCAGACAAGAATTCTGGCTATGGGTGCACTGTGACATTGACATTGTAGATATCACCGTGGTTCAAGGTTATAACACACCCTTGGGTCATGGAAAATAAATACGTAAAACATTATCTCCCTCCAAATTAAACGGAAGAAGTTACGACTCGGACAAGAATTCTGGATATGTAGGCACTGTGACCTTGACCACACACCCTTGTGTCATAAATAACAACTGGTCTCCATCGAAAGTAAAATGGAAACGTTTTCGCCCGTGCAAGTTTCATGGACAGACAGTCGGACAGACACACAAACGGACTACACGCTCCGTACAATGTGATACACGCCTTTGGATCATGCGAAAAAAAATGGTGTGAAATATCACCCAGATCCTACATAGCAGTCAGGAGCTATGACCCGTTCAATGATTTTGACAATGCGTGCACTGTGACCTTGGCCTTGGAGATAATATCTTGAGTCAAGGTCATAACAAACCCTTGGGTCATGGAAAATTTTTGTGTGAAATATTATCCAGATTCAACATGGCAGTTAGAAGTTATGGCATGTACAAGTATTTCGGATATGTATGCACTGTGATCTTGACCTTGAAGATATTACCTTCGGTGGAGGTCATGACACACCCTTTGGTATGAAGAACAATTGTGTGAATTGTTATCTAGATCCAGCATAACAATGATTTTGACAACTTTGCACTTTGACATTGACCTTGGAGATACGATCTTGAATCAAAGTCATGACACACTTGACAATTGTGTGATATATTCTCCAAATACATCTTGGCATTTAGGAGGGTTTTGACTATGTGCGCACTGTGCCCTTGACCTTAAAGATATGACCTTGAGTCAGGTCACTCTTGGGTCAGACATTTATGTTTTGAAATATTATCTAGATCCGATAAAGGGATAAGAATTTATGGCCTGGACAAAATTTTTTGCTATGTGTGCACTGTGACCTAGACCTTGAAGATATAATCATGAGTCAAGGTCATGACACACCCTTGGGTCATTGGCAAGAATTGTCTGTAATTTTATCTGGGATAATAATCCAACTTGGCAGTAAGACGTTATGGCCCGGACAAAGATTTTTGCTATGTATGTACTGTTACTTTGACCTTGAAGATATGACTATCGGTCAAGGCCATGACACACCCGTGGGTATTGTACAACAATTGTATAAAATATTATTTATATCCGACAGGGGGTATCAAGCGTGAACGTACGAACTGATGGACAGGTTGATTTCTTTATACCCCCTCCCCAAAAAGAACAATTGTTTGCGGGGGATATAATAATTACTTAGTTATTCAAAGTTCACCCCCCCCCCCCTTGCATATGCTAAATGTCCATATATGAGAATTAATTCATAATCAGCGTCCTGATATATTTCCTTTTTCTGAAGATGTGGAACATTTATACAATATAACAAGTTGCTTATAGCATTTCATTTTTACACCTCAGAGTCGAAATGCATTGTAGCTGGGGTACATGTATATTACTTTTGTTCGTCAGTCTGTAACATGAAATTTGTCCATAACTTCTGAACCATAAATGTACGAGACTTCATATTGGGTGTGAGAACCCCGCTAATAAAGTTCTTTCACTAAATGAGATACAAGTTATTGACCATGTGACCTTGACCATGACCCTTATACCTAGAATAGCTAAATTTGTCAACAATCTTTCATACATAAACGCACAATATGTTTATTTGTAGTCAGTGTACAAACAAATCAATTATTTTCCAAATCCATGGTTTCTTTTCGAGATCCCGCGGGTGAAATATAGTGCAATTTTATTATTGCGACCTGAAAATGACTACGAGCGTTAGGGGGTTTTCGGGTTTCAGTATTTCAAGTTTCATTTTGAAAAAAAAAAACGTTGTAGGGTATGACAGATTGATATATTACCCCAGTTTCCGAGGATGTTCAAGTTTTCGACGTTCGAGTTATTTAAGGAATGGATCTAATTTTTTCTTGTTGCTGGATGGAGGTATACACGCAACGATACGGTTTTCCGTACATTTTTTCGTGATATACCTCCATCCAACGAAATACAAATTAGATTTATTCCTTATCATTTAATTCCTTTCAAGCATGTTTTATATTCTCAGAAATTGGTAAGTTATGTATGCACTATTTCTCAACATCTCTACATTTCTGCCGCGGTGGCGTGAATATTGACGTCACAGTCGGGAAATTACGTAGTCAGAGAAAAAAA
This sequence comes from Pteria penguin, assembly GCA_035048485.1. Taxonomy (NCBI): domain Eukaryota; kingdom Metazoa; phylum Mollusca; class Bivalvia; order Pterioida; family Pteriidae; genus Pteria; species Pteria penguin. Next base: position 36,528,854 of record CM068589.1, on the reverse strand, counting down.
ATCGTGGATGAGTTATACCAATAAATTTTAAACCAATCCAAATCCGTGGTACATGTAAAATTAAATGATTGAAGTTCGACTGTATTTTGCATTTATAATGAAAGTATAATTTTATGTATTGTCGCTTAAACGGTGGGATTACAAACACTCGTATAAGCCTTTCAAATGAATTCATTTAGAAAAAAAATGTAAGCAGATGACCACGCGCTGTACTTACGTTCTTTTCAAACTTACATACATTTTTGTACATGCGAAAAGATTGATTTTCGTATTGAGTTCACCCCAATTCTATGTTATATTTATTTGAATGATAATATAATTTGTACTATCTGATTATAATACACTTAGGTTTCTTTCCGCATTATAAGACACTTATGTTACATTTCCTCATTTATCAATTTCAAAGTCATTACGTCACATATCTATATGAAATAATTGGATTAGCCCAAAGTACTGCTGCATGCTTACTCAGATATCTATTTCCGTAAATATTATTATTATTATTATCACTTTTGAAGAGAAACTCAGAGAGAAACATTACATTTGGCTAACTTCAAATAACAACATAAAAACAATGATCGGTGTAATTATGATATTGATATCTGTATGGAATGGATTATGTGAACCAGATTTTTTATTTCAAACCGTTCGATATGTAAAATCATGTACAGGCGTGCCCATTATTAGATGCCCACATCAAACAAGTCACTACCGCGTGTTGTGTATGATAACGACAAAGGAAAGATTCATAGAGATATGCTTTAGAGGGCATCAAATAATAAGTAAGTATCTATACTATTAGTGGAATAACTCACTATGATGACACCTCCAGACGTGTCAAAATACGTTAATTATTTATGCGTCAACCTTATAAATTATAATAAAAACGAAAGAAAAGAAAATATTTATTTTTATTTTCGGGGTGGGGGGGTTAATGTTTTTCATATATTATGGCTGTTGAATATTTATAAACTTCATTCCCTTCCAACTTTAATCCAATCAATTTAAATTAAATTTCAATCAATAATCATAAAAGAATTAATATATCAGTATGGTTTAAAAGGTAGACCCATGAACCTCTCCGATTACATAAAATGTCAAGAAATTATAATAATATCGATCAATTGCCATCCATATACTGGATCCAATACTATCAGCGATCAAGGACCTGTTTCTTCAGTTTCCAGTATAGTTGAAATTTCTGGCAATACAAATTCAGTAAAATTAGCGCGAGCAAAATTCGGGATCAGCAATTAAAACTACGACATGATCAATATCGAGAAGTTTAAACCTTTTCTTAAATTGAGAATATGCACTATAATATAGACAAAACTACAGTTCTTTTTAATAGGTCAAATACCCCCCCCCCCCCCCAAAAAAAAAGAAATTCACATTTCAAACATTTCAAAGATTATAACGTAGTCAATAAATATTGAATCTTAGAAATAACGGATATTCATGTAAAATTAGTTATACCGTTTTACGTCTCTGGTGTTTATAGATAATTTCTGTGCAATTTGGACCTAGACTTCTTTAAAAAACTTCAACGTGAATGAAAAACCAAAACCCATAACTTATAATTTCAAAAAAGCATTAATTGAAATATTTTTTTTTGCTAAAATGTTTAGTGGGTTGTCAAAGAAGTATACATTGTGTGTGAACTTTAAGGTAATTTTAGGCTATAGTGTTTCATTACAACCAGTCCTCAAAACAAGCTAATCGGCAATGCAAAAAGAAAAGAAAGAAAAAATCCAACCAGGAAAATTCAGAAAATCCTTTCAAAGTAACACTCCTGTTCTTAATTCTAAAGCCGTTTTGGCCCAGTAGATGAGGGAGGGGGTGAGGGTTAAAAAAATCCAAAAATTGAGATACTGATAAAATTCATTCTTAGTAACATTCCTTATCATAATTATGACGAAAATAAACTACTTTTAATCTAATCTAAAGCAATATTATAAACTAACAATTGTAAAAATACTTTTCAGCATTGAAATCACTAATGCGAAAAAGAGGTAAAAATATGTCAATTTATATTTGACAAATCCCTTCTCGAACACAATTTATAATGTCCCGTCCTTATAGATTATCTAGATGCAATTAGTTTTCAAATCTATGCAGCTCTTTTGGAGAAGATTTTTAAAGAAGTGTATCCTTACGGACTACTTGGCCGCAACTAAGATCCACCCCTGAACAGATGTGGTTCATGGACACAATTTTGGTAAAGGGCCTTGAGTACATTATGTATGCTTAGTTTCATGAAAATCCTTTAAGCCGTTTCCAAGGAGAAGTAGAAAATGTAAAAGAAAAGTTTACGGCCGAAGGACGGCGTGCAATGACAATAGCTAACATTCGTAACGCTAGGATAAACCATTTCATCTTGATATTTTATCATTTCCTATTTGTATGACAACGTCCCGTTCATTGATTTGAAAACAATTAAAAGAGTGATCGTAATGTCTAAAAGGAACCCTATATCATACACCCACACTATGTATGCCGGAATTTGAAACAAGTGTTTGCATCCCATTGTGTTTTCCTTCAAATTGACTTTTAAGCAGAGGGATGCCAATAATTATATAGAATACGATCTCTCGACACGTAGAATGTGAAGCATACTTATAATTTATGACAATAACACAGGTCGACAATTTGTGTATGAAATTTTTGTGAATTTCAGAACGTCCAAATTGCGTTTGATCGACAGGTAAAAGAAGTCATCCGATTTATGTTATGGTATGACGATATCTCAGTAATGGAAGCTATTAGAGATGAATTGTTCAGTCTAGTGTATAGTCACTTTCTATACTTACCAGCCATTAGCATTTTCCCCTTGAAGTACCAGGAAGTATATAATATATTTATAGCTTTTCATTTACCGCATACACAATATTTCAAATACCGGCGTGAAGTAGTGCACTTATATCACAAGATGTTCATCAATAAGTGAATCTTAGTTTTTCTTTCTTTCTTTCATTTCTCTATTCCTTTCTTCCTTCTCTTATGTCTTTTTTCTTTGCTATCTTCTTCTTTCTTTAGAATTGCTGTTAAGGGGGTGGGGGTTAATTACATTATTAACAGTGCATTTCTGCAGTGACTTCCGTCTTACGTTTGAGTCACATGCGTTTTTGTTTTTGTTGTTTTCCTTTCTTTCTTTCTTTCTTTCTTTTTTTAAATAATTAATGCGTTTTAGATGTGTTTTATTAAGTTTTCTTTCTTTAAATATTCCGCAGTTTTAAATCCTTTTAAGGAACAGCTCTGGATTAAGTCTATAGTATATCGTGTAGAATACAAATAGGTAGTCATAAAATAAATAAGAGGAATAAAATGAAGAAGAAAATATAATGAGAAATAATGCAAAGAGAAAGGGAGACAAAGTGCAAGCGGAGCGTGGGTGTGGAATAGTAAGATATGTCCCTAAGGGGAAGCAGAATAATTCAAATTAGGGACAAACATCGGCCAGAACTGGTAATGGAGTGGGGAGATTTCAGTTAATTTCAAAATTTCAGAGCCATAATTCAAACGTGAAATTTACATATTACTAGATCATATTACTGAAAATAATTAACATAGTACCAGGTCATATAATTGAAAATGATTAACCCAAAATATTACAAAGAGAGAGTTAATAAGGCTAGAGAGTTCAAACACTATCACCTTCTTCAAGCATGACGAGGGGCAGGCCTGGTGTAGTCGTTAAGCGCTTTGATTGGGGTGCCAACGATCCGGGTTCGATTCCTGGGTTGCGCCACTATGTTTAAGAGGTTGGTCACCTCCTGCTTCCGTGTTACGATATAACAGAAAAATTGCTGAAAGCGACGTAAAAAACCAATCAACCAACCAACCATCAAGCATGACGCCACAGACAGGGTTCTACATTACATTAATTATATATAATTACATATACACGTTTATCTATAGTACAATTTCTTTTTGTGGTATTCGTATAGGGTCAAGCGCTTATGAAATATTGTCGAGCACGCGTTATAGGGCTTACTCGAAAACGTGCCATCACACACAAAACACAGCGGGATATATGGCTAGCGTATAGGTACAATAATGCTATTTGCCGGCATGTTGGAGTGTGGGCGATATAACTTTAAAGCACGTACTTGACAATGCTTACGAAGGAGATGTCGTGTTATTGTGTGCGACACCATTCGTACAATATATGAGATGGTCAACATAAGACTGGTAAAATATATGAGATGGTCAACATAAGGCAGGTAAAATATATGCGATGGTCAACATAAGACTGGTACAATATATGAGATGGTCAACGTAAGACTGGTACAATATATGAGATGGTCAACATAAGACTGGTACAGTATATGAGATGGTCAAAATAAGACTGGTACAATATATGAGATGGTCAACATAAGACTGGTACAATATAGGAGATGGTCAACATAAGACTGATACAATATGGGAGATGGTCAACATAAGACTGGTACAATATAGGAGATGATCAACATAAGATTGGTACAATATATGAGATGATCAACATAATATTGGTACAATATATGAGATTGTCAACATAAGACTGGTACAATTTTATTCAAATCAGATCTTAAGCGATGCGATCCAATACGAGTTCTAACAGACTGGTAAAATATCATAGTTGAAGGGAACATTTCATTATGATTAGAAAGGACATCACTAACTCTTTCATTTTGAATATCTTTCAATTTTCACTATCGCAAGGTGGAATAAGTGAATTCTCGTTGTTTGCAGATCGATATTAATACTTTTCGGTTTAATGTGTTTAAGATCCGGTAGTCTGACCAGACATTTTTAGTTCATAACACAATATAATATTGATATTTCCTGGTAGTGTATTAGCGTCACCTGTATGATTGTAGGAATTATCATTAATACGCTCCACTGACAAAACCGATTTTTAGGATGTGTAGGTGGTCGTACGGACTGACACATTTTTACCTTGAGAGCCAGAGTTGATATAGGTCATGTGTTCGAATCCCAGTCGATGAACTAAATAGCACTGGAGTATGATGTTACTAAGAAATGTTGAAAACGTGGTCAACGAGTTTTATATCACTTCTTATCAAAAAGTAGCTAAAGCCAAATTTTGCACAATTACTCTTGTCGTAAGATTTTTCGAGGAAAGATATGTTATCTGCATGGAATATAATGAAGTACCTTTCTACATACTAACCCTACCTCTATCATGTGTTTGCTCTTCAAAACTGACACTTTGTATTTGTATAATTTCCGCCACGAGCATCATTGACAAGACATAATTTGTCGAAGCATTCTTCCTTGTTCTCTATATGGAGGATTATTTATAATTTTTCTGTATGTGTGTCCTTTTATTGTGCTGCTTTTCCAGTGGGTGGGAAGATGGGCGCCCGTAAACCGGTTAACCACACCAACTGAGTGACGTGTGTTACTTAAACTGACCGTCCTATACAGGTATCGTTACTGCAGTACATATGGAATATTTTTAATGTTATCTTCTGTATTTCTTTGACTATTATCATGTCTTGGGCATGTCCTTGGAAATTTTTGTCATACAGCTTGGTCAGATGTCTTCTGTCTTCTCTTCTATAATAATTTGTGTAACGTACAAGAATAGACAAAACATTTAGTGGTAAATGTCTTACCTATGTGGGCTAGGGTAGTTGCAAAGGTCTAACCTCTGTGGACTAGGCTTGGGGTAGTGGTAAATGTCTTACCTCTGTGGGCAAAGATAGTGGTAATGGTTTACCTCTGTGGACCAGGCTTAAGGTAGTTGTAAAGTTCTTACCTCTGTTGACTAGGGTAGTTGTAAAGGTATTACCTCTGTGGACTAGGCTTTGGGTAGTGGTAAATAGATAGGCAAGGTAGTGGTAATTTTCTTACTTCTGGCACCAGGCTTGGGGTAGTGGTAAAGGTCTTACTTCTGCGGACCAGGCGTAGGGTAGTGGTAATTGTCTTACCTCTGTAGGCTAGGGTAATTCTGTGGGCTAAGGTAATTGTAAAGGTCTTATCTCTATGGGCTAGGATAGTTATAAAGGTCTCAACTCTGTGGACCAGGTTTGGGGTAATGGTAAATGTCTTACCTCTGTGGACCAGGCTTGGGGAAGCGGTAAATGTTTTACCCCTGTGGGTTAGGGTAGTTGTAAAGGTCTTATATCTTTGGACTAGGCTTGGGATAGTGGTAAACGTCTTACCACTGTGGACCAGGCTTGGAGAAATTGTAAAGGGCTTACCTCTGTGGGCTAGGGCAGTTGTAAAGGTCTTGCCGCTGTGTACTAGGCTTGGGGTATTGGAAAAAACCTTACCTCTGTGGACCAGGTTTGGGGTTGTGGAAAATGTCTTATCTCTGTGGACTAGGCTTGAGGTAGTTGTAAATGTCTTACTTCTGTGGGTTAGGATAGTGATAATAGTCTTACCTCTGTGGATTAGGCATGGGGCAGTGGTAAAGGTCTTAGCTCTGTGGACCAGGTTTGTGTAGTGGTAAATGCCTTACCTCTGTGGGCAATGATAGCGGTAATGGCCCTACCTCTGTGGACTAGGTTTGGAGTAGTGGTAATGATCTTACCTTTGTGGACCAGGCTTGGGGTAGTGGTAAATGTCTTTTCTCTGTGGGCTAGTACAGTGATAATGGCCTTACCTCTGTGGACCAGTCTTGAGATAGTGGTAAAGGTCTTACCTCTGTGGACCAGGTTTGGGGCAGTGGTAAAAGCCTTACCTCTGTGGACCAGGCTTAGTGTGGTAGTATATATCTTACCTCTGTGGACTGGGCTTGGGGTAGTGGTAAAGGTCTTACCTCTGTGGACCAGGTTTGGGGTAGTGGTAAATGTCTTACCTCTGTAGGCTAGGGTAGTTGTACAAGTCTTATTTCTGTGGACCAGGTTTGGGGTAGTGGCAAAGGTGTTATCTTTGTGGACTAGGCTTGAGGTAGTTGTAAAGGTCTTACTTCTGTGGGTTAGGATAGTGATAATAGTCTTACCTCTGTGGACTTGGCATGGGGCAGTGGTAAAGGTCTTAGCTCTGTGGACCAGGTTTGCGTAGTGGTAAATGCCTTACCTCTGTGGGCAATGATAGTGGTAATGGTCCTACCTCTGTTGACTAGGTTTGGAGTAGTTGTAATGATCTTACCTTTGTGGACCAGGCTTGGGGTATTGGTAAATGTCTTTCCTCTGGGGGCTAGTATAGTGGTAATGGTCTTACCTCTGTGGACCAGTTTGAGGTAGTGGTAAAAGCCTTACCTCCGTGGACCAGGTTTATTGTAGTGGTAAATGTCTTACCTCTGTGGACTGGACCTGGGGTAGTGGTAAAGGTCTTACGTATGTTGACCAGGCTTGGGGTAGTGGTAAATATCTTACCTCTGTAGGTTATGGTAGTTGTATAAGTCTTATCTCTGTGGACCAGGTTTGGGGTAGTGGCAAAGGTGTTATCTTTGTGGACTAGGCTCGGAGTTGTGGTAAAAGTCTTACCTCTGTAGACTAGGCTTGGGGTAGTGGTAAAAGTCTTACCTCTGTAGACTAGGCTTTGGGTAGTGGTAATAGTCTTACCTCTCTGGACCAGGTTTGGGGTAGTGGTAAAGGTCTTCAGTCTGTGGAACAGGCTTGGGGAAGTGGTAAATTTCTTACCTTTGTAGGCAAGGATAATGGTTAAGATCATACCTCTGTGGGTCAGGCTTCAGGTTGTGGTTCATATCACACATTTTTGGTCCATTAAGGTCACACCTGTATGGCATAGGGTATTGGTTATGGTCACACTTCTCTGCGACGGTGCTTAGAATTGTTGTTAAAATCACCCCTCTTTGTGCCTGGTTCGGGGCAGTGGTCTAAGTCACCCCTCTTTGGACCAGGGAGTAGTGATGATTAACTCTCTGTGGACCAGGAATTAGTTAAGATCACCTCTCTGTTAGCCAGGTTTAAATTAGTGGTGAAGATGACCTCTCTGTAGAGCAGGGAGTAGTGAAGATTAACTCTCTGTGGAAGTGGTCAAGATCACCTCTCTATGGACCAGGTTTACGGCATTGGATAACATTGCATATATACATTATATTTTGTGCACCAGATTCACATTTTGACAACTTATGTGTCTCTAAATTTCTCTTAACAAGAAACATTTTCAACCTATATATTATTTGGTTTGTGCAAGGAGGGGTTTTTTCGGTACTTTCTCGTTTGTTACTCCGTTACAATGTAGTCTCTCCTTTTTCTGTTATCGATGTTATCTAAGAATATGTGTATATCTGTATACTCATTTCATTTTCTGAACGAGGCTCACAATGTCAAGAACTCTTCTGTGACGGATTAAAATAATAAGCTGTGAAGATTCTTGATTCTGACTTTCTCTTTCTTTTCAGATAAATGTTATATCTTTGATGAAGAAGAGGGTTCCGTGAAGATTTGGAACATCAATCGAGAAGAAGGGTGTCTTCCCCACCTCACGTATAAAACGTTCACCATGTGTATGTTTATCAAATATGTATTTTATAGTAGAAAGAAGAAAATGAACATGAAAATTTTACAAATTCATTGTACGTATGCATATTTATCATCTGCTATAACTTTTTAAAAGGCGTAAAGGTGTTTAAATTACTTTTTAGATTTTCTTCTAGTTCCATTACTTTTTCTGTCTAAAGAGGATTCTCGGGTATTTTTTCCTCTCCTTCAAAATCAAAATAGCTATAAATGCCAGCATATAACATAGTAATCCTCAAATCCTTTAAACATGCACTAAGATACCTAAATATACACGAACCGGAGAATGAAGATTATTGCAGTCCTTATCTGCATGATTATATAATTGTTAACAGACTCTATATGCATAAAATCGAATGGCATATTTTATTAGCAAAGATGAAAAACAAAAATAAACTGAAGAGATTATCCTCAGACGCTTATGTAAACCTCCTAAACAGAAGTGAGATTTGGTGACCAAGGACAGCAAGTACCTCCTGCCTCAGGATAATACCCGTCAGTCATGTCCAATAAAATCGCGGAAATTCCAAGGTCTTAAAGGGGTCACTTCATATGTAAGGAAATTGTCTCAATCCATAATGTGTTATGACATTCTGTATGTTGTCCTATGAAGACTATTAAACTTTCTCGTTAAGTTTCTTAGTCCTTCCGTTATACATTGTGCAGCCAAATTGAAAGTCGATTTCCCTTCTTATAAAGTCATCGTTAATTGAACTTGCGTTGATACATGAATACATCATAGATAGCCGATGGTCGTGATGATGAAATTGAAAACGTCGGGATTGTCAAAAAGTATGGTGTAACTGGCACTAGCAACAATGTACCACAGCCGACATTAATTGACACCTGAAATTCAGAAATGAGACCAGGTGCTCAGAAGGAGTGAGCTTCTCCTGTTTGGCTAGACACAATCGCCGCAAATAACCATCAATGTGGTAAAATAACATAGTATACAGATACTCTGTTTCCAACGTTTAGAGTTTCCAACGTTATAACCACGGTTTATATGTCAGACATAATCAAACACAGTACGTTTATTCCCTAATATACATATCGGAATAAGAAATAAAATCGAAAGGCATTTCTTTATTTTTCTTTTTGGGAGCAAACCCTGTATGAATTCAGCTTTGTATGAGTGAAAATATATGTCATCCAGAAGTTCCACGCATATCAGATATTAAGAGCAAATGCCTTGCTTACTATCTTTCTTTGCTGTTGATCACATTCGCCGTAGGTACTTAGTTTTAACAGAAATTTAAGCTTTCCATATTTTCTTCACAATTCTGCCTATGAGTTTTAGAGATAACAAAATGAATAATCTGAATGTGATTTTCTGGAACATTAGGCACTCATTTATAATTCTCATTTCAGGTGAACAATGTTACAATTTCAGTAACTATATGAGGTATGTATTCTTTATATACTTTCCCTTCGTGAAATTTTCTTGCTTTTGCATATAAGAGAATTTAATCAACCTAAGAGAGCATAACATATACTAAAATACCAAAGACACTAGTACTAGGTAAAGACTATTACGAAACAAGACAAATGATAAGTATATCTATAAACAATAAAGTTTGTCGTTTTACATGAAACGTTAAATTAATGTAATAAATCAAATTAATTTTATGTTTAACATTAAATACGAATTTTCTAATGTAATAAAAATATTCGAAAAAAAAATCAATGTCATTAAAGAAATGGTCATATAAACTTAAGGTACCTTTCCCTTGAGCTGGAAAATACAGACATGGCACTCACAGGAATAATGCTAACAACAGATGCCAAGATTTTTCCATCAGCAAATGATTTGTCATATTCAACAAATCAAGGTAAGTGGTTTATGTCTTTTGGGTTTTTTTTTTTTTTTTTTGTTTTGTTTTGTTTTGTTTTGTTTGTTGGTTTTTTTTGGGGGGGAGGTTTTGTTATTTGTTTTGTTTGTTTGCTTGTCTGGTTTTTTTCAAGATTATGTCTCTGATGTAGTGATGGCATCTGCCTGATGCAATTCACAGAAACCAAAACAACAGATCCTACTCTGACCACTCTATACTCCTCCACGTCTGCCCTGACACGGTCATGGTGAGTTCATCTGTTCGATGCATAACGCAGGACCTTAGACCTTAGGCCTACAAAACGGACAAACAAAAGTAGTGCAGGATCATTCACCTGTCACGTCTATCGCGACACGAAACTTTAGTTTATCTGCCTTGTCAGAGAGAAAGAACTACAATAAGCTACTTGTTGAATTCAAACCCAAGAAGAGTCACCACAACGACTGAGGCACGACGGTTTTATTTGAGATAGTTTTATATAAAGAGAGATAGACATTATATATATGAAATACTCTGTTATTTTGCTTTAACAAGAAGTTGAAATATTATTTTGTTTCTTTGCAGATACTTTACCGACACATTCACAGATCTGGATCATTATAGGTATTTCCATTACTACGTTTTACTTCTATATTCAAATTTAGGGGTCATAACAAAAACACCTGGGTATAAGTGAGAAAATTTCTGAGATATACACACACTGGCACCTGATATCAGTATTGGAAAATTCTATCCGGAACACTTTGTATCCCTCCGCGCGTCTTCTGCTTTGTTTATAAAGAAACAAAATGGCGAACCACGATTTTTGCGTCGGTGAAATAGTAAATATTAGTTCAAACGAAAAAAGGAATGATGACTTCAAAATTGTTATTTTCGTATTTTATGTAACTTTCGTATTTTATCTTTTCGTCACACTTATTCCCTTGGCAGTGTGGAGCTCGTAAAAAGTGCCCCGCAGATGGTTTGATTTAAGTGTTATTGTACCCTTTATCCTGATGTTATGCGACAGTGACACTTTCTACACAGTGTTTGTTCACATTTATGTATATATACAGTGCTGAATTATATAAGTTTCGTTTCTGTAGTTTTCTCGTCTGTATTTAAGAGTATTCACGGCGGGTGTGGCTAGCCAAACAGTAGATGCTGACTCCTCCCTGGCACCTGGTCTCACCTCTGAATTTCAGTGGTCCGTGAATGTCCACTGTGGTACATTTTTGTTAGTGCCATGTGATACCAATTACTTTCGTATTTTATCTTAAGCAAGTCGACTCGTATTCACGATACAGTACAAATTTTCCTAATTAAGGCTCTTATGGTGAATATTTCAATAACAAGGTTTTGCAAATTACATTTTACAGTTATCGTGCTTGGATGCCTTCTCCTGTTGTCAAATGTAGTGATAGGATGTTTGATAAAATTGTGAGTATACAAGGATTTTCTTTTTAAAAGGTGAACAGAATCAAAGTAGAAAATAGTTTTGTTTAAACTCAAACTTCAACGATTGTATTGGTTATTGCATCATTTTCAGGAAATTTTCATCACTATCGAGCAGAACTGTAAGGGTATCTGTGATGTACATAATATGTCATATGGCTGCACAGTCGAATACCTTCAGGAAGCACATTATAACTTATAATGCTGACATCAGCAATAATTCACACATAAATGTGTCCCTTTAAATATTTTTCACTCTGCTGGGACAAAACACGAACCCCGACCTTCCAAATTCCAAATACCGCTTTCTACACAAATGGGTCGTGCAATGTTGAAAAGTGAAAAGAATTTCAGTATAGATATTCAAGTATGATAATAAAACATCTTTTAAAGCCAGTGCTCGTTTAGATGTCCTCTTTCCTCACAGCTTTAACATTAACAATTACAGTGTGATTCTTAAATGATAAGTGTATTTATAGATTACTGGAAAAGATTAGAATTCTAACTCACTTTCAAAAATTATTCTTTACTATTGTGATTTATCCAGTTCTCCCTACAGGTACTGAAAATCACATTCCTCAGATATCCAAGCGTTTATATATGCACAACTACTGTAATAACCCGAGATAAAGCTTTCAAAATGTTTGTGGTCCATTGGCGTATGAATCATTAATGATGTAATAACAACCCGCATTTTAGGTCACGGGTGACTATATATGTCAACTACGTCCACTTGTCCTAATTTACGCCTTTTTTCTATTTTCTGATGTCGTGTTTATCATAGACATATATATGTAATTTGTCACATTCAGTGTTCAACAAGAGACCAATTCTGAGTTTTCGATCTAAAATCGTAATTATTACCATCGCGGGACTACGGACAAATATTTACGTTTCGATTATAGAATTTCAACTATACAAATCGACGTGCAGAATTATTTTAATTATTGAGTAGATATTACTGTTTTCCCTTTGAAATGCGTTTGCCTTATCTAATCCTAAATTCTGATCAAATCACGTGCCTAAGGACAAACAACTCCACATAAATTTAAGATTCTATGATAAAAGAAACGAATCTCGGATATGGCATATTTCTCATTTTTCGGTAATTCCAAATTAACTCCTTGTAAAGTTCATAATCTGAGCAGATAATAGGAGACGACAAATACACCACCAAAAGTAGTTCTTCATTGTTGACTTTTACCGAGATTTATCTTTCTTTTTCTAAATTTGTTTTAGTTCTTATGAAATACTGCAATAAAGTATGCAGTTTTTGTCATTCTAAATAAATGCTACGTTTACAAGGTACACCAGCTGTCTCTGAAATGGTTTATTGATTCTGTTTATAAAGAGAGAATGGAAATTTCCCTAATGACATTTTAGGGTTTGAAATATATATTTCAACGCGCATTATATCTAATCGATGCAACAACCAAAATTGAAATAATGTAATTAATTCCTGTATGATAACCAAAAAAAGACAAAAGAAAACAAACATACAATCACAAACCAGAACATAAAAACCGAAAAAAAACCCCACAAATAACCAAAAAAAAAAAAAAAGAAAGAAAATAAAAACCAAAACAAATATACAGAAACGAAAAAAAAAAAAACCCCAAAATAAACAAAAGAACACAAAATCAAACAAACTAAAGACAAAACATCCGCCAAAAGTAAGTTATTCTATAAATAAATGTCCAATGATGTACGGTATTCTTTAAGAAAACATCTTTACTGTTCCTGGCAGCCCAATCTTACATCTAACTCAGAAGTCCATGGTATTATACGTTGCTAGGAATGCAGCAATGACAGAACACCAGAGTCGTCGGCATTTTGTATTGATTCATCACTTTCTTTTTAGATTATTGATATATAAGAAAAAAGGGAACATAGAAATGACTAATCAGGAATCCATAACCGTGTCAAATACAGATTACAAGTGCTTAAGTATCAACGACGGGGAGTACTGTGAGATGACACTATCAAGAAGGAATGCAATTTTACCACAAGAGAATCTACAAAAAGAAGCTGAGCTAGCAGATTCTGACACTTCCGAGCATGCAGATGTGTCGGATTATATTGATATGAACTTCTTATAAATTATCAATATTTCACACATATAATTTGAGCTTATATGAAGTTATGAAACTATTAAGTACATGCAATAAATTTTCTAAATAATCGAGCTGTTATCTTTTCGTAGGCCATTACAGAAACCTAAAAATAGGATGAGTGCATCTATTACGAGATATTATATATGTATTTATATGTATTCCTATATTTATGTTTATAGATGTATATGTGTGTCGCAATTTATGTATGTATATATGCTTGTATGTGTGCCTGTCTATATATAAGTATATTTTAGTGTATGTATGCATGCAATGATTAAATTTATGAGGGTAGGTAAGTAGGTAGGTAGGTAGGTATGATAGTGTGTAGATGAATATAACTGTCAATTTGCATGGAAAGCCGTCATATCTCAATTTCACCATTGGCAAGTCAGCGACCCGACACTGTTTGGTGGGTGTCGATCTCATAGGTGTAAATCATTGAGTAAATAAATATGTCAAGTTGAAGCCGTAACAACCATAAATGTAAAATAGCTCTGATGTGATATGAAAACAAATTACACACATATTACATTTATAAGATAGATAACTAGATCGATATGTAAGATTATATGTACATGTATTCATAAAATTATACAGAATTTAACAAATCGCTTCTTGCCTTTGTCTTTTTATCATGAATTAAAAGTGAACACAAAAATACAAGATTCTTCAGAAATATTCTGTGTTTGATATATGTATGGATATCTAGTTTTGTTATATTTATTTGCGAGAAAAGTGAAACATTTATATATGAAAAAATACATCAACTCTTATGATTTTCTTTATAACTATCCAGAGTAGTTTTATTCCATTATATAAAAATTAGTTTGTTTAGAAAAATAGAAACCGTAGATAAAAGTACCCCGTTTAAGGCCACTGAGATCCTTATTTTGTGAAGCAACAAAGAAAGTACGTATACAACAAAAACATGCTAGAGTTTCAAGTAGACTATGGTTTTTGTGAAAACTATTCTATCAAATTTTGTCATAAATTGGTATTAACTGTGCCATTACTCTATCTTACAGATATATCCCCACGAATTTAAGATCAAGGAAACGACAGACACGCAATGCATCTGCTTCATATCTAGACTTGCTCTTGTCGAGTGCTTCGATGGCACTATACGACAAAATGTGTCCACCTTTTTATCAAAGTTTTTACAAGAATTTATATTACTTCAAGAAGTTTTTCATATATTACGCTATTTTCTGATTCATATGTAATAACAATCACTATTTAACAGCAAATCGTGTATATAAAGTAGGAAAAGAGAAGGTCCTGAGATAGAGTCCTATATATAGATATTGAAAAGTTCATTGTGAAGTTTTCACAACCTCAATATAAACACTTTGGTGCCAGTTAAACACAATTCCAAAGGCTTTTTGTGAAGGTGTTAAAATCATAGCATTGTGTTTTTAATGATTTCATAATTTAATAGGTCAAATGCTTCTCTGAAATAATAAAATGCTACTCATGCTATATTCCTATGTCCATTTGTGTCAGTTAATCGTTCAATATTTCTGACAGTGCAAGAAAGGAATAGATGTACCAACTTAACATGATATAAGGGGCCTTTTACTGGACACTATACCTCTTGTTAGGCTGTTCATTATGAATATAATTCAAGCATACTGACATCAGAGTAAAATGACGCAAAGTTGTACGACATGTACCGCATTTTGGGCATGACATGGAATATAAGGTCGATTGGAAAAGGTCCATTGGTGGAAACCAGATGGATCATGACATAATATGTTATGCAATATGATCCACACAGGATTTGACGTATTTTTCCTGAGGTTTTTGAATTGAATAAGAAACTTTAAAGAAGTTGGTAGTTCTCTTTGATTTCAGTACTATGAAAAAGTATTATAAACACTAATTAAGCTTCAATCGGATTATCTGAACTTGATCAGAGTTTTCATTTCACAGATAAACATAAGAAAACATTTAAGATATTTGATTGCGATACTGAATCTCAACATGCGATTTTGTCGGTATATGAAGATCATTGATTGATTGATTGATTTTTGTTTAACGGCACACCACGAATATTTCACGTATATGGTGACGGCATCTGCCTAATGCAGGACATACACATTTTGTCTTTGCAACGGACCCCCCCCCCCCCCGAAGCAGTGCCATGCGTACCACGACACGGGGCCTCGGTTTTTACTGTCTCATCCAAAGGACAGGTCGCCGGCAAGACCAGAGAGGGACTCGAACCCCGGCTTCCCGACCAGGAGTCCAGCGCGATACCACTAGGACAAGCCGGCTTATATGAAGATCATTATATACAATAGAGGGATGCAGTCCAAATAAAACATTACGTTAATGTGAAGGCGATCATGAGGATTGTTTTAGCATGTGTCAGGATTACTTGTATGTTATATGCCGTGGTTCAAATAAAGAAAATAATATGGATCTAAAAAATGCTGTCATATATATGTCCATTCCATGTAGATCTACTGTTAAAATGACATCCCATTTTGGGATTCATATAACAACATCTTAAACAGACCGTATGAAAAATAAATAAATATATATATATATATATATATATATATATATATATATATATATATATATATATATATATATATATATATATATATATATATATATATATATATATATATATATATATATATATATATATATATATATATATATATATATATATATATATATATATATATATATATTATATATATATATATATATATATATATATATATATATATATATATATATATATATTGCCGAACATAAAAACCTAGCTATAGGTGTTTCGAAGAAAAAATTATGGGAACGAAGTTGACCTAGGTATATCTCACCCCCGTATGTTTTATGAATATTAAATGAACGTCTAAACCAAATGCTCGAACAGAGCTCTTTGTCACAGTATAAAAGAAACAGGCGGAGTCATGCAACCGTGACATTTGATCGAAAACACGGGAAATGCAACATGGCGTTCCGAACAGAAGTACATGTAATTACCTTCATACTTTTTATTTTTTCTTCTTCTTTTTTTGTTTTTTTTTTTTCTTTTTTTGAAGTAACACACATAAAGAATAATAAAGTGAGTTACAACAATGGATCACACGATACTGTAATGTTATATGCATTTTGCCACGAAAAGGCCACCCACCTAACCGTGCGTGATGTAAATAAAGAAAATCTGAACGAACGAATCATATTGCATGTATAAGGTATTTAGATATTATAATATGACTAGGTGTGACATCTATCGTAATGTACAAATAGTATCGTGTTTTCAGTTGCACTTGTAACGAGCCCACCCTCACCATTCAAATGTAAAAAGTCTTATGAGATAGGGGTGATTTGAAAACTTACGATATTCAAGAACCAAATTCTAATACCCTACAACGGACCACGCATTTGGAAAGCATAATATTATTAATAGAAATATACTTTACTGTTAATAAATACACACCGGTTCATGATCAGTTTACACATCCGTTTGTTGACACATCTATTGAATTGTTCGAATAAGTAACATGCAAACAGGAAATGATATTGATTGAAGGCGAAATCTTCAAACTTATGCACAAGAATCATTTACGATCCTTCACAGTGGGTGCATACTGAATAATGTTGTAAAATATGAAACTCATTGAACGTACACATCATGGGCGAATGAAGCGATTTTGAATGAAAAGGAGAGGAGGTTGCTGATCTAAAGTGTATTGTGGTAACTTACAGCCATGGATCTGTCTTTATATTTCCGGGATTGAATTTTATGGTTTAATTAATGTGCAAGGGGAGGGGTTCTTATCCCATGTACCATTCACGTTTCTTTCTATGGATCTGCCAACGGAGAGCCATCCAGATTGCTTACTTTTTCGATTTGGAAAAAGAGGGGGGCATTTTTACCATTTTACCCCAGCCCTTTCATTACTTATATCCACAATCCAAGATTTATTGGATAAAACAATGCAGTATCTAAATTGTTAAAGAAGAAAAATTCTGCGCCAGGCATAAAGGTTCCAGCCTCGAAATTAACTAAACACTCTCTTGCGTGAAAATTTCCGAAAGCATAGGGTTATTCCGTCCCAAAACCCCCACCCCCTCTTCTGGATTCACAAAGGTATTATTTCATCTTATTGCATTTCATCTTATTTCATTTCAAGTACAAAAATTTTTTTATCAAAAACAGAAAACTATATGATGCTTTTGTGATAATTTGTTGATTTTTGACGGACGTTGTGAAAACAAATTCAAAAACTAGTAGAATTTTCAATTAAACAACCTGCGTTTTTGAAACACGAATGCCCAATGGCAAATAAAGCATAGCTGTCAATGTTCTACCGAGGGATTACATGATGACACTTATATTTACTGTTAAATTTTAGTAATTTTACAACATTCTATTGAAAGTTATCAGGCGCTGCGGAATTACGGAAGTACATGCAGACGGACGGAATGACCGAACGCTTTTTGCACAAGATCTCTTAGACGGGTGCAAAAAAGGCGAGGGGAACCCACGGAAGAAGTGAGGGAATGAAAAAGAAAGTTCAAAAATCATACATTAATTAGAAATAAAAAAAATTCGAGGGAGGGGGTAATAGTAGATGAAAAGAAAATATGTTGTTTGAAGAACAGGCAGCTTTTTTCTACTCTTCATCATTTGTCTCTGTAAATGTAAAAATACTTCGAACACTCTGCATTTAAGAAAGTGTCCCTAGGAATGTTGTATACTAATTCCGAATTTCATTTATTTATGCGGTGAGATGGGAAAGAGAAGAAATGAGTGAAGGGGTGGGATACAGGGAAGAAGTGTAAATATGACAGGATTACACTTAGGCAAATGCCACCCGGGTATAATATGGAAGATGGGTTTAAAAGATAACGCAAGAAGCGCCCCCTGCCTCTCCCATACAATGTGGTGGATCATGATATGATACATAATAACATATGCAATTATACATTAAACATGTAGACTTGCATCCGTATTGTAACATACCAGTCAAAAATGAAATAATAGACACATATATAAATTGTCGTAAAACAATTAAATAAATATAAAAATGAAATAACTGAATTCGTTTAGTGCTGTAAATGTTAAATATCGATGTAATGTGCATAGTAAGAAACAGTTTTCATACGTTTGGTAGAGTCATGCTGACCGTCCGTGTAAGTAACCGCCAGTGAAATCAAATCGATTTGACATTTTTTTATATTGTGAGCGAGAGGATTTGGGTCAGACGTTAATTTAGTATTCATAAAATATACTAGAGCGAGGTTGACTTAGGCTTTTTATGGTGAGAGGCCAGCTTTAAGAATTGTTTTATGGTGTTGTACTTAATTAATGTATATTAGTGCGGAATGGGGAAAATCATATTTTGTCCATTTACTACTGCCAATAGACAGTAATCCTTATGCTTATATATATTTTGTTTAGTTTATTTTGTACCTCAATGGTTCTCTGGGTCCGGCAATCTCATAAAACGCGACCTGTACTTCGTTCCTCTACGATACTGTACATGTAAAAGATCTTGCAACAGACGACTCGAGGTCATTTCAGGATGACCTTTCAGTACAGCCAATTAGAATTTGAGTCAGAGATCTTTTGTTGTCGTTTGTATGCAAAATACACCGAAAGATCTCTAAATTAAATTCGGACTGGCTTTACTGAAAGGGCACTCTGAGATGCCCTCGAATCGGCAGTTGTAAGATCTTGTACATGGAGAGTATCGTTGAGGAATGAAATTCAAGTCGCGTGTTTTAGTAAGATTGTGGGTTCGGTGCCATAAACTGAGAAAATACTTAAGTCAATTATTTCATCTTAATTTATTCCTTTATTTAAGGTTTAAATAGATTGTCATGCAGGATGGTTTAATTCTATTTATCGACTGAATAAAACTAAATAAAATTCAAATCCCACTTATCAATACATTGCTGAGCAGAAGACTTTAAAACTGAGATTTAAGACTCTGATTTCTATTTATGAAATGTTATACAAGGGGATAGTTATGTAAATGGAACAACGATACTTTAAATCATTGTGATATGGTTGTTGTTATTGGCTTTTTTTTTCTTTTATTTATTTTTTATTTCATTTTTGTTTTTGGCTTTGAGTTGTTTTGTTTCTTCATGAATGAAAAACAAAAATTATGTTAATTGTAATTTTTATTATATGGTGCACACAATTACTACGTGTATATGTTCTAATACTTGATAATCTACAATACGAAAATGAACGTAAACAACAATTATATGTCAAGTGAGGACATGTTGAGAAAAATATAACGGGCTTCCTTGGTATGTAATATTAACGAGATGTACTCTTTGTCAAGTGGTAGGTATTTGCTACCATTGCTTGTCATTATTGACAATTATTGCGCAGTTTTGTTTGTATTTGTACCTTCATTTAAGCGAAAAAATGTAAATATTAACATATATAGTACATACACGTATGGGAATTCCCCCTATACATACACACACACAGATAATATCACCATTAATGATACATGAAAACATGATAAAAGCATTGTTCTTTGAATCTCTCTTCAATTTATACATGATAAAGGCATTGTTCTTTTTATCTTCCTTCAACTCATAGAAACAATCAACAGTTACTTTAAATTGGAAAAATATTTTTTTTTTCTTTTGCGTTTTCGCGGTCATAGCATGTTTTCGCTTTAAAGGGACAGTTTTCGATAAACAGTCCATGCACACTGGGTATGCACTGGTACCTCGTTGGAGAGTTTCCTCCTTTCCACAATAAAAAAGTCTCTTAAACAAGAGGAACTGAAGTCTGGCACTTCAAGGGACATTTCACAGTTCAAGTTGCATCTCACAAAACATTTTTCCAGAAGTTTCATTACTGTTAGTGTAATGTTGTCCATTGTCTTAAGATCTTGAAGTGATGAATAATCATAGAGAGAAATAATTCTATCTATGAGATTAGATTCCTCTGTTGACAGCTTGCTTGCTGAAAACACAACCCTTGGTTTTTCACATTCCGAACATTTTACGACACACTTGACAGTCTTAGTAGTCTAAACACTAGGTAAGAAGAGAATCTTGCGTCCTGGAGATGAAGTTACCATTTTCTTCAAAGAGGGTCTGTGTTCCTCCGATGTTTCAGTTCATAACACATCCTCAAATCACTTGTAATGTCCGTCTTCACCTACAAGAATGGAAACAAGAGCAAGGGTATAAGGGTATTATGAATGAATTTTACTCAAAATACAACTGTATTAAACATGTAAAAATATTAAAGCCCTATCACTTGTTATGAAGGATACAGACAGACAAAAAAATTAGTACATAGCAGCTTTAGAGAAATACCAATACATTGAACAGGATCTGGAAAGTGGTGCAATTGCTGTAATACACAAGGTGGTAAACATGTCCTCTTGCATATACTGCTGAGCTGATCATCACATTTCTAAGTACAAAAGAAATATGACCTGGATGCTCGATAAAAGCCTTCAGCGCTGGTCTACAACAAAAGGAAATGAAAAGAGGATCTGCATCCTGGCGGTTCTGAGAATTGGAATCATCATTCCTTTAATTGGATGCTTCATTTTGCTGAATAAAAAACCACATGTAACCTGCCAAATTTGGATGTAACATCCGGTACTCTTAAAGACTTTGTCACACGGTGACTACAATCGATTTTATTCCGCCCAATCTCTATGCATGTGTTTACGTATGGCTTGTATTTAACAGGGACATCCCAATCACCGAGATGAAATTGACCGCTCAAGATACATTGATATAGTTCGTTCAGATTACAGCTGTCGCTGTACCCCCCCCCCCCCCCCCCCCAATTATCGACCAAGGGGGGATTTGTGTTGCTCCCGAGACGATCTGCACCGAGATCACGTTCATCTTCGTCTTCGATCGTTATCTTCGTAAATTCTGGCGTCCCTGAGACATGTGATTTCCTTTTGTCTTTGTCAGTTGTACGCTTTACGAAAAGACGGGAAAGCTTAAAGGAAATAAAAATCCCTGGCGAAATCCATTCCGAAAAAAACATGTATAAATTTTTAAATGCGGCGCAGACTTTCGTGATACGGCGGGGCCGGAGAAACAGAAACAATGATGGTGGTTATAAAATGGAATAGAAGAGAACACTGAAGACATCTGACATAACTGTATGACAAAAATCACCAAGGACATGCATACAGAAAATGACAAATGTAGAATATACACTGAAAAACATTACAAAAATATTCGATTGTGCTGTGGCTACGATACCGACCTAGGACGGTCAACTGAAGTAACAAACGCAATTAAATTGGTGTAATTTTATAAAACGGCTCAATGTATGAAGCAAATATTCTAGATATATTTGCTATGAATAGGCATGCTTTGTATACATCTGTTATCAGAACTACTGAGTGATAAGAACCTGAGGAAAAAAAATCAAGTAATACCAAAACATACTACTGTTGTTCCAATGACGTATACATATTACAGAATCATTAGGATGTAAAATTATTTGAGATCTGTGGCATGTAGTTTAATAACTTAAAATAACTCCGTAGCGTGAAATTAAATACGGCATGCTTTGTAAGCAAGGCGAAGCCGCCGTCCGGTATATACAGACTATATGTTATTTCAATAGTTGTAATCATTTGCACATTGAGACATTACATGTGATACTGTAAGTACGTGAAAAAAGACCTACAGGACCATGTCATTTATTTTCAATACGAGATAGGAACTGATGTTTAAAAGTCTTCATTGGTTTGCCGATTGCCCACCCTTTGCTCTTTTTATTAGATGAACTTTTCTATCACAAGGATGAAGGACTCCGTTATGAATTTAATTTCAGAGTTCCATGCAAGTTGATGGAAATATTGAGATGCATTTTAAGGAATAAGAAGATTCTCTTGATATAAAATAATATGAAGTTTGAACTTGTGTCTTAAAAAGGATCGTCAGACAACCTTTCAATTCTTTTGGCATTTATTCTAGAAGCTGGGAGGACTATAGATAAAACTGGAAGTTTTGAGAGGGTTAGAGTTATAAAATTAATAGTATCTAAATTCAAATCTACGCAAAGATATGACACAGAAAATAAGCATCAAGGCTTCATTAAGAAGCTATTGCAAAATCTGTGTGATTACAGAAATTTGAAATACAAATAGCAAATTTTCATTTAAAATTTCAGGTAATTTCATATAGATTTCATGCCAATTTTGTAAAGGAATATTCATACACATAGTTTACGAACATATTGCATGGTCTTTATTCACATAATTTTACAGTCCGGAAATCACTGATAGATAGGTTTTATTAGCATGAAATTTTATAGGAGTTACTTCCCTCGCGAGAAGTTGTCTGAGGTATTAGACAATGTAAATCAGTTTCTTAGAAGTGTAAATATAAAAACTTTCTTAGAAATAATTAAACTTATTAATTTACTAATTAATTTATCAATATGATGCAGACAGACAAATTTCGACATGTGTGTTGTCGATTAACAAACCTGTATTTGAGGATCACCTCAACATCAAATATCCAAAGGAATTCGACATAAAACAACAGAGAGCGCATATTCTGCTTCATACCTCGACATACTCCTATCAATTAGTGATGATGGTTCATTAGTAACCTCTCTCTATGACAAACATGACGATTTCAATTTCATTATTACCAACTTCCCCTTTCTGAGTAACAGCATATCTTCCTCTTCCGCATATGGCTTCTGCATTTCACAACCTATACGCTGTGTCAGGGCCTGCTCTAAATACGAAAATTTCGTCCTGAGAGCGAGGCTTCTTGCCAAGAAACTACTCTATATTGAGGAACGTTTGATATTGTCACTGAGGAAGTTGTATGGTCGTTATAGGTATCTATTGCAATTTTAATCGATATTTTAGGATCTGGCCATACAAAATAACCATCTTTACTTTTTGAATATAATTTATTTGACATAATACGTATATACATGTATATACAGACATTTGTTCACCTGCTTTTTCGAGACACGAATTTCAGGCAGGCAGCATTTCTTGCCTTGAATGGAAAAATTTGACTTCGTGTTCCTGTCTCCTTCGTATGTTCATGAGTGTATGTTTATGTATTTACCTCCTCGATTTGAAAGGTTATTGCAGGACTATTGCGACGGGTGTTGCATGCAACAAGGGTACTCTTACTCCTCCCGGGCACCTGGTCTCACCTCGATTTTATTGGGGTTCGCATTTGTCTGAATATGACACTTAACACGATCTTGTCCCTTTCATTCCATGGACTATGAGATATAGTTTACCCTTCGGTACTTCTTCGTTTTCATTAAAAGACTAGGTCAGCTATAAATTATGGAATTCCTCTTCTTAGTGTATAGTCGTCGTAATATTTTAGGATATGGTTTATTTCTATCAGTCTTTTAGAACAAAAAACGCATCGTTTGCAGATTGATGAGGTCTGAGATTCATTTTTACCAGACATATGATGATGTGTACAAAAATTCCGTTTTATAGTCGGCAATACATTCTCCTGTAATCAGCAACTGACAAATATTGGTAAACTGAATCCCTCTCTCAGTCCTATTCATAATTTCTTGTCATTTGATGTATTTTATACTATGCTGCTGGTATATAGTTTCGGATTACTTTCTTGTGATTTGATGTATTTTGTAGTATGCTACTAGTATATACTTTCGGATTACTTTCTTGTGATTTGATGTATTTTGTAGTATGCTGCTAGTATATAGTTTCGGATTACTTTCTTGTGGTTTAATGTATTTTGTAGTATGCTGCTAGTATATAGTTTCAGATTACTTCTTTGTGATTTGATGCATTTTGTAGTATGCTGCTGGTATAGAGTTTCGGATTACTTTCTTGTGATTTGATGTATTTTGTAGTATGCTGCTGGTATATAGTTTCGGATTACTTTCTTGTGATTTGATGTATTTTGTAGTATGCTTCTAGTATACAGTTTCGGATTGCTTTCTTATGATTTGATGTATTTTGTAGTATGCTGCTAGTATATAGTTTCGGATTACTTTCTTGTGATTTGATGTATTTTGTAGTATGCTGCTGGTATATAGTTTCGGATCACTTTCATGTGATTTGATGTATTTTGTAGTATGCTGTTGGTATATAGTTTCGGATTACTGTCTGGTGTTTTGATGTATTTTGTAGTATGCTATTAGTATATAGTTTCGGATTACTTTCTTGTGATTTGATGTATTTTGTAGTATGCTGTTGGTATATAGTTTCGGATTACTTTCATGCGATTTGATGTATTTTGTAGTATGCTGCTGGTATATAGTTTCGGATTACTTTCTTGTGATTTGATGTATTTTGTAGTATGTTACTGGTATATGGTTTCGGATTACTTTCTTGTGATTTGATGTATTTTGTAGTATGCTGCTGGTATATAGTTTCGGATTACTTTCTTGTGATTTGATGTATTTTGTAGTATGCTTCTACTATATAGTATCGGATTACTTTCTTGTGATTTGATGTATTTTGTAGTATGCTGCTGGTATATAGTTTCGGATTACTTTCTTGTGATTTGATGTATTTTGTAGTATGCTGCTAGTATATAGTTTCGGATTACTTTCTTGTGATTTGATGTATTTTGTAGTATGCTGCTAGTATATAGTTTCGGATTACTTTCTTGTGATTTGATGTATTTTGTACTTTGCTGCTGGTATATAGTTTCGGATTACTTTCTTGCAATTTGATGTATTTTGTAGTATGCTGCTGGTATATAGTTTCGGATTACTTTCTTGTGGTTTGAAGTATTTTGTAGTATGCTGCTGGTATATAGTTTCGGATTACTTTCTTGTGATTTGATGTATTTTGTAGTATGCTGCTGGTATATGGTTTCGGATTACTTTCTTGTGATTTGATGTATTTTGTAGTATGCTGCTGGTATATAGTTTCGGATGACTTTCTTGCGATTTGATGTATTTTGTAGTATGCTTCTAGTATATAGTTTCGGCTTACTTTCCTGTGAATTGATGTATTTTGTAGTATGCTGCTAGTACATATTTTCGGATTACTTTCTTGTGATTTGATGTATTTTGTAGTATGTTGCTGGTATCAATTTTCGGATTAAATTCTTGTGATTTGATGTATTTAGTAGTATGCTGCTAGTATATAGTTTCGGATTACTTTCTTGTGATTTGATGTATTTTGTAGTATGCTGCTAGTGTATAGTTTCGGATTACTTTCTTGTGATTTGATTTATTGTGTAGTATGCTTGTAGTATAGAGTTTCCGATTACTTTATTGCCATATGATGTATTTTGTAGTATGCTGCTAGTATATAGTTTCGGATTACTTTCTTGTGATTTGATGGATTTTGTAGTATGCTGCTGGTATATAGTTTCGGATCACTTTCTGGTGATTTGATGTATTTTGTAGTATACTGTTGGTATATAGTTCCGGATTACTGTCTGGTGTTTTGATGTATTTTGTAGTATGCTACTAGTGTATAGTTTTGGATTACTTTCTTGTGATTTGATGTGTTTTGTAGTATGCTGCTGGTATTTAGTTTCGGATTACTTTCTTGCAATATGATGTATTTTGTAGTATGCTGCTGGTATATAGTTTCGGATCACTTTCTGGTGATTTGATGTATTTTGTAGTATGTTGTTGGTGTATTGTTTCGGATTACTGTCTGGTGTTTTGATGAATTTTGTAGTATGCTATTAGTATATAGTTTCGGATTACTTTCTTGTGAATTGATGTATTCTGTAGTATGCTTTTGGTATATAGTTTCGGATTACTTTCTTGCGATTTGATGTATTTTGTAGTATGCTGCTGGTATATAGTTTCGGATTACTTTCTTGCAATTTGATGTATTTTGTAGTATGCTGCTGGTATATAGTTTCGGATTACTTTCTTGTGGTTTCATGTCTTTTGTAGTATGCTGCTGGTATATAATTTCGGATTATTTTCTTGTGATTTCATGTATTTTGTAGTATGTTACTGGTATATGGTTTCGGATTACTTTCTTGTGATTTGATGTATTTGGTAGTATGCTGCTGGTATATAGTTTCGGATTACTTTCTTGTGATTTGATGTATTTTGTAGTATGCTTCTGGTATATAGTTTCGGTTTACTGTCTGGTGATTTCATGTATTTTGTAGTATGCTGCTAGTAAATAGTTTCGGATTACTTCCTTGTGATTTGATGTATTTTGTAGTATGCTTCTAGTACATACTTTCGGATTACTTTCTTGTGATTTGATGTATTTTGTAGTATGCTCCTGGAATATAGTTTCGGATTACTTCCTTGTGATTTGATGTATTTTGTAGTATGCTGCTGGTATAGAATTTCGGATTACTTTCTTGTGATTTGATGTATTTTTTAGTATGCTGCTGGTATCTAGTTTCCGATTACTGTCTTCTGATTTGATGTATTTTGTAGTATGCTGCTGGTATATAGTTTCGGATTACTTTCTTGTGAATTGATGTATTTTGTTGTATGCTTCTAGTATATAGTTTCGGATTACTTTCTTGTGATTTGATGTATTTTGTAGTATGCTGTTGTAATAGAGTTTCGGATTACTGTCTTGTGATTTGATGTATTTTGTAGTGTGCTGCTGGTATAGATTTTCGGATTACTTTCTTGTGATTTGATGTATTTTGTAGTATGCTGCTGGCATATAGTTTCGGATTACTGTCTTGTGATTTGATGTATTTTGTAGTATGCTGCTGGTATATAGTTTCGGATTACTTTCTTGTGATTTGATGTATTTTGTAGTATGCTGCTGGTATATAGTTTCGGATTACTGTCTTGTGATTTGATGTATTTTGTAGTAAGCTGCTGGTATAGAGTTTTGGATTACTTTCTTGTGATTTGATGCATTTTGTAGTATGCTGCTGGTATATAGTTTCGGATTACTGTGTTGTGATTTGATGTATTTTGTAGTATGCTGCTGGTATAGAGTTTCGGATTACTGTCTTGTGATTTGATAGAAAAGAAAAAAGAGGAGTTACTCGCTCAGTTATGTGGCAGAAGTCACCATAGAGCTATACAATGCATGAATATAAATAATATACTAGAACATATATCACATTACAAAAATATTTGATTGTAGTGCAATTACGATACCGACTTAGGACGGTCATTTAATTTGACAAAAGCCAAACAAATGGTGTGGTTAACCGGTTTACGGGCCCACCTTCCCACTCACCGTAACAGCAGAACAATCAAAGGACGTACATTTAAAAATTTATAAATAATCCTCCATGTAAAGAACAAGGGTCAACAGGTATCGCATATTGAGAGGTCATAAAAATATAAACACGTAAGGTATTGTAAAATACATAATGGTATAAAAATATATGCGACATCAACATGAAAAACCGTGCTCTGCCAGTCTGAAAGCGAGCTAAGACCCTAGATCTGTAGGAGTCCCGACTAACAGTCAGAGGGGACGAGGTTCAGGACCATGTCTCCTCTGAAAGAGGTTTGGACAAGGCCCGTCATATAGTCCCCACCGCCCTGTTAGTCAGCGTGCAACGTTCAAGTAAAAGTCTGCATAAGGCTGTAGAGGGGCCAAATACAAGACCTATAGTCTTTTTGATGATCTCAATATCATATTGTCTATTTATAAGACGTTTGATTATTTTATTACATGATAAAATAACGTTATCGGAGCCTTTTACTTTCCTTAGTTTATATACGAGATCACCGTAAAAATAAGGATGGGAAATTCCATTGGATACATACTGTTGAAAAGAAATATTTCCAAATTTAGATAGAAGTTCTGAATAAGATCTGAAGAATTTGCCGAATGTTTTTCTTAGCTTGTGATATCTGTAACCCTGAGTTAAAAGTTTAGTAGTAATTTGTAAATTTCGTTTATGAAAGTCCAAAACATCGGTGCAGCCTCTGACAAATCGAACTAATTGAGATATATAGATACCATATGATGGGAGTCGAGGGACATCGCCATCCAAGTAAGGGAAATTTACAATAGGAAATCCAAAATCCTCACGTTTGTCATAAATATTAGTATATATTAGGTGGTTGATAATTTTGATGTTTAAATCTAAGAAAGGTGTAGATTTATCTCAAGTATTAGCTTTATTCAATGTGAGCTCTGGTGGATAAATTTCTGATATAAATTGTTCGAATTCAGGGTTGTCGATAACCAAAATATCATCCAGATATCTACAAGTATTATTGAATTTGTCAATGAGGTCAAAACGTTTTGATTTTTGAAGAGAAACCATAAAATCCCTCTCATAACAATAAAGAAATAAACCTGCTATGAGAGGCGCGCAGTTAGTACCCATAGGAATCCCAACTATTTGTTGATATATCTTGCCATCAAATTGCACAAAAATATTATTCATGAGAAAATCTAGTGCTTTACATAATTCCTTACAAGTCCAGTATTTATATGAAGTATATTGTTTGTTGGAAAAGAATCCGGAGTTATTGGAAGTACATATGTACGTTTTAGATTCTCTGTGAAAACACCATTGTATAAGAGACAGCAACTTGCTTTTAATCAAATCATGAGGCAGAGATGTATAAAGTGTAGAAAAATCAAATGTAGAAATTTGAGTCGCTTTGAAATTTAGCGAAAGAAGTTTGTCTATAACTTCATGAGAATTTTTAATCGACCAAAAGTAATTGATGTTACTATTATGAAATGCGACATCACAATATTTGATAATATGATCTTTTATAGCAGTTAGAGCAGACGTAATATGCTTCGATAGTACTGTAGTAGAGCAGTGGCTAGAATTAGATATGAAACGTGATTTATATGGACTTTTATGTAGTTTTGGGAGCCAATATAATGTTGGTAGATCAGATTTATCAGTTTTAATTTTGAAGTCGGACATGGTCATGAGGTGATCGTGCAAGGTGCTGTCTTTTGAGGTAGGGCTTTCCACATATGTATGAGTGGAGTTTAATTCGTTTTTAAGTACTTCAATATAATATAGTTTTCAAACAACTATTATGTTATTACCTGCTTTATCAGCAGGAACAAAGACATATTTAGCATGTAAGTCAGCTATCTTCTTTTTAATAGAATTTGCCGTCAATGTATTAGGCTGTTGAAATAAATGCGGATTTTCCGTAAAGTTCTTAATACGGATATCGACAATTCTTAAAATCTCGAATTTCCAATCATTAAGAGCATGAACCTTTACCTGTTCTTTTTTACACCAACGTTTACAATATGTAGTTAAAGCATCTTCTATAACGTCACGGCATTTATTGAAATCTATCCTGGACGGTAACCTATATTTAGGTCCTTTTCCAAAAAGGGTGCGCAATTTCTTGTCCGAAATACAGTTTAGGTCACCAGTAATAACATGACCTGCCGGTTTATAAACATATTTTGAATTTTCACAAGAACACGACGAAGGAATAGAGTCTGAAACATCAGGGTTAGATGTAACTTTATTATAATTTAAAATAAGGTTTCTTATAGGCTTTTTGTACTGGTAACAAAGAAGTGGAGGTTCTAAATTCTCAAAATATTGGGGGATTTTAGATGTGACTCTATGATCACGGAAAATATTAGAAATGTTAAGTAGATCGAAGCCTTTATTAATAAATTTAATTTTGAGAAATTGCTGCTTGGGTGGAAGAGACGGAATACGAGGAAAGAGTTTATTATATGAAAATAAAATAATCAAATTGAGTTTATATCAATCAGAATTGCGTAAACTTCAAATCACAAGAAATACATCAAATCACAAGAAAGTAATCCGAAACTATATACTAGCAGCATACTACAAAATACATCAAATCACAAGAAAGTAATCCGAAACTATATACCAGCAGCATACTACAAAATACATCAAATCACAAGACAGTAATCCGAAACTCTATACCAGCAGCATACTACAAAATACATCAAATCACAAGACAGTAATCCGAAACTCTATACCAGCAGCATACTACAAAATACATCAAATCACAAGACAGTAATCCGAAATTGATGTATTTTGTAGTATGCTGCTGGTATAGAGTTACGGATTACTGTCTTGTGATTTGATGTATTTTGTAGTATGCTGCTGGTATAGATTTTCGGAATACTTTCTTGTGATTTGATGTATTTTGTAGTATGCTGCTGGCATACAGTTTCGGATTACTGTCTTGTGATTTGAGGTATTTTGTAGTATGCTGCTGGTATATAGTTTCGGATTACTTTCTTGTGATTTGATGTATTTTGTAGTATGCTGCTGGTATATAGTTTCGGATTACTGTCTTGTGATTTGATGTATTTTGTAGTATGCTGCTAGTATATAGTTTCGGATTACTTTCTTGTGATTTGATGTATTTTGTAGTATGCTGCTAGTATATAGTTTCAGATTACTTCCTTGTGATTTGATGGATTTTGTAGTATGCTTCTATTACATACTTTCGGATTACTTTCTTGTGATTTGATGTATTTGTAGTATGCTGCTAGTATATAGTTTCGAATTGCTTTGTTGTGATTTAATGTATTTTGTACTATGCTGCTGGTATATAGTTTCGGATTACTTTCTGGTGATTTGATGTATTTTGTAGTATGCTTATAGTATATAGTTTGGGATTACTGTCTTGTGATTTGATGTATTTTGTAGTATGCTGCTGGTATAGAGTTTCGGATTACTGTCTTGTGATTTGATGTATTTTGTAGTATGCTGCTGGTATAGAGTTTCGGATTACTGTCTTGTGATTTGATGTATTTTGTAGTATGCTGCTGGTATATAGTTTCGGATTACTTTCTTGTGATTTGATGTATTTTGTAGTATGCTGCTAGTATATAGTTTCGGATTACTTTCTTGTCATTTGATGTATTTTGTAGTATGCTCCTGGTATATAGTTTCGGATCACATTCTGGTGATTTGATGTATTTTGTAGTATGCTGTTGGTATATAGTTTCGGATTACTGTCTGGTGTTTTGATGTATTTTGTAGTATGCTACTAGTGTATAGTTTTGGATTACTTTCTTGTGATTTGATGTATTTTGTAGTATGCTGCTGGTATTTAGTTTCGGATTACTTTCTTGCAATTTGATGTATTTTGTAGTGCGCTGCTGGTATATAGTTTCGGATTACTTTCTTGTGATTTGATGTATTTTGTAGTATGCTGCTGGTATATAGTGTCGGATTGCTTTCTTCTGATTTGATGTATTTTGTAGTATGCTGCTGGTATATAGTTTCGGATTATTTTCTTGTGATTTGATGTATTTTGTAGCATGCTTCTAGTACATAGTTTCGGATTACTGTCTTGTGATTTGATGTATTTTGTAGTATGCTGCTGGTATAGAGTTTCGGATTGCTGTCTTGTGATTTCATGTATTTTGTAGTATGCTGCTAGTAAATAGTTTCGGATTACTTCCTTGTGATTTGATGTATTTTATAGTACGCTTCTAGTACATAGTTTCGGATTACTTTCTTGTGATTTGATGTATTTTGTAGTATGCTCCTGGTATATAGTTTCGGATTACTTCCTTGTGATTTGATGTATTTTGTAGTATGCTGCTGGTATATAGTTTCGGATTACTTTCTTGTGATTTGATGTATTTTCTAGTATGCTGCTGGTATCTAGTTTCGGATTACTGTCATCTGATTTGATGTATTTTGTAGTATGCTGCTGGTATATAGTTTCGGATTACTTTCTTGTGATTTGATGTATTTTGTTGTATGCTTCTACTATATAGTTTCGGATTACTTTCTTGTGATTTGATGTATTTTGTAGTATGCTGCTGGCATATAGTTTCGGATTACTGTCTTGTGATTTGATGTATTTTGTAGTATGCTGCTGGTATAGAGTTTCGGATTACTGTCTTGTGATTTGATGTATTTTGTTTTATGCTGCTGGTATATAGTTTCGGATTACATTCTTGTGATTTGATGTATTTTGTAGTATGCTGCTAGTATATAGTTTCGGATTACTTTCTTGTGATTTGATGTATTTTGTAGGATGCTGCTGGTATATAGTTTCGGATCATGTTCTGGTGATTTGATGTATTTTGTAGTATGCGGTTGGTATATAGTTTCGGATTACTGTCTGGTGTTTTGATGTATCTTGTAGTATGCTACTAGTGTATAGTTTTGGATTACTTTCTTGTGATTTGATGTATTTTGTAGTATGCTGCTAGTATATAGTTTCGGATTACTTTCTTGTGATTTAATGTATTTTGTAGTATGCTGCTGGTATATAGTTTTGGATTACTTTCTTGTGGTTTGATGTATTTTGTAGTATGCTTCTAGTATACACTTTCGGATTACTTTCTTGTGATTTGATGTATTTTGTAGTATGCTGCTAGTATATAGTTTCGGATTACTTTCTTGTGATTTGATGTATTTTGTAGTATGCTGCTGGTATGTAGTGTCGGATTACTTTCTTGTGATTTGATGTATTTTGTAGTATGCTGCTGGTATGTAGTTTCGGATTATTTTGTTGTGATTTGATGTATTTTGTAGCATGCTTCTAGTATATAATTTCGGATTACTGTCTTGTGATTTGATGTATTTAGTAGTATGCTGCTGGATAGAGTTTTGGATTACTGTCTTGTGATTTCATGTATTTTGTAGTATGCTGCTACTAAATAGTTTCGGATTACTTCCTTGTGATTTGATGTATTTTGTAGTATGCTTCTAGTACATAGTTTCGGATTATTTTCTTGTGATTTGATGTATTTTGTAGTATGCTCCTGGTATATAGTTTCGGATTACTTCCTTGTGATTTGATGTATTTTGTAGTATGCTGCTGGTATAGAGTTTCGGATTACTTTCTTGTGATTTGACGTATTTTGTAGTATGCTGATGGTAGGTAGTTTCGGATTACTGTCTTCTGATTTGATGTATTTTGTAGTATGCTGCTGGTATATAGTTTCGGATTACTTTCTTGTGATTCGATGTATTTTGTTGTATGCTTCTAGTGTATAGTTTCGGATTACTTTCTTGTGATTTGATGTATTTTGTAGTATGCTGTTGGTATAGAGTTTCGGATTACTGTCTTGTGATTTGATGTATTTTGTAGTATGCTGCTGGTATAGATTTTCGGAATACTTTCTTGTGATTTGATGTATTTTGTAGTATGCTGCTGGCATACAGTTTCGGATTACTGTCTTGTGATTTGAGGTATTTTGTAGTATGCTGCTGGTATATAGTTTCGGATTACTTTCTTGTGATTTGATGTATTTTGTAGTATGCTG
This sequence comes from Pteria penguin, assembly GCA_035048485.1. Taxonomy (NCBI): domain Eukaryota; kingdom Metazoa; phylum Mollusca; class Bivalvia; order Pterioida; family Pteriidae; genus Pteria; species Pteria penguin. Next base: position 36,494,916 of record CM068589.1, on the reverse strand, counting down.
CTGGTATATAGTTTCGGATTACTGTCTTGTGATTTGATGTATTTTGTAGTATGCTGCTGGTATAGAGTTTTGGATTACTTTCTTGTGATTTGATGCATTTTGTAGTATGCTGCTGGTATATAGTTTCGGATTACTGTCTTGTGATTTGATGTATTTTGTAGTATGCTGCTGGTATAGAGTTTCGGATTACTGTCTTGTGATTTGATGTATTTTGTAGTATGCTGCTGGTATAGAGTTTCGGATTACTGTCTTGTGATTTGATGTATTTTGTAGTATGCTGCTGGTATATAGTTTCGGATTACTTTCTTGTGACTTGATGTATTTTGTAGTATGCTGCTAGTATATAGTTTCGGATTACTTTCTTGTGATTTGATGTATTTTGTAGTATGCTGCTGGTATATAATTTCAGATTACTTCCTTGTGATTTGATGTATTTTGTAGTATGCTTCTAATACATACTTTCGGATTACTTTCTTTTGATTTGATGTATTTTGTAGTATGCTGCTAGTATATAGTTTCGGATTACTTTCTTGTGATTTAATGTATTTTGTAGTATGCTGCTGGTATATAGTTTCGGATTACTTTCTTGTGATTTGATGTCTTTTGTAGTATGCTTATAGTATATAGTTTGGGATTACTTTCTTATGATTTGATGTATTTTGTAGTATGCTGCTGGTATATAGTTTCAGATTACTTCCTTGTGATTTGATGTATTTTGTAGTATGCTTCTAATACATACTTTCAGATCACTTTCTTATAATTTGATGTATTTTGTACTATGCTGCTGGTATAGAGTTTCGGATTACTTTCTTGTGATTTGATGCATTTTGTAGTATGCTGCTGGTATATAGTTTCGGATTACTGTCTTGTGATTTGATGTATTTTGTAGTATGCTGCTGGTATATAGTTTCGGATTACTTTCTTGTGATTTGATGTATTTTGTAGTATGCGGCTAGTATATAGTTTCGGATTACTGTCTTGTGATTTGATGTATTTTGTAGTATGCTGCTGGATAGAGTTTTGGATTACTGTCTTCTGATTTCATGTATTTTGTAGTATGCTGCTAGTAAATAGTTTCGGATTACTTCCTTGTGATTTGATGTATTTTGTAGTATGCTTCTAGTACATAGTTTCGGATTACTTTCTTGTGATTTGATGTATTTTGTAGTATGCTCCTGGTATATAGTTTCGGATTACTTCCTTGTGATTTGATGTATTTTGTAGTATGCTGCTGGTATAGAGTTTCGGATTACTTTCTTGTGATTTGATGTATTTTGTAGTATGCTGCTGGTAGGTAGTTTCGGATTACTGTCTTCTGATTTGATGTATTTTGTAGTATGCTGCTGGTATATAGTTTCGGATTACTTTCTTGTGATTTGATGTATTTTGTTGTATGCTTCTAGTGTATAGTTTCGGATTACTTTCTTGTGATTTGATGTATTTTGTAGTATGCTGTTGGTATAGAGTTTCGGATTACTGTCTTGTGATTTGATGTATTTTGTAGTATGCTGCTGGTATAGATTTTCGGAATACTTTCTTGTGATTTGATGTATTTTGTAGTATACTGCTGGCATACAGTTTCGGATTACTGTCTTGTGATTTGAGGTATTTTGTAGTATGCTGCTGGTATATAGTTTCGGATTACTTTTTGTGATTTGATGTATTTTGTAGTATGCTGCTGGTATATAGTTTCGGATTACTGTCTTGTGATTTGATGTATTTTGTAGTATGCTGCTGGTATAGAGTTTTGGATTACTTTCTTGTGATTTGATGCATTTTGTAGTATGCTGCTGGTATATAGTTTCGGATTACTGTCTTGTGATTTGTTGTATTTTGTAGTATGCTGCTGGTATAGAGTTTCGGATTACTGTCTTGTGATTTGATGTATTTTGTAGTATGCTGCTGGTATAGAGTTTCGGATTACTGTCTTGTGATTTGATGTATTTTGTAGTATGCTGCTGGTATATAGTTTCGGATTACTTTCTTGTGACTTGATGTATTTTGTAGTATGCTGCTAGTATATAGTTTCGGATTACTTTCTTGTAATTTGATGTATTTTGTAGTATGCTGCTAGTATATAGTTTCAGATTACTTCCTTGTGATTTGATGTATTTTGTAGTATGCTTCTAATACATACTTTCGGATTACTTTCTTGTGATTTGATGTATTTTGTAGTATGCTGCTAGTATATAGTTTCGGATTACTTTCTTGTGATTTAATGTATTTTGTAGTATGCTGCTGGTATATAGTTTCGGATTACTTTCTTGTGATTTGATGTATTTTGTAGTATGCTTATAGTATATAGTTTGGGATTACTTTCTTATGATTTGATGTATTTTGTAGTATGCTGCTGGTATAGAGTTTCGGATCACTTTCTTATAATTTGATGTACTTTGTACTATGCTGCTGGTATAGAGTTTCGGATTACTTTCTTGTGATTTGATGCATTTTGTAGTATGCTGCTGGTATATAGTTTCGGATTACTGTCTTGTGATTTGATGTATTTTGTAGTATGCTGCTGGTATATAGTTTCGGATTACTTTCTTGTGATTTGATGTATTTTGTAGTATGCGGCTAGTATATAGTTTCGGATTACTGTCTTGTGATTTGATGTATTTTGTAGTATGCTGCTGGATAGAGTTTTGGATTACTGTCTTCTGATTTCATGTATTTTGTAGTATGCTGCTAGTAAATAGTTTCGGATTACTTCCTTGTGATTTGATGTATTTTGTAGTATGCTTCTAGTACATAGTTTCGGATTACTTTCTTGTGATTTGATGTATTTTGTAGTATGCTCCTGGTATATAGTTTCGGATTACTTCCTTGTGATTTGATGTATTTTGTAGTATGCTGCTGGTATAGAGTTTCGGATTACTTTCTTGTGATTTGATGTATTTTGTAGTATGCTGCTGGTAGGTAGTTTCGGATTACTGTCTTCTGATTTGATGTATTTTGTAGTATGCTCCTGGTATATAGTTTCGGATTACTTTCTTGTGATTTGATGTATTTTGTTGTATGCTTCTAGTGTATAGTTTCGGATTACTTTCTTGTGATTTGATGTATTTTGTAGTATGCTGTTGGTATAGAGTTTCGGATTACTGTCTTGTGATTTGATGTATTTTGTAGTATGCTGCTGGTATAGATTTTCGGAATACTTTCTTGTGATTTGATGTATTTTGTAGTATGCTGCTGGCATACACTTTCGGATTACTGTCTTGTGATTTGAGGTATTTTGTAGTATGCTGCTGGTATATAGTTTCGGATTACTTTCTTGTGATTTGATGTATTTTGTAGTATGCTGCTGGTATAGAGTTTTGGATTACTTTCTTGTGATTTGATGCATTTTGTAGTATGCTGCTGGTATATAGTTTCGGATTACTGTCTTGTGATTTGTTGTATTTTGTAGTATGCTGCTGGTATAGAGTTTCGGATTACTGTCTTGTGATTTGATGTATTTTGTAGTATGCTGCTGGTATAGAGTTTCGGATTACTGTCTTGTGATTTGATGTATTTTGTAGTATGCTGCTGGTATATAGTTTCGGATTACTTTCTTGTGACTTGATGTATTTTGTAGTATGCTGCTAGTACATAGTTTCGGATTACTTTCTTGTGATTTGATGTATTTTGTAGTATGCTGCTAGTATATAGTTTCAGATTACTTCCTTGTGATTTGATGTATTTTGTAGTATGCTTCTAATACATACTTTCGGATTACTTTCTTGTGATTTGATGTATTTTGTAGTATGCTGCTAGTATATAGTTTCGGATTACTTTCTTGTGATTTGATGTATTTTGTAGTATGCTGCTGGTATATAGTTTCGGATTACTTTCTTGTGATTTGATGTATTTTGTAGTATGCTTATAGTATATAGTTTGGGATTACTTTCTTATGATTTGATGTATTTTGTAGTATGCTGCTGGTATAGAGTTTCGGATCACTTTCTTATAATTTGATGTACTTTGTACTATGCTGCTGGTATAGAGTTTCGGATTACTTTCTTGTGATTTGATGCATTTTGTAGTATGCTGCTGGTATATAGTTTCGGATTACTGTCTTGTGATTTGATGTATTTTGTAGTATGCTGCTGGTATATAGTTTCGGATTACTTTCTTGTGATTTGATGTATTTTGTAGTATGCGGCTAGTATATAGTTTCGGATTACTGTCTTGTGATTTGATGTATTTTGTAGTATGCTGCTGGATAGAGTTTTGGATTACTGTCTTCTGATTTCATGTATTTTGTAGTATGCTGCTAGTAAATAGTTTCGGATTACTTCCTTGTGATTTGATGTATTTTGTAGTATGCTTCTAGTACATAGTTTCGGATTACTTTCTTGTGATTTGATGTATTTTGTAGTATGCTCCTGGTATATAGTTTCGGATTACTTCCTTTTGATTTGATGTATTTTGTAGTATGCTGCTGGTATAGAGTTTCGGATTACTTTCTTGTGATTTGATGTATTTTGTAGTATGCTGCTGGTAGGTAGTTTCGGATTACTGTCTTCTGATTTGATGTATTTTGTAGTATGCTGCTGGTATATAGTTTCGGATTACTTTCTTGTGATTTGATGTATTTTGTTGTATGCTTCTAGTGTATAGTTTCGGATTACTTTCTTGTGATTTGATGTATTTTGTAGTATGCTGTTGGTATAGAGTTTCGGATTACTGTCTTGTGATTTGATGTATTTTGTAGTATGCTGCTGGTATAGATTTTCGGAATACTTTCTTGTGATTTGATGTATTTTGTAGTATGCTGCTGGCATACAGTTTCGGATTACTGTCTTGTGATTTGAGGTATTTTGTAGTATGCTGCTGGTATATAGTTTCGGATTACTTTCTTGTGATTTGATGTATTTTGTAGTATGCTGTTGGTATATAGTTTCGGATTACTGTCTTGTGATTTGATGTATTTTGTAGTATGCTGCTGGTATAGAGTTTTGGATTACTTTCTTGTGATTTGATGCATTTTGTAGTATGCTGCTGGTATATAGTTTCGGATTACTGTCTTGTGATTTGTTGTATTTTGTAGTATGCTGCTGGTATAGAGTTTCGGATTACTGTCTTGTGATTTGATGTATTTTGTAGTATGCTGCTGGTATAGAGTTTCGGATTACTGTCTTGTGATTTGATGTATTTTGTAGTATGCTGCTGGTATATGGTTTCGGATTACTTTCTTGTGACTTGATGTATTTTGTAGTATGCTGCTAGTATATAGTTTCGGATTACTTTCTTGTGATTTGATGTATTTTGTAGTATGCTGCTAGTATATAGTTTCAGATTACTTCCTTGTGATTTGATGTATTTTGTAGTATGCTTCTAATACATACTTTCGGATTACTTTCTTGTGATTTGATGTATTTTGTAGTATGCTGCTAGTATATAGTTTCGGATTACTTTCTTGTGATTTAATGTATTTTGTAGTATGCTGCTGGTATATAGTTTCGGATTACTTTCTTGTGATTTGATGTATTTTGTAGTATGCTTATAGTATATAGTTTGGGATTACTTTCTTATGATTTGATGTATTTTGTAGTATGCTGCTGGTATAGAGTTTCGGATCACTTTCTTATAATTTGATGTACTTTGTACTATGCTGCTGGTATAGAGTTTCGGATTACTTTCTTGTGATTTGATGTATTTTGTAGTATGCTGCTGGTATATAGTGTCGGATTGCTTTCTTCTGATTTGATGTATTTTGTAGTATGCTGCTGGTATATAGTTTCGGATTATTTTCTTGTGATTTGATGTATTTTGTAGCATGCTTCTAGTACATAGTTTCGGATTACTGTCTTGTGATTTGATGTATTTTGTAGTATGCTGCTGGTATAGAGTTTCGGATTGCTGTCTTGTGATTTCATGTATTTTGTAGTATGCTGCTAGTAAATAGTTTCGGATTACTTCCTTGTGATTTGATGTATTTTATAGTACGCTTCTAGTACATAGTTTCGGATTACTTTCTTGTGATTTGATGTATTTTGTAGTATGCTCCTGGTATATAGTTTCGGATTACTTCCTTGTGATTTGATGTATTTTGTAGTATGCTGCTGGTATATAGTTTCGGATTTCTTTCTTGTGATTTGATGTATTTTCTAGTATGCTGCTGGTATCTAGTTTCGGATTACTGTCTTCTGATTTGATGTATTTTGTAGTATGCTGCTGGTATATAGTTTCGGATTACTTTCTTGTGATTTGATGTATTTTGTTGTATGCTTCTAGTATATAGTTTCGGATTACTTTCTTGTGATTTGATGTATTTTGTAATATGCTGCTGGCATATAGTTTCGGATTACTGTCTTGTGATTTGATGTATTTTGTAGTATGCTGCTGGTATAAAGTTTCGGATTACTGTCTTGTGATTTGATGTATTTTGTTTTATGCTGCTGGTATATAGTTTCGGATTACATTCTTGTGATTTGATGTATTTTGTAGTATGCTGCTAGTATATAGTTTCGGATTACTTTCTTGTGATTTGATGTATTTTGTAGGATGCTGCTGGTATATAGTTTTGGATCATTTTCTGGTGATTTGATGTATTTTGTAGTATGCGGTTGGTATATAGTTTCGAATTACTGTCTGGTGTTTTGATGTATCTTGTAGTATGCTACTAGTGTATAGTTTTGGATTACTTTCTTGCGATTTGATGTATTTTGTAGTATGCTGCTAGTATATAGTTTCGGATTACTTTCTTGTGATTTAATGTATTTTGTAGGATGCTGCTGGTATATAGTTTTGGATTACTTTCTTGTGGTTTGATGTATTTTGTAGTATGCTTCTAGTATATACTTTCGGATTACTTTCTTGTGATTTGATGTATTTTGTAGTATGCTGCTAGTATATAGTTTCGGATTACTTTCTTGTGATTTGATGTATTTTGTAGTATGCTGCTGGTATATAGTGTCGGATTACTTTCTTGTGATTTGATGTATTTTGTAGTATGCTGCTGGTATGTAGTTTCGGATTATTTTGTTGTGATTTGATGTATTTTGTAGCATGCTTCTAGTATATAGTTTCGGATTACTGTCTTGTGATTTGATGTATTTTGTAGTATGCTGCTGGATAGAGTTTTGGATTACTGTCTTGTGATTTCATGTATTTTGTAGTATGCTGCTAGTAAATAGTTTCGGATTATTTCCTTGTGATTTGATGTATTTTGTAGTATGCTTCTAGTACATAGTTTCGGATTATTTTCTTGTGATTTGATGTATTTTGTAGTATGCTCCTGGTATATAGTTTCGGATTACTTCCTTGTGATTTGATGTATTTTGTAGTATGCTGCTGGTATAGAGTTTCGGATTACTTTCTTGTGATTTGACGTATTTTGTAGTATGCTGATGGTAGGTAGTTTCGGATTACTGTCTTCTGATTTGATGTATTTTGTAGTATGCTGCTGGTATATAGTTTCGGATTACTTTCTTGTGATTCGATGTATTTTGTTGTATGCTTCTAGTGTATAGTTTCGGATTACTTTCTTGTGATTTGATGTATTTTGTAGTATGCTGTTGGTATAGAGTTTCGGATTACTGTCTTGTGATTTGATGTATTTTGTAGTATGCTGCTGGTATAGATTTTCGGAATACTTTCTTGTGATTTGATGTATTTTGTAGTATGCTGCTGGCATACAGTTTCGGATTACTGTCTTGTGATTTGAGGTATTTTGTAGTATGCTGCTGGTATATAGTTTCGGATTACTTTCTTGTGATTTGATGTATTTTGTAGTATGCTGCTGGTATATAGTTTCGGATTACTGTCTTGTGATTTGATGTATTTTGTAGTATGCTGCTGGTATAGAGTTTTGGATTACTTTCTTGTGATTTGATGCATTTTGTAGTATGCTGCTGGTATATAGTTTCGGATTACTGTCTTGTGATTTGATGTATTTTGTAGTATGCTGCTGGTATAGAGTTTCGGATTACTGTCTTGTGATTTGATGTATTTTGTAGTATGCTGCTGGTATAGAGTTTCGGATTACTGTCTTGTGATTTGATGTATTTTGTAGTATGCTGCTGGTATATAGTTTCGGATTACTTTCTTGTGACTTGATGTATTTTGTAGTATGCTGCTAGTATATAGTTTCGGATTACTTTCTTGTGATTTGATGTATTTTGTAGTATGCTGCTGGTATATAATTTCAGATTACTTCCTTGTGATTTGATGTATTTTGTAGTATGCTTCTAATACATACTTTCGGATTACTTTCTTTTGATTTGATGTATTTTGTAGTATGCTGCTAGTATATAGTTTCGGATTACTTTCTTGTGATTTAATGTATTTTGTAGTATGCTGCTGGTATATAGTTTCGGATTACTTTCTTGTGATTTGATGTCTTTTGTAGTATGCTTATAGTATATAGTTTGGGATTACTTTCTTATGATTTGATGTATTTTGTAGTATGCTGCTGGTATATAGTTTCAGATTACTTCCTTGTGATTTGATGTATTTTGTAGTATGCTTCTAATACATACTTTCAGATCACTTTCTTATAATTTGATGTATTTTGTACTATGCTGCTGGTATAGAGTTTCGGATTACTTTCTTGTGATTTGATGCATTTTGTAGTATGCTGCTGGTATATAGTTTCGGATTACTGTCTTGTGATTTGATGTATTTTGTAGTATGCTGCTGGTATATAGTTTCGGATTACTTTCTTGTGATTTGATGTATTTTGTAGTATGCGGCTAGTATATAGTTTCGGATTACTGTCTTGTGATTTGATGTATTTTGTAGTATGCTGCTGGATAGAGTTTTGGATTACTGTCTTCTGATTTCATGTATTTTGTAGTATGCTGCTAGTAAATAGTTTCGGATTACTTCCTTGTGATTTGATGTATTTTGTAGTATGCTTCTAGTACATAGTTTCGGATTACTTTCTTGTGATTTGATGTATTTTGTAGTATGCTCCTGGTATATAGTTTCGGATTACTTCCTTGTGATTTGATGTATTTTGTAGTATGCTGCTGGTATAGAGTTTCGGATTACTTTCTTGTGATTTGATGTATTTTGTAGTATGCTGCTGGTAGGTAGTTTCGGATTACTGTCTTCTGATTTGATGTATTTTGTAGTATGCTGCTGGTATATAGTTTCGGATTACTTTCTTGTGATTTGATGTATTTTGTTGTATGCTTCTAGTGTATAGTTTTCGGATTACTTTCTTGTGATTTGATGTATTTTGTAGTATGCTGTTGGTATAGAGTTTCGGATTACTGTCTTGTGATTTGATGTATTTTGTAGTATGCTGCTGGTATAGATTTTCGGAATACTTTCTTGTGATTTGATGTATTTTGTAGTATACTGCTGGCATACAGTTTCGGATTACTGTCTTGTGATTTGAGGTATTTTGTAGTATGCTGCTGGTATATAGTTTCGGATTACTTTTTGTGATTTGATGTATTTTGTAGTATGCTGCTGGTATATAGTTTCGGATTACTGTCTTGTGATTTGATGTATTTTGTAGTATGCTGCTGGTATAGAGTTTTGGATTACTTTCTTGTGATTTGATGCATTTTGTAGTATGCTGCTGGTATATAGTTTCGGATTACTGTCTTGTGATTTGTTGTATTTTGTAGTATGCTGCTGGTATAGAGTTTCGGATTACTGTCTTGTGATTTGATGTATTTTGTAGTATGCTGCTGGTATAGAGTTTCGGATTACTGTCTTGTGATTTGATGTATTTTGTAGTATGCTGCTGGTATATAGTTTCGGATTACTTTCTTGTGACTTGATGTATTTTGTAGTATGCTGCTAGTATATAGTTTCGGATTACTTTCTTGTAATTTGATGTATTTTGTAGTATGCTGCTAGTATATAGTTTCAGATTACTTCCTTGTGATTTGATGTATTTTGTAGTATGCTTCTAATACATACTTTCGGATTACTTTCTTGTGATTTGATGTATTTTGTAGTATGCTGCTAGTATATAGTTTCGGATTACTTTCTTGTGATTTAATGTATTTTGTAGTATGCTGCTGGTATATAGTTTCGGATTACTTTCTTGTGATTTGATGTATTTTGTAGTATGCTTATAGTATATAGTTTGGGATTACTTTCTTATGATTTGATGTATTTTGTAGTATGCTGCTGGTATAGAGTTTCGGATCACTTTCTTATAATTTGATGTACTTTGTACTATGCTGCTGGTATAGAGTTTCGGATTACTTTCTTGTGATTTGATGCATTTTGTAGTATGCTGCTGGTATATAGTTTCGGATTACTGTCTTGTGATTTGATGTATTTTGTAGTATGCTGCTGGTATATAGTTTCGGATTACTTTCTTGTGATTTGATGTATTTTGTAGTATGCGGCTAGTATATAGTTTCGGATTACTGTCTTGTGATTTGATGTATTTTGTAGTATGCTGCTGGATAGAGTTTTGGATTACTGTCTTCTGATTTCATGTATTTTGTAGTATGCTGCTAGTAAATAGTTTCGGATTACTTCCTTGTGATTTGATGTATTTTGTAGTATGCTTCTAGTACATAGTTTCGGATTACTTTCTTGTGATTTGATGTATTTTGTAGTATGCTCCTGGTATATAGTTTCGGATTACTTCCTTGTGATTTGATGTATTTTGTAGTATGCTGCTGGTATAGAGTTTCGGATTACTTTCTTGTGATTTGATGTATTTTGTAGTATGCTGCTGGTAGGTAGTTTCGGATTACTGTCTTCTGATTTGATGTATTTTGTAGTATGCTCCTGGTATATAGTTTCGGATTACTTTCTTGTGATTTGATGTATTTTGTTGTATGCTTCTAGTGTATAGTTTCGGATTACTTTCTTGTGATTTGATGTATTTTGTAGTATGCTGTTGGTATAGAGTTTCGGATTACTGTCTTGTGATTTGATGTATTTTGTAGTATGCTGCTGGTATAGATTTTCGGAATACTTTCTTGTGATTTGATGTATTTTGTAGTATGCTGCTGGCATACACTTTCGGATTACTGTCTTGTGATTTGAGGTATTTTGTAGTATGCTGCTGGTATATAGTTTCGGATTACTTTCTTGTGATTTGATGTATTTTGTAGTATGCTGCTGGTATAGAGTTTTGGATTACTTTCTTGTGATTTGATGCATTTTGTAGTATGCTGCTGGTATATAGTTTCGGATTACTGTCTTGTGATTTGTTGTATTTTGTAGTATGCTGCTGGTATAGAGTTTCGGATTACTGTCTTGTGATTTGATGTATTTTGTAGTATGCTGCTGGTATAGAGTTTCGGATTACTGTCTTGTGATTTGATGTATTTTGTAGTATGCTGCTGGTATATAGTTTCGGATTACTTTCTTGTGACTTGATGTATTTTGTAGTATGCTGCTAGTACATAGTTTCGGATTACTTTCTTGTGATTTGATGTATTTTGTAGTATGCTGCTAGTATATAGTTTCAGATTACTTCCTTGTGATTTGATGTATTTTGTAGTATGCTTCTAATACATACTTTCGGATTACTTTCTTGTGATTTGATGTATTTTGTAGTATGCTGCTAGTATATAGTTTCGGATTACTTTCTTGTGATTTGATGTATTTTGTAGTATGCTGCTGGTATATAGTTTCGGATTACTTTCTTGTGATTTGATGTATTTTGTAGTATGCTTATAGTATATAGTTTGGGATTACTTTCTTATGATTTGATGTATTTTGTAGTATGCTGCTGGTATAGAGTTTCGGATCACTTTCTTATAATTTGATGTACTTTGTACTATGCTGCTGGTATAGAGTTTCGGATTACTTTCTTGTGATTTGATGCATTTTGTAGTATGCTGCTGGTATATAGTTTCGGATTACTGTCTTGTGATTTGATGTATTTTGTAGTATGCTGCTGGTATATAGTTTCGGATTACTTTCTTGTGATTTGATGTATTTTGTAGTATGCGGCTAGTATATAGTTTCGGATTACTGTCTTGTGATTTGATGTATTTTGTAGTATGCTGCTGGATAGAGTTTTGGATTACTGTCTTCTGATTTCATGTATTTTGTAGTATGCTGCTAGTAAATAGTTTCGGATTACTTCCTTGTGATTTGATGTATTTTGTAGTATGCTTCTAGTACATAGTTTCGGATTACTTTCTTGTGATTTGATGTATTTTGTAGTATGCTCCTGGTATATAGTTTCGGATTACTTCCTTTTGATTTGATGTATTTTGTAGTATGCTGCTGGTATAGAGTTTCGGATTACTTTCTTGTGATTTGATGTATTTTGTAGTATGCTGCTGGTAGGTAGTTTCGGATTACTGTCTTCTGATTTGATGTATTTTGTAGTATGCTGCTGGTATATAGTTTCGGATTACTTTCTTGTGATTTGATGTATTTTGTTGTATGCTTCTAGTGTATAGTTTCGGATTACTTTCTTGTGATTTGATGTATTTTGTAGTATGCTGTTGGTATAGAGTTTCGGATTACTGTCTTGTGATTTGATGTATTTTGTAGTATGCTGCTGGTATAGATTTTCGGAATACTTTCTTGTGATTTGATGTATTTTGTAGTATGCTGCTGGCATACAGTTTCGGATTACTGTCTTGTGATTTGAGGTATTTTGTAGTATGCTGCTGGTATATAGTTTCGGATTACTTTCTTGTGATTTGATGTATTTTGTAGTATGCTGTTGGTATATAGTTTCGGATTACTGTCTTGTGATTTGATGTATTTTGTAGTATGCTGCTGGTATAGAGTTTTGGATTACTTTCTTGTGATTTGATGCATTTTGTAGTATGCTGCTGGTATATAGTTTCGGATTACTGTCTTGTGATTTGTTGTATTTTGTAGTATGCTGCTGGTATAGAGTTTCGGATTACTGTCTTGTGATTTGATGTATTTTGTAGTATGCTGCTGGTATAGAGTTTCGGATTACTGTCTTGTGATTTGATGTATTTTGTAGTATGCTGCTGGTATATGGTTTCGGATTACTTTCTTGTGACTTGATGTATTTTGTAGTATGCTGCTAGTATATAGTTTCGGATTACTTTCTTGTGATTTGATGTATTTTGTAGTATGCTGCTAGTATATAGTTTCAGATTACTTCCTTGTGATTTGATGTATTTTGTAGTATGCTTCTAATACATACTTTCGGATTACTTTCTTGTGATTTGATGTATTTTGTAGTATGCTGCTAGTATATAGTTTCGGATTACTTTCTTGTGATTTAATGTATTTTGTAGTATGCTGCTGGTATATAGTTTCGGATTACTTTCTTGTGATTTGATGTATTTTGTAGTATGCTTATAGTATATAGTTTGGGATTACTTTCTTATGATTTGATGTATTTTGTAGTATGCTGCTGGTATAGAGTTTCGGATCACTTTCTTATAATTTGATGTACTTTGTACTATGCTGCTGGTATAGAGTTTCGGATTACTTTCTTGTGATTTGATGCATTTTGTAGTATGCTGCTGGTATATAGTTTTGGATTACTGTCTTGTGATTTGATGTATTTTGTAGTATGCTGCTGGTAAAGAGTTTCGGATTACTGTCTTGTGATTTGATGTATTTTGTAGTATGCTGCTGGTATAGAGTTTCGGATTACTGTCTTGTGATTTGATGTATTTTGTAGTATGCTGCTGGTATATAGTTTCGGATTACTTTCTTGTGATTTGATGTATTTTGTAGTATGCTGCTTGTATATAATTTCGGATTACTTTCTTGTGATTTGATGTATTTTGTAGTATGCTGCTAGTACATAGTTTCAGATTACTTCCTTGTGATTTGATGTATTTTGTAGTATGTTTCTAGTACATAGTTTCAGATTACTTTCTTGTGATTTGATGTATTGTGTAGTATGCTGCTAGTATATAGTTTCGGATTACTTTCTTGTGATTTAATGTATTTTGTAGTATGCTGCTGGTATATAGTTTTGGATTACTTTCTTGTGATTTGATGTATTTTGTAGTATGCTTATATTATATAGTTTGGGATTACTTTATTATGATTTGATGTATTTTGTACTATGCTGCTGGTATAGAGTTTCGGATTACTTTCTTGTGATTTGATGTATTTTGTAGTATGCTGCTAATATATAGTTTCAGATTACATTATCATACTTAATAGTCACGTTTTTCATTTTCCAACATTAGCCACTCAACAGATACTCTCCGAATTGAAAGGCACTAATGTTACGTTTCCCTGTTAATCACTTATAGGGTAATTATGTACCACTCACATCTGCATTTCTTTATTTCCTCGTAGCTCTTTAGTATATTTAACAAGTTGCGTAAACTTATATTGTAAAACCTAGTTTTCATTCGTGTAATTTGGTTGACTCAATGTCCAAAAATGATCAGTGTAATTTTGGTGCTGGTATTCGTAGCTGTATGGAATGTGTCATGTGAATCAGTGTTTATACTTGAGAGCATTCAGGATGTTGAATCATGTGGAATGAGCAGAAAAAGTTGCTCACAATATACAGGTCATAATCATGATATGTGTATGATGACTACAAAGGGACGTTTCATAGAGATTTGTGTTAGAGGGCACCCACAAATAGGTAAATGATTTTACTATTCACTAAGTTACTCGAGAAATACAAAAATTCAAATTTTATTATATGCTTTTTGAAAAAATATTTGTATAAACAAACGAAAACCAAAAAAAATGAAAAGTTGTTTACTGGATCTTATATGAGTTCAGCAATATACATATCATTACATTAACACAGATCATTATATTAGATTATGCAATTTTGGGAGGATTGATTTGGTTATATTAGATTATGCAATTTTGGGGGGGATTGATTTCGTTTTCTTTTGGAATTTATGGGGTTTTGTTGTTGTTGTTGTTGTTGTTGTTTTTTTTTTGTTTGTTTGTTTGTTTGTTTGTTTGTTATTGGGGTTTTTTTTTTTTTGGACTTTTTTATATTTGGTTTTAAAAGCAGAAAACTTCTTTACTTATCTAAATAAACATTATGAAATATTGAAACGAATCCGTTTAGGAACTGCAAAAAGTAATTACACTTTCGTTTCTGTGTCCATTATCAGTTGTTAGTTTGTATGTGGATTCGGAGATTATTCTATTATTCTGACCTACAGGGAAAGAAAACTTTCCCTTTTAATAAAACTATTTCGAATATGATATGATATCTATTTCTAACAGCATGCACACACTATCTTTAACAATGTGAATATAATGGTATATTGCCAATAATAGATAGATACTATTTTCAGCTAGCTTAAACACATATTTGTATATACAATTGACCACAGTACATAAGCTTTCTAGATATGTGCCTGTTTTATGTATTCGGTACTTAATATATAGTGTTTTCATT
This sequence comes from Pteria penguin, assembly GCA_035048485.1. Lineage (NCBI taxonomy): Eukaryota > Metazoa > Mollusca > Bivalvia > Pterioida > Pteriidae > Pteria > Pteria penguin. Next base: position 36,479,669 of record CM068589.1, on the reverse strand, counting down.
ATTATAACGCAATTTAATACACGCTTGAAGTCGTGCATTACCGCGGCCCTGGGCAAAATATGCAAGGATGTAATATAGGAACTAGAGCAGCATTATAAATAGGTTAGAAAACTGAGGGGATAGGCACATATTTCGAGAAATTCTGAAAAAAGGAATACAGTGAAAAGTAATGACGTTACAATAACGGTTTTATTATGTAATATTATTTCTGAAACTTATAGAAATTACTTCACAGACCACTGGTAAAAAGGTCCATTGCCCTTTTCTTTTATCGTTGTGGCATTGAGTAGTACACTACATGTCCATTGACTACCGACTGTAGCCACCGAACCTGTGACGATGACCATATCTATCTTCCGTCCTAACTCCACCTCATATTGATTTTTTACAGACATCGGGTGTATAAAACATGTCATAATGTAAAGCATGAATACATTTGTAGAATTTCGAACAAAACATAAATCGAGTCACAAATATTATTCTCAAGATGGTTTTTGTTATATATCTGATCCCATTGCCTAATTTGATCCTTACAACATACGTTTTATTGAAATGTACATTCTTGAAAACAAGTCAACTCATAGAATTAGGTCCCCAAATTGCAGCTTTTTCCTAGGGTAATTTCGACATCTGAGTGTTTTATGCTCCCTTGTGGAATGAGCTTTAACTATGTAAGTATCTATGCTTGATGCATTTGAAATTATTCTAGACCACCTTGCCATGGTAGATGGATTTAAAGTATTGTGATTTTTCACATACATTATAAGCAATTGTGAATTTGACTCAAAAGATTTTGTGGCTAATATGTAGTTCATTATGCTAGACATAACGTCAAATTTAATTTTATTATAAGCCTAAAATGACCTTGTTGCATTTATAATTGTGCCGTCCTCATTATTCGCAATCTTTGTGTTAGTCTACTACGCGTATCTCTGATGCCCTGGCTGCCGACATCAGGGTAATCGATAAAGGGGTTTCAAGTGCAAGACCCTTGAGTTGAAGTTCTCAGTTTTCATGCATTTTTAAATGGGTCAGAAGAAGTTCAACATTCCAGGTATTAGCATGCGTGTATCAACTGGAGTGAATAAGAATTTGAAATGTATGCACACTACAAAACTGTTCGACTTCCTTATATTGAAAATTGATTGATTTCATGTCCCCATCTTTCTTTTAACGAAGAAATAAAGTACTCGGCTTTAACTGCACTTTTTTCGAACATGTCTTAAATTCCTTAATCTGTAGACAACTTAGCTGAAAGGAAGAAAGATTTATGTCTTGTTTAAGTTTCGCAGTGAAACTTGTGGATTTCAGTTATCCGAACAAAAAAACAAAAACAAAAACAAAAACAAAAAACCCTCAAGTGAGCTATGCTTATAGCATTCCATTTACCGAACATCTGGTCATTTTCACATTGTTTTTACTTCCCTTTCAAAACTGCTATTGGGAAATTGAGGCAACGTGTTATGGATTAATACGAATGGTTCCGTAAAGGTATTGTTCTTTTTCGGCTTAATCTTCTCAGGGGCATAAGTAATCTGAGCCAAAGGCTCACGTAAGCTACGTTCAATGGTGGGGAATGAAAGGAGAAGGAGCTCTTGCACTTTTGAGAGCTGTTGCATTTTTGAGAGTTCTCGACTGAGACCGATTTCGATCATTTTACACAGATTTGACACCTTCTATACTAAAAGGTTACCTACTTTGACTTTGACTACTTTTTCCATATATAAACACATATGGAATTTACACGATTTGACTCTTTCTACTGGGTGTATGTGACGGATGTTGCTAGCAAGCAGGAGATGCTCACTCTCCCCGGGCACCTGATCTCACTCCATTATATGGGTTCACATATGCTCTTCAAGTAGACATTTGTGGTTATTTTCCACTTGGTTTTAATTTTCATTGATATTGTATGTCCTCTGGTTTCATGATTTTCGGACTTATGGTTTGCATTTATCCATCATCTTTACATAGTATAGCTTCAAGAGAGACATATTCAAAATTACTATGTGTGTGTGTGGTTTTTTGTTTTTTTTTTTTTTTTGTTTTTGATTTTGTTTGTTTTTGTTTTGTTTTGTTTTTCTTTTTTTTCCGTGCTCATGTGAGCTATGTTCTCTCTTCCATTGTCTGGCTGTTAACAAAATTATAATGTCTTATGGTGTTCAGGTGAATGAAATGACTCTTTTGGACCTCTTGATTTATCTGCAGATCTATTATATCTCCCAAAATGAGTTCATTTTCTTGGGACAGTCGATAGATAAGCAGCTAAATGAAGAGTAAGGTTGACTAAATTTGATTGAAATGTAATGTCTAGTAATTCACAAAATGTTTTACAATCAATTTAAATCATTTTGCTATCATTCTAGGTCCACAGTGTTTTATATACAGTAACTATTTGCGGTAAATATTTCTTTATATAATTTCTCTATCTTTAATATTAATCAATCAAATATCATATTATGTGAGAATTATATATGAGAGAAACTAAACTGTTCCAAACTAATACTAATTAAAAACCCAACCAACTATATCTTAAAAGTTTCTTGTCATAAATAAATCCTTGCTTAGCATCATAAGTCAGATATGATTATTTTAATTACACAGACACATTTTAAACAAAATTATGATTATCGATGCAATAAACGTCAGTACAGAAGTGATCATCTAATCTTAATGAATGTTTTTTCTCACACTTTAGACTGAAAAATCCTCAATTTTTCCTGGAAGAGATATTTTTATCTCTGCCTAGGCATGAGACAGCTAAAACGGAAGTTCCGATATTAGTATTATTACATAAGAGTTACCTTTCTACTTACTATGGTATGTGAAAACAATTTTAACGTGTGAGAAAATGGATCAAACACCATGCTACGGAAGAGACAAAGGAATCTCAATCCTCGTGCCCATGCCGGTTGATATCCATGACTCGGCAAGTCTCGTCATGGATATCACTCGACATGGGCACTAGGATTGAGATTTCTTTGTCTCTTCCGTAGCATGGTGTAATTTCCTATTTATCCATGTTGGGAATTTCTTAAACAATCATAATCTCACAGTGAAATAACAGACAGCAAAGAAACCATCAAATCGCTGCCGGGAATGACCACCTCAACAACTAACATTTCTTATTCAACAAAACATTCTTTTTCGTGTGAAAAAGGTATGCCATTCTGTTTGTTTCTTTGTTCTACATCCAGCCAAGATTTTTTCCGCTTAAAGATCACTGCATGTATATGGTGGTTACATCTGCCTGATGCATTGTACAGAATTTAAAACCTATGCAGCGTACCCACCCGAAACAACGTTGGATATTTTACGTGCCAACCTCTTCCATGAGATGGTCACCATCTCTGACAGAATACAGACGAGCAGGGTTTTGGATTCGATCTGGAAACATTCAGTCAAGAACCACGCACCCTGCCAATTGATTCTAACCGGAAGAAATATTTACATAAACTGCTGTTATTTACTCTCAACCCATGTTGATTTTTAACGCAGACAATAAATATGGAAATGCCACTGTCTTCATTAAATGCATGTACATGTATACAAAAAATATGAAGTTTAAAACCAACTGAATAAAATACAATTGTGTTTCCTTCATAGGTACTTGACAAAATTATTCACAAAATACACGGCTGTGGATCCTTACAGGTGAATTTATAACTACGCTTTGTTTGTTTCTATACTCAAAATATTCAAGTCTAACAAAACAGGTTAAAGGTGGATACGAGTTACTATAACTGTGGAACATGAATTTTTACTTTCCATCCTTTTTTCTTTTCTTTTCTTTCTTTTTTTTTTTTCTCCCGTCAAAATGATAAGTTTCATTTCTTGATAGTATCCTCGTCAATGTTTTCCAACATTTAAGTCAAAATCGAGTTCCTGATAGATAAACGGCGAAATATATGGAAAGAGTAAGAAATGACATTTGTAGTAGAGTTATAATCGCTTAGCCAATCACATTCGCCGATACATGCCAATTCCAAGGACTTATGGATAAACAGCTGCTTTCGATAACGCATTATGACATCATGTGTATACGTTAAGATGCCCTTCAAGACTTGACACAAACTACTCGAGGTACAGGATAAAGTTGTTCAAAACGGGCAGATACGTAAAAAACTTTGTCTGAGTGAGACAACATTGTGAGATAAACTCACACAAGAAGGAATGTAAGTACCTCTTACGAACCCCGTTATGGCGTATTACCGTTGCCACATCATGAGTTATCCTAGCTCAAGTAAAAAACGAAGAAGTACCGAAGGGAAAACCATATCTCATTGTCCATGGAATAAAAGGACAATATCGTGAATATTGTCATATTCAGACAAATGCGAACCCCAATAAAATCGAGGTGAGACAAGGGGTCCAGGATAATGGCATCGTGGCGGATGTGGCCGGTCAGAAATGGATACTTAATCCTCCATGACATCTGATCCATCCCTGGTTCTGTCAATGGTCCATCTTATACTTTATCTCTTTTGGTCTAGTAGAATGGATGTTCGTTATTGACCTCAGCGTGGTGTCTTAGCAATTTACTTATAAATTTCATCATGTGTTATTCTGTGATTCAAAATAATTAAAAAAAACAATACAGTGGGACAATTGCCTTTGTCCATAACTCTCAACTATTCTGTGTGCTCTTGAAGTGAGATTTGTACAGCAGGCGGCCTTATAATAAAGATGATGCAGTCTTTACGATATATTTAAATATTGTCTCATAATTACATGATACATGAGCTGTATTCAAGCATTCATACTTAATCCATATAATACTTCCATGTTTGATAATTTACATTTCACTTACCATTCTTGGATGTTTGTTCCTATTTGCAAATGGTGTTAATTGGTTTTTGATTAAGAAGTGAGTATATAACGAATTCCTTAAACATAATATAAAACGATATATATATAAGCGTTTTCTTTGTCACCCGACTAGACTTGCATATTTATGCGTTGTGTCAAATCATTTGAAACTATATCAAGCTCCAAAGTGAGTGTATGAGTCGTTAAGTGACTATTTACTGACTTCTTAATAAGGTAACCCTTTAAACAGGTTTCGATATACTATAACATCGATAAGACCAGATACTACCCCTGTCATTTCAAATATTTGTCCAACTCGCTAACCACTCAATTGAGTCCAGCTTCAGTTGAAGTGGAAATGAAGTACAGTTAGCTGCCGTCCTAACCTTACATAAAGTGCACTTCAAGTTAACTGTATGACTACTTTTCAAGTTTACTTGGCGACAACAGAGTAAACTTGGAATCAAGTTTAGTAGTAAATTTGATTCCAGGTTTATTCAAAGTGCACTTCAAGTATAGTTTAATTTCTATATACATGTACATTTACTATATTTTTCTATTATTCTGCTCTTATTTCCAGTATATGAAGATAATATGGCTGTGGTTTAGCGATTGCCTCGAAAACTGTGCTCCAATTCGCTATAATAAATTTAATAAATAAATAAAATTAATAAACCTTGGGGTATTTAAACAGGCGTTGCTAGCCAAACGAGACAAGATCATTCGTCTTGGTAGCACAGTCTCATCACTTATTTCCATGTGCCAATGGACATCTACTTTGTTGAGAATGCAGCCATGACACATTACTTATTTCTTTTGTATTTCATATTTAGAGTGTTTATTGCTTTCTGTTTAGATTGTGTATGTACAAGGAAAAACGTATTTGTACAACTAGTAGATTCTGTATATAAGACACAAATGCTCCTACAAAAACCAATACGCTGCTGAAATAAATGGCGTTGGGAGTGACCCTGAGGATCCGACTTTTACTATACAGCACGAAGAATAAGAAAATATTTGATATAATGGTGGGGATCTGAACCAGTTTTGAAATATGGGGTGGGGAATGACCCTGAAGAGCCCATACTTTTACCATAGAATTTGTCCTGTCATGGAGAATAAGAAATATATGGTTTATCTGTGGGGATCTGGACCCCTTTTGAGATAATTGAAGATTTTTTAAATGAGTGGACCACTTTTGAGATAATTGAAGAGTTTTTAAATGAGAGTGGATGACCTTGGGGACCCTGAATTTATTAAACAACTTGTTTTGTCATGATGAATAAGAAAATATTTGGTTTTAGGAGTGGGGATGTGAAATTTGAGAAATTGTAGGAAATATTTGACAGAAAGTCTCTGGAAACACGTTGTTTTCCTTTTATTCGGCCTAATTTGGAATATGCAGATATTTGGGATAATTGTTGCCTCTATGGAAAGGATATTGTTGGAAAAAATCCTAATTGAAGCAAGTAGAATTTTAACAAAATCATGTTCAAAAGCAAAATTATTATCTGATCTGGGATGGGAGACATTAGAAGATAGACGCTACAAGCATTGTTTTATGTACTTTTATAAAATTGTAAATGGCATTGCCCCACCTTTTTTGTGTAACTTGGTGCCTCAACGAGTTCATCAGATCAGCAACAAAAACCTGCGTTACCACCTTTACTTTTCCATACCAAGGTCACACACTTCCATATATAGTGGTTCATTTATTTCCCAAACTTTAAAAGATTGGAATAATTTAACTGCCGATAAGAAATTATGTACTTAGCTTTCAACGTTTCGATACATGTTATATTCAGATAATACCCATCCTCCAAAATATAATAATTTCGGCAAAAGGATGCTACAAGTCTTACACACTCCCCTTCGTTTAAATTGTAGCTCTCTGAATGCCAATCTACATGCAAATCATATATCAGATGTTGATACATGTCTGTGTGGATTAAGTGAAGATACACTATTTATTATAGTCAAAATTATAATGAAAAATGTAATTGTAGCATAAACACAATTAATGTTGCTTATAATATTAAAATATTGTTTGAGGGTTGTCGATTGTACAGCGACGAAGTCAACAAAGAAATCTTTCAGAAGGTCCATGACTTTATTGAAAAAAGTAATAGGTTTTCATAACTTTAGCTCACTACCACCACTATTGCAGTTTTCAAATTGTTTTCAATAGCTATAATATACCTGGTTTAAATATACATATACTGTCTTTGGCCATTATATTATGTAAATTCAACGTAGTTAAAAGGAGATGACTTCATATAAGATTATATCTTGTTGTTAAATCATTACCTAAAATGAATTGTATCACAATAACTTGATGTACATATTATGAAAAAAAAAATTGTTTAAACCAACATTGCATTAATGTAAAAGCGATCATCATGACTGTTTTAGCACGCGCCAGGATTACTTGGATGTTATATGCCGTGGTTCAGGTAAAGAAAATAATATGGATCTAAAGAAATCACAGAGAATGTTGTCATATATATGTCTATTCCATGTAGATCTACTGTTATAGTGACCACCCATTTTTGGCTCCAAAATCTTAAACAGACCGTCTAAAAAATTATATTGTCCTGTAGGCATTTACTATGTTCATGAAAATTTAATTTTCCCATTTAATGTATACGTTTAAAATTAAAAAGAAGCCAACGTGGCCGCCAAGTGTGTTCAAAACGGACGTGAATCAGCTTAAAACGGTCTTGAAATCACGTTCGCATGGAAATTTGCGTTATCCCAAAGATGTAAGCTCTGCTGTCTTTCAGGACACAGTGACTTCCACCTAAACGTATATTATACGATACTTGAAGTAAGTAAGATGGTGGGGCTGTCACCAACCTGGCTTCGAGGGGTTTTTTTTCCGAGGAACTCCAGTTTCCTCCCACACAAACAACACCCTTATACCATGATCCGTGCCAACGAGCAAGATTTATATAAGTTATTAACTTGTTTCTTAATTGCTGTAGAATTTAAAAAGTTTAAAGTTTTTGTAGGTATTATCACATGATACAGAAAGTCTTAAAACAGGCCTTTAAAACACATTTCATTTTCTCCTGGTTGGCTACTCTAATATATTTTATAGTGAAAATGTATGGCTAGGTAGGAATTCCAGACGCAACCATCTTGTGAACGTAAAAATAATCCACTACTGAACAACCATGAATAAGAATTCCATTTATACTCGAGATATCTTTCGTAGGCCATTACAGAAAGCTAAAAACTTGATGGGTGCACTGCTTGGTGTGAGTCGATCTCATATGTGTAAATCATTAAGTAACAAATGCCTTCAAATAGATGCCGTCACAACCAAAAAAAAATGTCAAATCATGTGTTTATAAATTGACTTGTATAAATTTATAGATGATTTAGAACTGATAGTATCCGAGGGCATTAAAGTCTAGTTTTCAGTGCTTTTTTTTACTGACAGTCTACTTTTCGGTGCTTTTGATACTGACTTGAAATATATACCCAAAATTTTCCGTGATGAAATTATGTGTATCACTCCAAAACTAAATAGTATCTCCATAGCTTTCTCCTAAGATTGATTCTTTGGTTCATTTTGTCGGTTATTTTGGTTTTAATACTGCTCTCCAAATATTTACATAATATAAGAATTCCAACCATTCGGCCTCGAGCATCATATTTATTACATTTATAAGATAGATTGCATTTATACAATAGATAACTAGATCGATAGGTAAGAGTATATGTATTCAACATTGCTCCTTTTGTTTGTCCTTTTATCATGGATAAATTGTGAAAACAAAAATACAAGATTCCACAGAAATACGAAATACTCTGTCATTAATACATTTAGAAATATCTAGTTTCCTAATTCTGATTTGCAAGAAAAGTGAAGCATTCATATGTGACCAAATACATGTATATATACATGGCTTCTGTTGCCATACTTTGTCATACATTTATTCGTTTCCAAAATGCACAAAGAATCACTATACACATCGATTTAATGCCTATTCGTCCAGGTTCTCCATTTAGCCTAGGTCCATTTGTAATATAATGCTGAGGCATATAAAGCAAGGTTTTCAGAAGAAATGCGTAACAGCGTACTCCTGGATTATCTCAATTCTTTAACTTATAATCACATCACAAACACCAACTCTTATTATTTCTATTTTCTTTACAACTATCCAGAAAACAGAGTAGGTTTATTCCATTACATTGGAATTACGCAGATATAAGTACCTGGTTTAAGGCCACTGAGTTTCTTATTTTGTGGAGGAACATTCAAACAAAAAGTACGTATACAATAAAGATATGGTAGAGTTTCTAGTAGACAATATTTTCGTGGCTTTTGTGAAAAATATTCTACCAGATTGTTGTCATTCCAATGGGTACCAACAGTGCCTTTCTTCTACTGAACAGATATATCCCAATGAATATGAGATCAAGGAAACGACAGACAAGCAACACATCTGCGTCATATCTAGACGTACTCTTGTCGAGTGATTTGAAGGCTCTGTCCTACAAAAGGGGTCCACTTGTGTACTAAAGCATCATATTTCGTTTTTCGCCGATACCCTGTCACTTTTTGTAAAACACAAGCATGGTAACCCCATTCTAATGCATTTCATAAAAATTATTACAACTAGAGGCAATACGCACAGAGTTACGGATTTTTAAAACCAAGTCGCTAATCACAGAGACGTCACATTAAAAACTCTAGGGTGGGTATCGTGACGTCACTAATCAAAAACTGCAGGGTATGATGGCGTCATATAAAAAAAACTACAGGGTATCATGAATACCCTTGATTTTTTTTTTAAATTGGACAACCAATGAGATCAACCTTCATTAGAATATATATATATGTATATACATATGAAGACAAATATATGAGCATGACAGATAAAGAGTTGTCTTTTATAACTACATATCATGCCAGAAATAAATGATTTCAGCTTGCAATGTAAGTGGCATAGTGCTTGTGGTTTTAGGAGAAGACAAAAGACATCTGACGAAGCTGTATGACAAAAATCACCAAGGACATGTATTGTTACGGTTAGAAATACACCCTTTGGTAAAGCTAACAAAAATCAGAAAGATTCTAAAATATGGAAGTAGAAAGCTTATACAACATACAATTACGGAACTTTCTAGTACTTAATAGAACATTCAATAATATAAACAAACAAACAAAACTAAATGACCCCCATAATAATATAAAACACCACCACGGACACTATGCGCAATGATGCAGTTTTCCCTACCGCTCCCACCACCACCATCACCCCCCCCTTTTTTTTTCTTTTGGTGGTACACTTCCAACCAATGAAGAAATTAGTTTCATTCCTTAAATACTTTCCGTCATACTCGAGTGCATAACTCTTAGATGGGTCCGTTGCGATTAGCTGTGACTGCTCACTATCACGCTGTTCAAATGAGATGTTTACCGCATAGTATCTGGAGCTGAAAAGTTGTTGCAGGACATTTGCGACGGGTGTTGCTTGCAAACAGGGGACCCTTGCTCCTCCCGAGCACCTAGTCTCACTTCCATTTAAATTGGGGTTCGTATTTGCCTGAATATGACACTATACATGATGTCCTTTTGTTCCATTGATTTCGAGGTATGATCAATCCTTCAGTACTTCTTTATTTACATCAAACTTCAAATCTGCGCAAATATATAGTACAGAAAATACTTGTTTTCGTTGAGAAGCTGTTGTAAACACTGTGTGATTACAGAAAACGGATAAACAAATAGTAGATATCCATGTACAGTCAAATATGTTTATATAAATTACATGAACGTATTGTAAAGAAATATTCCTGCACATAGTTTATGTATATTTCACACGGTTTTCATTCACGTAATTTACAGTCAGGAAATCTCATTAAAATGGCCGATTCTAGGTCACTTGCATCGATTGGATTTTCTTATGAGGAAACATCATTTGAAGTAACTGTATCTTATATTTTCAAAGAGAAAACGGTAGACATCTGACAAAGCTGTATGACACAAATCCCCAATATTCTATAATTTACTTATTTTATCATAAATTTATGAATTAATACGCCGTAAACCGGTTAACCACACCAATTGAATGACGTTTGTTACTTCATACTAATTCAGCATCGTAACCGCAGCACAATCGAATATTTCTGTAATGTTTTTCCGTGTGTATTCTACTATTATCATCTTTTGTGTGCATGCTCTTGGTAATGTTTGTCATACAGCTTTGTCAGATGTCTTCAGTATTCTCTTCTAATTGTAATACTTTCGGATAAGGTCTATTCCTAACAGTCTTTTAAAAAGAACGTGTTGTTTTCAGATCGATGAGTCTAGGGTAATCAGCAATTAACCAATATGGGTAAAATGGTCTGGTCTCTATATTCTATCAACACTTTCTTTCGATCTGCCGTATTTTATTTATTTATTTATTTGTTTGTTTTTTTCTTTTTTGTATATAGTTTCGGATTACAAAATCATACATTTTCTTCACGTCTTTCCATCTACAACCACTTTAAACTTTCTTTTAGAATTGCAACGCATGTATATTACATTTCCCCGTTTATCCCGTTTATCACTTACAGAATTGTTGCTTCATTCACATCTACTTCAGCTGAATATTTATTTCCTTGTACCTTTTTACATTACAATGCAAGTCACATAAACTTATATACTAAGAGCTTGTTTCATTGGGTTAAACTCAAACAGTCGAAAATGCTCAATGTGATTTTGATGCTGAGTTTGCTAGCTGTATGGAATGTGTCATGTGAACCAATTTTAATACTTGGGAGCGCTGAATATGTAGAATTATGTGGAATGAACAGAAAACGTTGTCTAAAATATCATAGTGCTTCTCGTGGATTATGTATGATGACTACAACGGGAGCTATCACAGAGTTTTGTGCACTTGGGCATCCAGTAATGGGTAAATGATTTTACTAAAACAGTATTACTCTAAAGGAAAAGGAATGGAATGAAAGGAAATATCCCATGCAACTGTTTTTCTTTTTGATTTTGTGTTGTGTTGGTTTATTTTTATCCATTGCATAGATGTCAAAAGGCAATTTCCCTGAATTAGAAATGAATATTTAAACTGTGTCCAACTTAAAAGCAGAGATATGCAGTTGTGTTAAGGCAATACAGAATTATATAATGTTGCAGAAAACCCGCGAAAACATAAAATGGCGTCATTCTGACGTCACTATTGCCCAGTGCATTATATGAAGCGGGAGTCACTGCAACAGTCAACATGCCAAGAGAAACACTGTAGTGCAACCTTTTCTTCAACTCTGTTTCTTGTGTAATTTCACATAAAGACTGTTCTTTATCTATTTGAAATGCGTCTTGCTGGGCCTAACTTTTAGATTATAAAATATCAACAGAGTTTCAATTTAATTAGACAATGTCTTATACGACTACACCATTTAACAATTCCATCGCAGTAGTTATACGCAATTACGCCTCTTAGAAGTTGGGCACAGTTATAGATAGTATTGATAGGTTTCCATTTATTATTTACAACATTTTATTACCAAATTAGGCAATATGCCCTTGCACTTCTTGAATGTTTGTTGAAAAAGTAAACTTGTTAAAGAATTTGCATTTTTTCCATTTTTGCAGAAATAAGTTTTTCTATTTCTTATGTGCTTTTCAATATAGACTATATAATGTCAATCACGTCGCGGAGTGCCTTAACGTTACTTCGTATAACTTATGAATCTAAATAAACATTATGAAATATTAAAATGTATTCATTTGAGAACTGAATTTAATTGCACATTGCACTTCTGTATTTATTGTAAGTTGTTAATTATATGTGTACTTGTTCACTTATAGGTGAAATACAATTTCCAACTTGTGTATGCTCATATTCGTATGTACAATTAATCACAGCACATAAGGTCTCAAGATATATTTGCTGTTTGATGTGCTCAGAGCTTATTTATATGGAGTTTTCTTCATACAGTTAGGTGCAGTCTTAACCTTACATAAAGTGCACTTCAAGTTAACTTTATGACTGCTTTTTCAAGTTTACTTGGCGACAACAGAGTTGTTCTTTTTCCTCTTCTTCTTCTTCCTCTTTTCCTTGTCATTGCCGCTTTTGATAAATAAACCCACAAAAATGTTACATAGATAGTTATGTTACTCACAGCTTCTTTTGTTGCTGCCTTAATAAGATCCTGGTTATGATTTTACATTTACTTTTTATGGACATTCGACCTAAATGCAGTATATACAATAGGTTAAAGTTAAATGAAGCTAAAGTTAATGATAAATGAATAAACACAGATAAATAATGAACCAATCAACTTACACTGTTAATACTGTATAATATAAGTAGTCAATACTGTACCAACAGTTTACTTTTACATTGATCGAAAAATATCATAATGACGAAAAATAATAATAAACATCATTTAATTTCTCTTTTTGAATTTTTCAGAAGAATGTCCTATCTTTAGGGAAACTGACAGTTCCATACAATACTGGAGCACTATTAACTATAGACGCTGTCGTTTTCCCACCCGGCGTTTTCTGTTTGCCAAGTGTATGTTTTTCTTATAATTCTAGTACCTAATTAATAAACCTTAATTTTCTTATCCATTAAATGTAGTTGGGTCAACCCTTTTATATTTGTTCACCTGCGTTTCCGACACCGGAATTTCAGACAGGCAGCATTTCTTGCTTTGAATGGGAAATTTGACTTCGTGTTCCTGTCTCCTTCATATGTTCATGCGTTTATATCTATGTATTTACCTCCTCGATTTGAAAGGTTATTGCAGGACTTTTGCGACGGGTATTGTATGCAACCAGGGTACGCTTACTCCGCCCGGGTACCTGGTCTCACCTCAATTTTACTGGGGTTCGCATTTGTCTGAATATGACACTAAACACGATATTGTCCCCTTTATTCCATGGACTATGAGATATGGTTTACCCTTCGGTACTTCTTTGTTTTTTACTTACTTTCAGGTGGAACGGACAGTCAGGTTTAAGATGGAAAACCTTCTCTTTGTGTAGTATGGGAACTCCATACAACATTCGTTCATTCGCGTTTTGGCAATCTTTTTGCCGTACACGCTTGTATTTTCAACAAGACTTAAAAATCCCAATGTGCGAGTCAAAAACACGTAACATGTCACATAATCCAACTAAAAGTGTCATGTGAATGATTAGAAAAGACTCAACACTTACACACGACAATGAGATGATAAGAAAGTGCTTTTATGACATTCAGTATTTGTACTGACAACATCCAGCTTTTCTAAAAATTTATAATTTTATGTCAATTGTATTAAAGGACACCCCCTTCCCCAATGTCCCACAGAACAATGATGTTTTTCATCGACATAAGATAGAATAATTAATTTTCTAAGGAAATCCATAAAAAATTGTATAAGAGGATAAGAACGATAATTCAACTTCTTTTAAGCATATAAAAATAGAAGGCAACTCCATCTATTTTATACTGTGTCATCAATACAGTAACATAAATCAGTTTTTGCATCGTGATATCTGAGATGTTTCCCATTTATGACCACCGACGAATTACCCATGTAAGTTACAAAAAGACTTACACTCTAGTACTAAACATACGATAAATTTACTTAAGTCAAGCTAAAGGCAATGAGATTTTATTGTCTTTCTTTTCCACCTCACTTCATTAAATGACACCATATTACGGCCGTAGGACTAAAACTTCAACTACTCTTAATTGAAAGACTACGCAGTATGTCTTACAAACATCACACCAGCACGGTTTATCATGTTGATGTCGCATATATTTTTATACCATTATGTGTTTTACAATACCTTACGTGTTTATATTTCTATGACCTCTCAATATGCGATACCTGTTGACCCTTGTTCTTTACATGGAGGATTATTTATAAATTTTTAAATGTACGTCTTTTGATTGTTCTGCTGTTACGGTGAGTGGGAAGGTGGGCCCGTAAACCGGTTAACCACACCATTTGTTTGGCTTTTGTCAAATTAAATGACCGTCCTAAGTCGGTATCGTAATTGCACTACAATCAAATATTTTTGTAATGTGTTAAATGTTCTATTATATTATTTATATTCATGTATTATATAGCTCCATGGTGACTTCTGCCACATAACTGAGCCGGTAACTCCTCTTTTTTCTTACATTGTCATTATTTTGCCATCTGTTCATTATTCATGAATTCAATAGATTAGATAAAGACTATCATCATAGTATATCATGACATATAAATTTAATTCCATTTGGGGGGGGGGGGGGGGTGACGATGTACATAGTATAAAGTCCTCCAAGGAATAAGTAAGAAGAAACAGTCAATGTCCACAAATGTTCGGCAACTTGGTCGTTAGCAATTGAATGTAAACAGCTGAGAAGTACCAAAGCATTAATCACATCTCGAAGTGTTTTGAACAATGGGCAATGTGTAGAATGTCAGATTCAGCGAAATGCGAACCTCAATTTAATTGAGGAGCAAACTTCCCCTGTTTGCATGAACACTCTGCAAAAGTTCTGCAAAAAAGTCCTCTTCAAGTTCAGGAAGAAATATATATACATATACACACGAAGGAGGCAATGGCGCTAAATCAAATTGCTGTTGAACTGAAATTCCGGTGTCGGAAATGCATGTGAACAATTGTCTGTATGTACACATATACTGTCAAGTCGAGTATAGTCAAAAAGTTTCATATGGATAGTTTGTATGATCATATCCCAAATTGTAGGTTAACATTCTAGAAAGGGGGATCTCAGATTGCATTGGATCCCTATACTGACCAAAACACTTACCCAGTGATAATTTCAAACTACAATTAACACGATCTCCAAGTAAAGTGCGTATCCAGTGGTCAAATCAACCGAGCGCAAAGTAAGCAAGATATGCAGCCACAATTAGCAATGAGCAATACAATGAAAAGGGAAAAATAGATTGTTTTACATTAAAACATTGAAGGTTGACATGTAGATAGAAATATAATATACCTATACACACATCTCTTTACACATGCACTCATGTATGTATGAAGGTGTGTGTTTGTGATATTATATTTCTATTTATATGTGAACCTTGAACGCTTCGATATATCTAATATCTAAATCATACACGGCGTCATTTTCGCGTTCATTGTGTTGGTCATTGAAAATCGTGATGCCATACCTTGTTTTACTTTGCGATGGATTTTAACCAGCAGACTGGGATTTCATTGAGACATTTCGATGTGGTTTTTTTCAATTTGAAAAAAGGGACAAGTGGCAGAAAAGTTGTGAACATTAAGAGCACACACACTCATTCTAGTCACCTAGCTTCACCTCTGAATTTCAGGGGTCTGTGAATATCCACTGTGGTACATTGTTGTTTATGCCATGGACACCTGACATCATTAACTTTCGCATTTTTCATTAATACGATCTTGTACTTTAGAATCTTGATGCAAATATCCCACTCATAAAAAAGACAAACACATCATTTATAGTATAGTTCTACTAAAATAGGACTTCAAATTAAAAGATATTTGTTATGTATGTATGCACACTTTTACAACTTCAAATGACCGTTAGCTTTAGAAAAAAGGGTTTGAAAACATTATTTCCTTCTTTTAACTTAGTATTTTCACAGCAAAATTTGCTTGTTTTACGTAAAGTGTTCTTTGTACTTTTCATACACTTAATCATTGCTTGTTTATTATTGTTTTTACTAATGAATTTATGTTTTAATGTTTAAATAAACTACGCTTGTAAGTTTCGTTTACTTGTTCCATTCTAAAATGAGTTTGTAATATCATATTATAATGTGAAGAGATTTAGGTATACCTTTTTAAAGGAATTAAAGATCCATCTATCCGTTGGGAATGTGTGTATTTTTAAACGTGTTTCTGCTGTTGTGGTCACTGGGATGGTGGGCTGAAAACCGGTTAACCATACCAATTGATTTACTTTTGTCATATCGTAATTGTACCATATACAAATATTTTGTGATGTTCTTGCGTGCTTTTCATATCATTATATTCAATACTTTATTTCCGTGGTGACTACTGTCATACATCTGAACCAGTAACTTTTGTTCTTCAATGTAGGATTATTTATAAATTTTTACATGTACGTCCTTTGATTGTTCTGCTTTTACGGTGAGTGGGAAGGTGGGCCCGTAAACTGGTTAACCACACCATTTGTTTGGCTTTTGTCAAATTAAATGACCGTCCTAAGTCGGTATCGTAATTGCACTACAATCAAATATTTTTGTAATGTGTTATATGTTCTAGTATATTATTTATATTCATGTATTTTATAGCTCCATGGTGACTTCTGCCACATAACTGAGCTAGTAACTCTTCTTTATCATAATAAATTTAATATTATCATAAGCACCAAAACTTACTTGAAATGAATCTGTACATGTCCTTTTCTTTTTGGAAGACATGTTTGGGTGAAACTATCTCATTATCTGCAATTTGCTTATTGAGAAGTATTTTTAGCGGACGGAACCTCGCGGGCACACACTTTGACTCAGAGTCTTGCTCAGTTTCGGTATTTTACTTTGTTTCTCCCCTGAAGGATCGGATATATCTCCTTCTTCATCTAGATATCGGAGAAAGATCTCAAAGGACTTTTATATTTCCTGAGAAAGTCAAATAAAGTGTTACCTCTTAGTTTATGGCGAGATTTATCTCCGCCTCACCATTGCTCTCTGGGTAATCTCTATAGTCTTTTGAATTGGTGATGATTCAGCCATGTTTAGCTAGTGTCTATAAGACAAAGATACTGCTTACAGTCAATAAAACCCGATGGTTGATATGAATTGAAACCTTTAAATAGCTAAGAATTCCGAAAGTGCGTAAAGAAAACCTATTTATATCATGTTTTAGTTTCGAAATAAAATTTCAGCTTTGAGCAAAAATGAGCCAAAGACTCTAGTGAGCTAATATCACAGCAAGCTTTCCGTTATCTGTCCATTTGTCGAACGTATGTTTATTGTCACAATTTTTTACTTCTTTTTTCAAAATAATTATGGGATATTGATGGAGCTTAGAAAAATTAATAACAAATGGTCCTGTGCAAGCGTTGTTTTATGGTTTGATCTAACCAGACACGTCTCTCATCTGAGCCAAAGACTAATGCAAGCTATGATCAGTGGTGGGATATGAAAGGAGCAAGAGACTGTTGCTCTTCAGAGAGTTAGAGTATAGTTTCAGTAGAGTCTTTAATTGCTTAGGTGAGCGATATAGGCCACTATGTTTTCTGCCTATCAACAAGAGTATAATGTGTTATGATGTTCAGGTGAGTAAAATGACTCTTTTGAACCTCTTGCTTTATAAGTATACTTGTTATATATCTCGAAATTACTTCACTTTCACAGTCGTCTCGAAGAAAGCTGAAAAGGACATTCAGCAGATAAGCCATTTAATTCTTAGATTCTTTACATTCTTACTTCAACAGCACATATACTATAAGTAAATATGTGGTTGTAAGTGGGAGTAAATAGGAAGGATTGAATCCTTAAAATATAAGTATTGTGGATGGATTAGCCACCCATTTCAAAGCAATTTCTTTTGATGGAAATAAATCCATTTCACTTGGTTGGAAAACCCGTCAAATTTGAATGATTCTATGATCGGATTGTTTTTCATCCTAAACCTGACTGATGGATGGAGGAGTTAGCATTCCCTGCCGACCGACCCGCCGTGAGCTAGTAGTTAGATATCAGTAAAGTCCCTTCAGGATTCAAATGTAACATCTATTCTCCAGTGTCATATTCTTGTTTTTCTGTTTTGACCTCCGACATTTAGCGTCTGAAATTGTAACAGTATGAATAAAAAACAAGAAAAAAATTGACTGAAATTCATTGGAGTGTGCTGTCTAAAAATCACAAACTTTTTCACATTCATTTTGAATCATTTCCAATCATTTTAGGTCCACAGTGTTTCATATACAATAACTATATGAGGTAAATATATCTTGATATAATTTCTCTGTTTTTAATATTAAATACTAAATTATATTAGAATTATACGTAATAGAAATAAAACAGTTTTATATCAATCAATAAAACCCAGCTGTATCCTATAAAGTCTCTCGTTTTAAATAAAACCTTGAACAAATATCATAAATCAAATTTTAAAAAGTTTTATATCAATAATTACACAGATATTTTTAGAAAAAAATGACGATAATCGATATAATAAGCGTCAATTAAGGAATTCTCATCTAATTTTAAGGTATCTTTCATCCATGTCGAAAATTTCTGCAACAACCACAATCTCACAAAAAGGTGAAACAACTGACAGTAAAGGAACCATCAAGTGGTTGATGGGAATGACTGTGTCAGAAGTTGTTATTCCTCCACAAACAACAAACATTTCGTACTCAACAAAACATTCGCCTTCATGTAATAAAGGTATATTATTGTGTTTGTTTCTCTGTTCAAATTCATGTATCTTTACAGTGCTGAATTATATAGGTTCGTCTTTATGCCAGGGCATTCACGGCGGGTGTTGCTAGCCAAACAGGAGACGCACTCTCCTCCCGGGCACCTGGTCTCACCTCTGAATTGCAGGGGTCCGGGAATGCCCACTGCAATACATTGTTATTAGTGCCATACTCATATGGCACCATTTATTTTCGTATTTTATTTGTACCACGCCCAGCTAAGATTGTTTCCACTTACAATAAGGTAACTGTATTTATATGTGGATGCCTGATGCATTGTACAGAAACTACGACGTGTGCAGCGTACCCACCCGAGACAGCGTTACATCTTTTACGTGCTAATATCTTGATTGAGACAATCAGTATATAAGACCGATGAGCACGTTTTTGGATTCGAGCACTTGGTCAAGAGCCATGCATCCTGGTGATGGAACCTCATCGGAAATAAATATTTACACAGACTGCTGCATTCTAGGCAAAAAGCCCATGTTAATCTTGAGCACAGGCAACGAATATGAAATTCTTCTGTTTTCTTTGAATATATACAAGTATAAACGCTGCTTAAACATACGATTTTCCTTTATTTTTTATAAGAATTTTCAAACCAATTGAGTAACATGCCATTTGGTTTCTTTTTAGGTACTCGACAAAAATATTTACAAAATACATGGATTTGGATCATTATAGGTGACGTTATAACTACGTTTTCTTTATTTCATTACAACAAGTTAAATGTGGATACGACTTGCAATTTGAGGGTTTACTAAAACTAGACCATGCACCGTTTACGCATTCTGACGTCATTCTGTATGTATTAAAATATCATTTGAGATTTAAAACAAGCAGCCTGGGGCAAGGGACAGATTTGTCCCTAAATAGACAAATACATAGATGATTTTGTCTACATTAAGACAATATTGTGAGATAAACAGTGATCACGTGCGTGCAATTATAGATGTCATTCTTCAACAATGATTTTTAATTCTATGATGACCTGCTTTACGGTTTTCAGAAATCTGACGTATTGACTTCTCTAGTTCAGTGTAGTCCGTGTAAAATCCTTTGTACTAAGATAATGTCATGCCACACATTTTTTTAATTATTATTTTTGTTTTGTTAATTATTTTTTAAATATATTTAACTTTGTTTTGTTTTTGTTTGTTTTGTTTTTTTTTGGGGGGGGGGGGGTTGTTGTTGTTTTTGTTTTGTTTTTTATTGGTTTTTTTTTTCTATTGAATGACTTTGAGCGGTCAGCAGGGGACTACCACAAGGTATTTTAGCACTCATGAATAATTCGTTGATTTGAAATAATTGATTAGAAAATCAAATACAATACCGAGAGCGAGTGTTGATGAAATTCGTCAGTTTCGATACAGAAATCCCGACCATCAATTTCCGATTTTTATGTGTTCCTTGTTTAGACAAGGTTGGACACCGCCGGCCGTTTTAAGTCAAGGAGATCTCGGTAATTGTTAAATATAAACAAGTTTTCATTGAAACTACCAAAACGTATTTGTTGAGCATTGTTAAAATGAGATATAGATGTTTATATATTATATTTCCCCAATAATGTTTTATAGAATGCATTTCGCCTCCGATATCAGCCATACTTAATATTTAAACCACCCAAGATTAAGAAAGTTCACACAAGAAACTATAGTTCTCATTTTGTTTAATCTAATTGAACATTCAAATATTGCAATTTTTCCTTATTGTATGTTCGCGTTTCTTCTATTTATATATTTATTTTACGCAAAGACGGATGTAAACATGTCCTACCTTTGGCAGTAGTTTGTAACTAGTTTTGTGCTTGTGAAGTGAGATTTCATTGCCTTTCCCTAACACTGATTTTGTTAACATGAATTGTCATGCGACTATCCAAATTTGCTAACTAGGGTTTTAATTAATTTGCTAACTAAGATTTTATAACCAAGACGTATGTGCAAGCAAGTCTGTATATAACGGTTAAGTAATTGAGAGTACATTGAAGAATGCTGTAAAGACATATGACTTTAATACAGCAGTGTCTTAAGAATAACAATCCCCCTCCATTCAAACGTTGTCTTACTATTTGAAATGCAAAATTCATCAGAGTATTCCGCATCCATACTTAATCAAAATGATACTTTCATGTTTATACATTACATTTCACAGTTAGCATTCTTGGATGTTTGTTCCTATTTGCAACTGGCGCTATAGGATGTTTGATTAAGAGGTGAGTATGTAAAGACATCTCTTTAGAACATAATGAAGAAACAAAAATATATAAAAACGTTATCTTTGTTATCCAACAAGACTAGATTTTGTACCTCTGTAAAGATTTTTCCTTAAACGATATATAAAAGCAGTTTCTTTGTCATCCAACAAGTCTAGATTCTGTACCTCTGTACTTTAGTTATATCTGGATTTATCTCAAATAAAGAATATGATAGTTATATATATTGGACTGGTTTAACTTTGGTGTTATTACAGACCTCATTCCCGAAACTTGGGAGTTGAGATGTAATATTGGATGGCAAAATCATAAACGTGCCTTCCAAATCGATCAGAACGACGTCAAATTACTTTATGACATAATAAATTTGGAGGAAACGTTAATCAATTTGCCGTCCAATGTTGCAGCTCCGCAATTAAAGGAAAGAGGTCCGTACCTTTTTCCTGATGTTGTGTGGCTCTGGTTTTTTAGACAGTGTTGTTCACCTTTATGTATATACATTTCTGGGTTTTATTTGGTTGGTCTGTTTTTAAAGGTATTCACGGTGGGCGTTCCTAGTTACACAAGGGACGCTCACTCCTCCCGGAGTACCTGGTCTCACCTTCTCCGTGAATGTCCACCGCGGTTCATTATTGTTAGTTATGTGACGCCACTTACTTTCGTATTTTATATTGTACTGAGGTAAATAATGTCATCACATTTTGATGGATAATATTTATCAATAGATTATTGGGATGCTTATGGGCACTAAATGTGCTCCCCTTATAGCATATTGAATTTAATTTTTGTTATGAGAAGAACTTCATTTATTCCATTCAAATCTCGAAACGTGTCGACCCTATTGATGAGATCAATCACACCTGTAGCCATCTTGATAATATTTTAATACTCTATAGCCCTGAGTTTAAAAAATGTATTACTGACATAATCCATCTGACTTTCAGTTAAACGAAATCAATACTTCTAATAAAAATAACATTCTTGTACTTTAGTATTAAACTTAGTAACAACAATATCCATACAAACATATATGAAAACGTGGCGAATTTCCTATTGTTAATTTCCTTTAGTTGGATGGTAATGTTCCTAGACAACCATCATATGGTATTTATATTAGTCATTTGGTTTAGTTTTTAGAGCCTGCACTCGCGTTCTGGAGTTTCATGCAAAAAGTCCTTTCCGAACTTCTGACTCAGGGTCATAGATATCGTAAACTTCGAAAAACAAAAATGTGGTAAATTTTACACATCTTATTCAGACATTTTTTCTAACTTCGGAAATGCGACTTGTCAGTGATATGTATTCAGCGAAATTTCTAATCCCAATTTCTACAAACCAATAAGGATCAAAGGCTCCGAGACTAACAGGACAGTGAGGATTCTGTGATGGGCCTTGTCCAAACTTTTTCAGAGGAGATAATCTAGACTCCTCCGTCTGTTAGTCAGTATTTCTACAGACCAAGGATATGAGCACGCTTAAAGACGGGCAAAGCTCGGTTTACCTATGTTGATATCGTCCATCATGGTCTTGAAACTAGCATACTATTCCATTATACGTTTCGTGTGGAAATTTTCTCATCTTGAGAAACTTGTTTATCCTAGTTTTCTATATGGGGTATTATTTATAGATTTTCAGATATGTGATTGCGTTCCTTTTGCTTTAAGTGGGAAGGTGACCGCCCGTTAACCGGTTGACAATACCAAGTGACATTTGTTATTTTAATCGACCATCCGTTCATATTGTAATGCAGTTCAATGGAATATATTAGTCGTTGTGTCTGTGAGTCTGTGTGTGTGTTAATTTGACTATTATTATGCTTCATGTACATCACATTTGCGATTTATGTCAATCAGCTGGGTCAGATATCTTCTGTCTTTCCTTTTGTATGTATATTTGGTTTGTTGTATATTATTCACTCTAATACTAAGGAGTATCTCCCTCATGCATAGATCTGTCCTTAGATAGATTCTTTGGTTCACTTTTCGGTTATTTTGGCTTCAACACTGCTCTTTATATTTTTATATATTTTGAGAATTCCAATTATTCGGCCACGAGCATCACTGAAGAGACATAACTTGTCGAAATGCGCATATGGTGCATAATAATATCGAGCTCCAGTGCATGTATATGTGTCTACCAGACTAGATACGAACCCTGCCATTCCCAATCCTTGTCCAATTGTCTAACCACGAAGTGTGGCTTTAGATAAAGTGGACAAAAACTATGGTTATCAAATGTCTTGCAAAGCCGGCTCTGCGTATATATGTCAGGATAAATACTTTGATACTTACCATAATTCTTAGTTGTCATCATCAAAAGTCTATACGTATGGTGATGCTAGTAAATGTTATAAATCTATAAAGGCAGCAGATGGTTAGCAAGTTTGCTGAAAACCAATTCCTATGATTTCCAGTATATGAATGTTAAATTTGGTTCTGATTTGTGACTGCATTGGAAGTATCGTACCAATTTTGGTACTATACGTTAAAAAAAAAATATTTATATATATTTGTTTCGGCATTTAAGCAAGGGTGGCTAGCCAAACAAGACAATTTCATTCATCTTCGGAGCACAATCTCACCTCTTATTTCTATGTGCCCAAGAATATGTATTTTTTTTTTTTTTTTTTTTTTGGAGAAAGCAGCATTGACACATTACCTATTTCTTGTGTATTATATAGATATAATGTTTATTGCTCTCCTTTCAGATTATGTATATACAAGAAAAAGCTTAAGCTTGCAATGACTTACCATCATCCTATACCAATGATAATGAATACAGAATACAGGTCGTTACATATCGGCAGCGGGGACTACAGTGAGATTGAAATGCCAAGGTGCAACGTTAGTTCACGACACTAAAATCCACAAAAGCATACTGAGCAAAACGGTTCAGTGACTTCCGAACCCTAAAATGTCGGATTATGTTGATGAGAACTCATAACTTTTTTATATATTATAAACATTGTTAGAGCATATTTATATGATAGTAAACGTATTTGTACAATTAATAGATTGTGTATATATACAGATATGCTCTTACAAAAACCAATACGCTCACACACACACACACACACACACACACACACACACAGATGTACACATACAACCGCAGGAGGGAAGGGATGCAATATACAAAATGTATGTGTTGTTGTATAAATAACTAAATTCATATGAAAATGTTCTCGATCTGTATGCTATTCTGTGTTCATATAGTTGGAAATAAAAAGAGAAAATATTGCACTGATTTCTTTTCTTCAAAAGTAGAATTTCTGCAGAAATACCTCTGTGTAACTACCATTGTATAGTTTCCTCATTTAACGCTTTGCAAATAAAATTTAATCTATTCACATAGCTACATTTACATATTCGAAATATATACACTACAAAATAAATGTTATAAAGTTTTGTTAATTGTTCGAAAACTACGGAGTATCTCCCTCATGCATAGCACTGTCCTTTAATAAATACTTTGACTCTTATTTTCAGCTCAGTTTGGTATTTATTTTGCTTTCGATATCTCATTGCTATGAATTTCCATAGATTTAGCTGAAGAGAGAACAAACATTTGATTTTGTGAGTGTGTGTTTTCTTAAGGTATATTATGATCAGATTATATTATTACAGATTTTTACGGGCCAATAAACGTGGTTGTAAGTGTACCGAAATATGCAGTATACACGTCAAAAATCTTGTAACATACCATTTGTATTAATGCTGTATGATAACTCATTTCGATTCGAATAGAGAAGAGTGATCACGATAAATTGATATAAAAAGAAATTTCAGAAATTTGAAAAGAGAATAAGAAAATTACACTGCTCTGTAGTGCCTTACATGAATTAATGCTCAAACGACGCAAAATGCAAAAGATATATTATGGGGATGGATGACCCCAATTTACGCATGTGTAGGCATGACTCATAAGCACAAATGTACATGACTCTTCTTATTTCCATTTGGGTTGGTGAGTCTCAATCGGTAAGGTGTTTGGCTTATAACCGGAACATAAAGGTTCTCGTCTCACCAATAGCTCGCCAATGCACGGTTTTTCAGAGGTCTAATTCCACAATAAACATGACACGTACATGATTATAGCTTTTTCGAAAAACTTTTTCCATTGATATGATTATTTTCAGTCCACTCAAAATATCTCGATATATGTAATTTAAATATTAAATAAAAATAAATGACGCTTCTTGAAAGGCAAGAGAATGGTTTTATTACGATAAAAGGAAACCGAATGAAAGTGCCCCTGTGTTTGAATGCAAACACTAAAGTCGCCCGTTACTTTTTGGTAGGGACAAGAACTCCACGAATATATCAAATAATGATATTTACTTGTAGAATGCATTTGATATTTTAATTCTTAATATGAGGAATATGATGTAGTGGTGGAAATCTAATAATTGAAGATTCCTGAAATCAGGGGTATGGGAAAGACCCTGAGGATTCTTTACTGTAGAACTTGTCTTGTCATGAAGAATCAGAAAATATGTCATACAATGGTGGGGATCTGGGCCATTTTCAGGATAATTAAAGATTTTTGAAATGTGGGGTAGGGAATGACCCTGGGGAGACCATGTTTTTACCGTAGAATTTGTCCTGTCATTGGGAATAAGAAATATATGGGTTAACTGTGGGAATCTGATCCAGTTATGAGATAATTGAAGAGTTTTTAAATTAGGTGAGATGACCTTGGGTTCCCCGACTTTTATTATACAACTTGCTTTTCCATGATGAATAAGAAAATATGATTTAGGGTTGGGGATGTGAACCAGTTTTGAGATAATTGAAGATTTTTGAAATGGAGGGGCTATTGAATGACCCTGGGCACTCCCGACGATTACCATACGATGTGTGTTGTCATGCGGAAAAAGAAAATAAATGGTTTACGGAACAAGATCTGTACTATTTTCAGATAATTGAAGATTTCTGCACTGGGTGGGGAAGGGAATGACCCTGGGATGAAATCTTTCTTGCTGTCATGGTATTCAAGATAATATATGGATTAGGGTTCTGTGTAATGGTTTATTAAGTGTGTGTGATATTTCATTTACTTATATGTTTCTATAGGAAACCCAATCTTATTAATACGCGACTTGTATTTCGCTCCTCTACGATACTCTCCATGTACAAGATCTTACAACTGCCGATTCGAGGTCATCTCAGGATGACCTTTCAGAACAGCCAATCAGAGTTAGAGATCTTTCGGTGTTATATTACATACAAACAATACCGAAAGATCTCTAACTCAAATTCTGACTGGCTGTACTGAAAGGTCATCCTGAGATGACCTCGAATCGGCAGTTGTAAGATCTTGTACATGGAGTGTAGCGTAGAGGAACGAAGTACAAGAAGCGTTTCAATAAAATTGTAGGAAACCCCACTTACTTTTTGGCCTCTCCACAAGGGCCCCTTGTTTAAGAAAATATAGAGTTATAGATTTAACATTATATCAAGTATTACATGATTACCTCTCATAACTTCTGAGAATTTGGTTGAACAATTTACGACAAGAGGAAGAAGAAGAAAAACGAAAGTTCCCCTAAGTTTGGTGCAAACACTAAAGTCACCCACACTCCAATGTGGACCTTTCATACCAGTTACCTTTTTGTCATACGGAATAAGAAAATATATGGCTTAGGGGTGGCGATCTGAATTAGTTTTTAGATAATCGAAGATTTTTTAAATGAGGGTAGAATGATCTTTGGAATAATGACTTACTTGGCAATGCAACACTTTAATCATTGTTCTCAAGATAGTATATGGTTTTGGGTTCTGTGTAACGGCTTTTTGTGAGTTAAAAAGTAAGTTAAAATCTAATATCTAACATTTCCATGTTTCTATATTAAGCCCCCAACTACGTTTGGGACCCTCCACAAGACTCATGTGAGCTTGTTTTTTGAAATATAAGTTGACTGCTCATCTAAAGATATTGATCTAGCATAACGTGAGGTATGAAGTGATTACCTGTTATAGTTTCTGAGATTATGGTCGGACAAGTTCACGGCAAGAGGAAATGTCGGAGGAGAAAGAAAAGGAATGACAATGAGAAGAGCCGGTGCAGAAATTGTAAGTCGCAAAACTCCGTTTGGGTGACTTAATAAAAGGAGAATCAACCTTACAATGTACAGAAAAAAGTAAGCGGACACTTTGAAATAACCTTTGTAACAATACAAAGACCTATATTGTGACTGCATGGTAGAGCATTATATGAAAATATTTTATAATTCATATTTTACACTCTACACCCTTCACTCCAATTCGCCATATATCAATTATCGTCTTCTTTGAGTACTTTTCAGTTCTTTGGCACATTGTTGTGAGACAATAAGTAAACTATAGATGTGAACTTTTAGGAGTTGTGAAAAGAAAGACAACTCTAAAACAAAGAAAAGTTTTATAATAAGAATATGTGGAAACGGTGATTTAAGTTTCCTTACTATCTATACACAATATACAATGCACAATAAAACGCAGTACATTAATATACGTATGAGTGTCCATAGCGGTAAAGTTTATATCTACCTATCTATTAACGTAGAAGTTTGTGCATATGTTTGGTGTCAGATATTACACCTTTGATTAGTAATTATAGAAAGGTACAATATTACATTATATTCTGGATGTATTAATATCGTGAAATATCAAATCTGGTCCCCGAAGTTTTGATCATATATTTTACAATTCGGTTGAATATTTAGGCGAATACCCTGTTAGAAATTGAGTTTCACTGCGAGGCGTTAGCCGAGCTGTGAAACGGAAATTTCTGACAGGGTATTCGCCGATACCCTGTCAGTTTTTGTAAAACACAAGCATGGTAACCCCATTCTAATGCATTTGACAAAATAACTACAACTAGAAGCACAAAGTTATGGTTTTCTAAGAAAATTCGCTAATCACAGTCATATCAAAAACTGCAGGGTATCGTGACGTCACAAATTAGAAACTGCAGGGTATCGTGACGTCATATCAAAAACTGCAGGGGTATTGTGAATACCCTTGCAGTTTTTAAATCGGACAGCCAATGAGATCGCGTGTTACAAACAAAGTGCATTAGAATACCTGTTTATATCACTATCATTAATGTAACATTCTTTATCTCAGCATATTTAATAGAGAAAATAAAATGCATTTCAGCAAATTGTATGACACAAATCATCAATTTGGTGTAGAATGTTAAATCTAAACGGGATGAAACATTTTTTGAGTTAAAATGTTTTGAATTCATTCATTACCACATTATAACGAAGGAAGGGTATATAATAAAATACCTTTTAAAATGTGGTCAATATATGTAGCTTTTTATATGAGAAAAAAATGACACCCACTGAACCAAGAACTGGAAAATGCAGAAGCAAAAGTGGTTTGTTTTAACGATATATACAATATTTAATATAACAGTATATGTAGCTTTTTATGTGAGAAAAATTACACCTATAGAACCAAGAAATGGAAAATACAGAAGAATAAGAGGTTTGTGTTAAAGATAATTGTATTTTTTATTAACGAATGTATTCAAATATTATAAGATAAAACCTGTTTTTCTGGAATGCTTACTTTTCAGGATGGCATTTTAATGCAAAATTTGTTTTGAGAAAATGAAATACGTTCAATCACATATTCGTCTATATCCTTTACGAAACCGGATGTGACGAACTTTCTTTCATATATAGAAGAAACTGATAGAATATTATTTATTTGAAAATTTAATACAAGTACAATACAAGGTATATATAGATAATTTCTATAAACATTTATATTCTGAATATTCAATAATAATAAATATTATCAGGTTGATCTTTTCTCCATGGTAACGAAATGTCCCTTACAGGTCAATACAAGTACTATTTATAATATCTAAATCCCCGTTGCGCATGTGCGGTGTCCGTTACTAAGGCTTTACATTGGACAGAAGCCCTAGGCTATTTAGTAAAAACATTAGACAAATCATAATATACAACCAGACGTACGCTTCTTTGTGCAACGTATAGTAAGTCCGATTAAAATCTATGGGAATCCCTTTGTCAGTAATAAATTATGCTCAAAATGTACGTCCTTTTGAGGAATTAGGTCCGGAAGCAGAAGAGCTTATATTTATGCACAGTGTAGAAGAAACTGAAAAGTATGGTATGGCAGTCAGCACTTATATTTTGCTTTTCTCTAAATTGCCTTGTTATTGTCCCGTCCAATGCGAAAACTGAAATTCGTACTTGACGTCATGCTGTTAAAAAAAAAAACACGTGTAATGACGACGTACTTTTTCACTTCAGGTCACATCTAGGAAGAGTATCGCCTCGTATTGTACATTATGTTTTCATGTTCTTACTTCTAATGGATGAAAGAAATGAAATATAAAAAAATGGGTTACAATATGTACCAGTAAGAATTTGCTAATAATGATCATGCATTTTACAATTCGGCAACACAAGACACGATCTGATACACTTCCCCGTGTATCAATTTAAGAGTTGAAACGTACCACTTATATCTGAAGTGGTTCAATACACATCTCCTTGAACCTCTTTATATTGTATTATTTATACGTATGAAATTGACTTTGATTTTATTTTATGATTTTATTTTCTGAGTTTCAAAAAGCAAGTGGTGAAATGATGAACTGCCCAATTGTGATGTCAATATTACTACTTGTATGGAATGTGATATGTGAACCAATGTTTATATTTGAGAGTGTTAAGTATGTAGAATCATGTGCAAACCAGGGCAGCATAAATTGTTCGCAATATAGAGGCCATAACCATGATATGTGTTTGATGACTACAAAGGGCCTTTTCATAGAGATTTGTGTAAGAGGACATCCAATTATAGGTAAAATATTTTAATATTAACTGTGTTGGTGTATACGATTAAATTTGTCAAGGAAATATGCATGAATGGATGAACCAATCAATTAATGCGTTAATATTTTAAGAAAGAATGCTAAAAATGACAAAATATAATTAACACTATACTGCAGCATTATTCTTATTTCATTTTTCTTTTTCAGAAAAATGTCCTATATTTCAAGAAACGGATAATTCTGTGCAGTATTGGATGTCTAAAAACAAGAATAAATGTTCTTTCCCCTTCCGGCATTTTCTGTTGAGAAGTTGTAAGTCGATCTTACAATATATGTAACATATATATATACATGTATAATAAATATACAGTTTTGCTCTTCGCGGATTGGATTCACTCTTTTACTTTCTTACCTTCAATGTCTAAGTAATCCATAGATTCAATGTGGTCTTATTGTCAAATATATTTAATTGAAATGTACTATATAACATACAAGGTGCCGAACATAAAGAGTATATATATATATATATATATATATATATATATATATATATATATATATATATATATATATATATATAAATCAGATATAATTGGCCGATAGGGAGACGTCCGCCAGGCCTCCATAGTATAATATTTAGATATGTAAATTCCGTTCATAAATCAAGACTATAATCTTTTCTTCAGCATTTATTCTTAAATGCATGTCTTTTGATTGTGCTGCTTTTACATAAACCAGTTAACCACACATTTTTTTTACTTCAATTGGCCGTCCTTAGTCGGTATCGTAACCGCAGCACAATCGGATATTTTTGTAATATGGTATTCTGTGTGCATTTTACTGTTATCGTGTTTTATGTGTGTCATTTGTGATTTGTGTCATGCACCTTGGTTAGATGTCATTTGTTTTCTCTTGTTTTTCTTTTTTGATCGTCATAGATTCTGAAAATTTAATTGGAATTGAAACGAAAATATTATGATTAAACAAAGGGAAAATAGAATGAAATAAATTTTATCTCAATGTACGTATAGAAACTCCTTCACAATACACATCAAGGTATTTTGTAACAATTTTAGGTAGACGGTGTTACACATACAAAAGTTATTTGAGGTAAATACTTCTAAATATAATTTCTCATTATGAAACATAATTATTGGCAATTATTTTTATTATGAAGGACATTAATGATATCAACCAAACATTTTCACCGCTTTACTAAACCGTTGCTCAAATGTCATAAATCAAACGAAGAATACTTCAAAGAAAATTATAATAATGAACCAATAAACGTCATTATAAAATACTCATCTACACTTAAGGTACATTTCGCCCATTTTGGAAATTTCTGAAACGACCACAGTTTTACAAAGAGATGAAATAACAGACAGCATAGGAACCAGCAAGTCTTTGACGGGAAAAATATTCTTAACAGATGTCACTACGCCTCAAGAAACAATTGACTTTTCATACTCAACAGAGCAGTTATCTTCATGTAAAATAGGTAACTTCTTCTGTTTAATTCTTGTGTTACACCCAGTCAATCTTTGATTCACTGTATGATACATTGCACAGATCCAAGCAACTGACACACTCAGAAATTTAGGGATTTTGTACGTGCCGATGACTTCCGTGAGGCCGTCACTATCTCAGACAGGGCAACGATGAAGTGCTTTTTGGAATAGAACGGAGGACCATTAAACCAAGAACTCGGCAGTTTGCCGTTTGTGTCACGACGATATACACAAAATCTAATGCAAATCCTTACCTAGAACCGAGGCAACGAATGTAAAATTTAAATTTCTTTAAATGTACACACACACTCTGAATAAACTTGTGATATTCTGTGAGTTTTCATAAAAGGGAAATTACATACTCATTGCAAAGACTATCATTTCGTTTCGTTATAGGCACTCTACAAAACCAGTTACGAAACAAGCGGATGTGGATCATTCTAGGTGACTTTATCACGACTTTTTACTTCTTTGTTTAAAATTGTTATCGCAAGATAAAAGTGTATAGGACTAACGGTTTGAAGGTGTCATACATGGAAAGTATTTCTTACGTTTATTTCGATAGTTGTTATCATGCATGTATGTATATACGTTTAATTAAGCCAGAATTAGCAAAATAAATAATCTTGTATATAGGGAATGTGGGATAGGGGGCTTGTTGTTCCAGAACATGCAAACACGTTAATAATTTTATATAAACTCAAGCAGGAAGTTACATAACTACACTGTGCTAAACTTCTAGTGACACATGACCGTGTAAACAATGGTAATTTTGGTGACATCATCGTTCAACGATGTTTCTCAAACTACTCCACTTTCAACACGAATATTCAATAATTCTTTTTCGAACTGAGTTGGAGAAAAATCAATCCAACACCACTTCAGGAAGGGTTGGTGAAATTATTCCCTTTCTTCTATCACTTGTCTTTGTTCATAACTGTCGACAAATGTTTGTGAACTCACAGTAAGATTTCTTCCTCTGACTCTGACACTGCTGACATGTCAACAGCAACCCAACCCCCCCCCCCCCCTTATCAAATGGGAATTTAACATCTTCCTATACAACTAGACGGCCATTTAATAGAAATTACTTTTAAACCATGTTCGTGGTACATTCAGAGTAAGTTTTTTCTAAATAAATATTGAAATACAAGTGCTGTGTAAAAGTCATTATATTTAAGCTGTATATTATTTATGATATTTACAATTGACATTTTACAGTTATCGTTCTTGGATGCTTGTTCCTGTTGGCAAATGGAGTGATAGGATGCTTGATAAAAACGTGAGTATATAAAGAATATCGAAAGGAAACATATAAGTAAAAATAAACCTCAAACCGTTTTCTTTTTCTATCTCAGAAATACTTGCATATATTTTGGATGTGGTTCATAATTTTCAATCACATTCTAACTATATCAAGCCATGTTTGTGAAACACTAATGCCGTCGGTGGCATCAAAGTCCAAATCGTATTCAGCATGAAGCTCATTATCAAGATGAAAAGGTCATCAGACTTGGTGTCATTTGAAATGGCTTCATTACTTTAGTACGCATGTGAAACATGAGTACTCAATCCCTCACCGTTCAAACGTTTTGGTTAATGTTAAAAGTTGTCAGACAGACAAGCAAACGAACAGACAGGGCAGGACAAAAACAATATCCTCCAGATCTATCGATACGTTATCTTAACGAACTGCAGACAAATGTATGCGTAATAAAGAACATATATACCTTTTAATTTTGTGCACCATATGCGTATTTCGACAAGTTATGTCTCTTCAGTGATGCTCGTGGCCGAATGATTGGAATTCTCAAAAATTATAAAAATATGAAGAACAGAGTTGAAGCCAAAATAACCGATAAGTGAACCAAAGAAACTATCTAAGGACAGAGCTATGCATGAGGGAGATACTTCTTAGTTTTAGAGTGATTGACTTAATTTTATGACTGAATATTTGAAGTATATATTCCATGTTACAAAAGCACTGAAAACTAGATTTATGATACTTATTATGATTATTTGCCTTCATCATCCAACGGTTCAGAATTACAGGTTCGATTATTAAATCATAAAAAGTTTTAAATGATGCTGCACGTGGTTAGTTTGTTTAATCACTTTCAAAAACTTATTTTTCCACCCATGCTTGTTTCTTTTGATTTCCAGTAGACGAATGTCCAATGTGGCGTGGTTTTGTGTAACTGTCAGGGAATCTAATCGTACCGTACATTAAAAATTATATCTTTACTGACTCGTATTATACATTAAGAAGTGTAAAGATGATGGATAAATCCAAACCATAAGTCTTAAAATCATGAAACCAGTGGACATACAAAATCAGTGAAAATGAAAACCAAGTGGAAAATTACAAAATATGTCTACTTTAAGAGCATATGTGAACCCCTTTGATGGAGTGAGATCAGGTGCCTGGGGAGAGTGAGCATCTCCTGCTTGCTAGCAACACCCGTCACATATACCCAGTAGAAAGGGTCAAATCGTGTAAATTCCATATGTATTTATATATGGGAGAAGTCAAAGTAGGTAACCTTCTAGTATAGAAGGTGTCAAAGAGATCAATTTTTAATAACTCCTGATATTTTTTTTTTCCTGTTGTAAGTTGGCGGGCATTACTAACCATACAACAGATAGGGTTTTTTTCAGCCCAGTCTCACCTCTCATTTTCTGAAGGCATTGAAAATCTTCCTACTGACAATACATTGGTAACACATCAACAATGTCTTTTTGCACTGATATTGTTTATTGGTTTCTTTTTAGAATAATGGCATACAAGAAAAACATGAAGATAAAGATGACTTATCAGCATTCTATACCCGTATCGAATACAGAGTACAGGTCGTTACATATCTACAATGGGGAATACAGCGAGATTGGAATGTCAAGATGCAACGATAGTTCATCAAATCAAACTATACAAAATCAAATTGAACAAAATGATTATTATACGTCTGAGCCCGGAAATATAACAAATTATATTAATATGACCCTCGAATAAATTTTCAATATATTATATATACAGATTGTATAGATATTGTATAAGATATGTATAACCTATTAAATTTGTATATAAGCATCTTAAACTGTATTCTAAACACATATATAACCCTGAGTGAGAGGAATGGAAGAATATGAAACGTACAGTTATAAATGACTTAGATTCATTTTAAAAGTTACTAGATCGATGTGTAAGATGCTATGTGTTCATAGAAAATTAAATTTGCATTGTCTTATTCTCTTGGATTAAGAATGTTGTCAAGAACAAGATTATGCAGCAATACTTCTGAGTTCAGCTCGGGACTGTTTCGCGAAGAATGTGATACTATTCATATGACGTAGTAGTTTCTTATTTTCCTATTTAAAAAAATTCACGATAATAAACAGATGAGAAAGGTAGAGAAAAACATTTTATAAAAATATTTAATCCAACTTTAAACCGTTATTAAATAAATTGTTGGAAGTAACTTTGCATTGTACGGTATCCACATACACTCTATTCAATGTGACGTCATACACATTACTGTTACTTTACTATTAGTTGCCAATTATACAATCTGTCTGTCTGATGAACTCTGGAGGGCTGAAAACGTACCGATGATACCCTCATGTGCTCATCTTCTATCAGATGAGGAAAAGAATATAGTCGGCAAATTTCAAGAAGGCATTGATTTAAAAACACATATTGTACCTCCAAAATTGTCCTCTATTTGAACAACGCAACGATAGTCTTAATTAATAAGTATTTCGCAGCGTCCAACATATACATATGTGTTTTTGCGATTTATGCCAAGAAAGACAACTCTTACAACTCCAAATACTTAGAAATAAGGCAATATAATAGATATGGAACATATGTACCTTTTAATTTATGATAAATTTCAAACCTACATATTCCTCGATATTTTGCTGTGGGAAATAAAGAAATCGAAAATCAACTATGTCTGATCTTAATCCGACTAAAGACAAAGCCGAGATAAAGGCATCTGTAATTTGTTTATCAATAATACTTATTAAGACATGTGTTACAAAACGCAGTACATAATCACTTAAAAATCCCGAGAAAAAGACCTATATATGTACAGGGGATAAGATATTTTATAGAGCTCGATTTTTTCTGGTTTGTTTGTTTTTGTAATCGCCTTATTTATTTATCTATTTATTTATTTATTTATTACTTTATTATTATTATTTTGATTGTTGGTCTGAGTGTTTTGTTTTTGTTCTATCAGTAGATTTGCCATAAGCTGACAAACCCCTTTTTTCAGCATAATCCAATTTTAATCCATAAATCTATACTATATCTCGGCTTACCAGATCCAATATCAATGAAATCAGGTTAATATTAAGGTGGAACGTATGATATCTATTCACAACATAATTAGCTGCTGCTATAATCAGCGTATAATTACGATGTGCACAAAGCGTTACTATTGCACAGCAGAGAGAGGCCCCCATGTCTAGACCAGGATAATTGAAATCTGCCCTGTAATTAAACCGTATTGACAGGCTTGTATCTGCTAAAATGGGATTGCCCTTTCACTGAGTCGAAACTGATTACAGTAAATCGTATATTGAAGCGTCCTGTGAATTGTGTTCAGTGAAGGGACTGTTCCGTCGATGTTATTGTGCATTGTTCAATTTTCACATCTGAAAAAAAAAACAGGAAGAACATATTAAATTCAAAGTCGTCCAAAAAGTCACAATATTGGTGTTGTAGAGCAATAATATAGTCAAAAACCTGTGAGATCTTCAGTATTTCAACATAGAGGTAGCTAATCTTGCCAGGTGCAAAGTGCATGATATTGCATATCTTGCCTTACAAAGCTTTGTCATGTAAATATTTTATAATAAATTATTTTCAAGATTATGTCTCATAGTAGACATCTCTTGTCGACTGCAACCACCCGCCGCCAGAATTAAAACATTAAATATGTTTAATTATACTCCGTATTCATCTATCTACGATTGTCGTTTATAATCCTGGCGTCCAAGATTTGTGTATTTTTAATTCAATATATATTATCATAAGTATATATTTCGCGCACAACGATAATGCACATGTTATTAATCAAACTTACACCCTATACTTTCACCAGTCCCTTTGTGACACCTGAAGTATAGTTTGTTGGAGCGGTGAATTACTTCGGAACGTAATGTAAGTGAATGAAAAAAAGATCTTGGAACTTGCTTAGTGTTCGTAAGATGACAGTGTCGAAGTAAAATACATATGGCAAGGGTAGGTTGTTGTTTTAGTTGTGTTTAACAAATGAAATTTTAAAGAACAAAGTTATGCCTTAAACAATGGCTGCTGACAGCAGTACTCGCATAACAGTTTCAGTGAGTAATGGAAAAGTTAGTGTTCTTTGACCATATGCATAAAAACTATTCCTACTAATTACAAATAGTAATGGAAATGTGACATGTCACGCCTACTATGTCACGGGCTCCGGATTTTAATGTCTCATACCCAAAACAGGACACTGGTGTGCCAACGGCGGGAGTCGAAATCGGGACCTCTCAGTCACGAGCCGAGCACCGCATCCACTGACCTACACCGAATAATAGAATATTTTTCTAATGGTTGTGGACTTAACCTGTGGTACCGATGAATTTGGTTCAGAGATGATTACGTGTAATGAGAGTCGTGCATTGTTGAGACTACATACAATATTACCCATAAAATTTAAAAAATGAAGATCTCAACCCCAATGAAAGTTATACTTGGCTTCAAATCAATACGGTGAATAATATACCACAAAATAAG
This sequence comes from Pteria penguin, assembly GCA_035048485.1. Taxonomy (NCBI): domain Eukaryota; kingdom Metazoa; phylum Mollusca; class Bivalvia; order Pterioida; family Pteriidae; genus Pteria; species Pteria penguin. The sequence goes on along the minus strand of CM068589.1, from coordinate 36,442,145 downwards.
GAAAAAGTGGTGGTATTGGGCATAAAAAGCCACAGTTTTTTGTTTTGTTTTGGGTTTTTTTTTTTTTTTTTTTTTTTTTTTTTGTTATTTGGTGGGGTTTTTTGTTTAAAACTTTAGTTTCGGTGCATTTGTAATTGCTATAAGGATCTTTATTATAAAAATATATTGGAACATAGTTATGTTATAATTTTTTGCACCAGATATACATTTTGACAACTTAAGTCTCTTCAGTGATGCTCATGGCCAAATTACCTATCTTGCTTTTGTCGCAATACAGCATAACTCCTCCTTTCAAAGCCGTCACCATATACGTGAAATAATCGTGGAGTGACGTAAAACAATAATCAATCAATCAGGTTTAAACTGATAAAACAAGAAGAGGAAAAGGTCAATAGTTGATGTACGACATGTTATCCCACCAAATTCATTTTATATTTCAGTTTCGATTTTATTATTCATCATCCTCTCAGCTCATTTGTCTGCCCTTAATAAATACTCTCTAATATTCGCGGTATATCTCTCTACACTTTTAATCAGAGGTCGATGGAACGTTATTTCAATAGATTTCAAAGATGTCAGCATATTCATTATAAGTGCTCCGTATTTCTAAATTTTAATCAAATAATTAGAACAAACACTACATTATGTGAATCTGCTACTCTCATCCAAATCAATCACCATGATCCCTGTATGTATACACAAGGAAAGTCAATGGAAGTAACAAGCATTGTGTTATACTTGTCCTTATTAAGTCCTTTCCCTCCTAAACCAACAAGAGCATATTGCTAACTTTATCAAAATGTCAATTAAAACAATATGTCATTTTAAATTTCAGAATTATTTGTTATTAACAAGACTATACCGTATAAAGATCTTTTATGAATGTTTGTTTCATACGATATTTTAATAGACGAGTTGTGTGTTTTATATATGCTACACATAACGAGTTTCGTAGAACTGGTTAAAAATAAAAGTTTTTTTGATGTTATATTTATCCCATAAACATAAAGCAGTGCATATTTTAAACAAATGTTAAACATGTTTTTGAAAAAAGGCGTCACTCAGGTTTATACTACGTCAAGATATAGCGTCATAGAACACCTCATGCATGAATCGTCCCGTAAAGTTTCATAACAGGTTTGACATAAAAAAAAAGATCTATTGATAGCGATATGACACTCAGTATTATTTGTATTGGGTCATAAATGAAATTATCACATATCACAGGAAATCGTTGTTTAAATCGTTATAAAGACTAAACCAGTACAACAGTTAATTTCCTGAATCAAATAAACTAGTTATTGCAAATTTGCCATATCTATCATAATATTCACAACGTAGTAATCTAAAATCAGTTGGTGAAGCTGATAAATTGAATTATACTTAATAAAGGAACAAAGTTAAATAATGGCATTGTAAAATGCTATTCAAATTTCCTGCCAATTATTTAATGGAATTCATCATATTACTTTTGGATTTAAAGCACATTGTGACAATTTATATATGTTAAACCTTAATATTTTTATGGACCTTATGTATTCCGCTGAACTGCAGATCAAGAATACAAAAGAGAGTAACACATCTGCCTCTTGCTAGAATTACTCCTCTCTATCGATAGGAATGATCAGTGACTTACCTCCCACGTGTCGATTTCAACTTTTATGTTACAAATTTTATTTAATGACTAACAACATTCCGACATCGATTACTTATGGCATTTTAATTTCACAACTTATATACCATCTCAAAGCATGCTCCTCGTGTGAGTATGCTTATGGCTAGGCGACTTAAAAGCCTACTCACACAGGGATACGAAATCGAAGGCATAGAAAGTTGTATGTTTGATATTGAGACATTGTTAGACAGTATAAGGTTACCCTTTTCAAAATGTTATGTGATATTCCGAAACACGATCATACACAGTGACAACCTTTTACCGATCCATTAAATTACTTATATGACTACATAAGAGACATTTGCTAGAGATACAACGTGCGCTCAGTCCTTCCGGACACATGGTCGCATTTCATTTTGGGATTCGCTGAGACCACCACTATCAAATTGGCGATGCTTTTACTGAAGTTTGAATACCTGCCATCGAGTACTCCCCTTTCGAATTCATACTTCGATGAAACCCTAAATAATAGTTATAATGATAATGATAAAAATAATAATCATATATAAAAGAAAATTTTATTTTAAATGATATTCAATCTATTATATTTTCACGAAGTGACCTCATTTTTTGTATCTATCATTACATTCCATGATATTAGAGTTTTATGCTGTAGAATATAACCAAGGCAAAAAAAAATCCCACAATGAATTGAATCGTAATTGCGATATCATGAAAAACAAAATGTCATTTGTTGTCTCAGTAATCAGCTGATAATTGCTAGTGCCATCAAATCGACATCAAGTACGTCTCTGTCTGTATAGTCTACTGAAGATGTAGATCTAATAAAATCCACCATCATCAAACTATGGTGAATTATATAAAGAAGGCAATTATCATTAAGCATCAGATTTCAATTTCATTTGACAGACCCATCAATCAAATAAAAAGGAAATTGTCATAACATCGTTCTGCATGTTATCACATGATTGATTATTCGTTTTCTGATTTGCAATCTTACATTTACATTTAGCAGAAAACAAATAAACACGAGAGTCTGTGATATTTGTAAAACTATTGTTTTATGATCATTAAAAGATAATTAGCTGGTATAACATAACGTATTACTCATGGATGATTGATGTCCCGATATTGTTTGAAATATCTCAGAGAAGATATCGAATCTACGATATACAAATGAAATATTGTTTAAACCCAATATGCACCCAACGGTCTTAAAAATAAAAAGATTACTAAATTTACATGTTATTATTTTAGATAATGCATTTTATAATGTCAGTCTGTAAGTAAGAACTGTATCTCAAAATGATTTTATCCTTTCATAACTGAAGTACTAAAATATTATGTTATATTTCAGTATAAACTAAAGAGTTGATACATTATGACAAAGAGCAATATGCGCATTTATTCCTCTTTTATTTGCTATGTCTTATTTTCTCGTATAATATAAATATAAGAAAGAATATACAAAAAGAATCCGCGAGTTATATCCAGATGTCCCTAGTCCAGCTCCACTTTCAGGCCCTAAAGTCATTTTCTGTCGTGGTAAAGATGATTCTGTGCTCAGCGCTGCTGAGCACACGAGAAAAACAAACCATATTAATGAACCGTTGATATAATATAATGTTGGGATTACACCAAACTATATTTACGTCTTTTTGTGTTCAAAATAAAGTTCACTAATTTGTCATGGGAAAGAATCGTTTGCGCGTCATTCCTGAGATAAACATTTTCTAGGAGTAACTTACTGATATACAATTATGCAATTTTGACAAAGTGACAGCATGTTCATTGAGTCAATAACTGCCTGCGATAGATTTATTCAAAAGGTAAATATTATTTATATCATTTATGATATACTATGTCTGAGGGGGCAATTTTCCGTTTGACTATTCAATTTTGCGTAAATTCAATAGCAACGAACGAAGTCATCTGACGTCCTGTAACAGATCCATTACTTTATGACGCTATGTAATGGGCAGAGAAAATTCGTTTTAAAATTACGTTCGTTTAAAAACTTCGCCAGATTGAATGCAGCTTCCTGTTGTTCCTCTTTTTTGACAAAATATTTATTCCTCTGATGAAAATGTCAAGTCTTCATTTTTGTTAAAAGAGTTATCGCACTCTCATTATTGACATCATATTGGCAATCCTTCCTGACATGCCATGCGTATAGTTACCATCCACTGCGTTAAAAAAAATCTGATTATATCAACCCGCACCCAGACACACTATTTACGCAAAGGAATCAGATATACGAGCACCCCGAGCAGAAAATGTACTCATCGACTTACGCTACGTTCCTTGTTTACTGAATTTAGTACAAATTTATCGAGATATGAGCACTTTTGTATGTTCTGCGTAAATATTTCCCTTATCAATCAAAATGGTGGTTCTTATTTCTGTGTTCGTCAATTGACGAATAAACCATTGGAGTTGACACCTTTGTATTTTCATACGTATACGTATTGTTAACGAACTTTAGATCAATGCGCAATCCATTCCCCTTTTGTACTTTTTCAGATTCTGTAGGCGGGTTTCTTGGCAGTATTGAACTGTCAATCATAGCAGAAAAAATGTATCTATGTGATAATTGAGTCATTATATGATTAAAACCGCTTGTATTACAATGTTTTCGAATCGAAAGGCGTTTACAAGATTTATATATAAACAAAATTTAATACAATTTTGTCAACCCCCCCCCCCCCAAAAAAAATGCAGGAAATTCATAAAAATGAAGCGTTTATCATTTTTTGACAGTTTTTTTTTCTTCGCATCAGGTCTATACTACATGTCTTTGACTATAAGAAATATTTCTCCACTTACACAGGGTGAAACCTATTGTTCGATATAGATGATTATAATGTATAGCTAGGATAGGTGATTATAATTATTACCTAGGGGAATGTCGTGTGTATGTTTTTGTGTTTCCTGAAAAGTGCATGTTTAAGGCTTTCCAAAAACATTATATATAGTCATTTCTTTTTTTATAGGTTCTTCTGGTTTTGTATAGACAAGTTATTTAAATGTTAAATCTGATAAAACACTCATATATTATTAGCCTCAACTAACAAAATAAGAATTATATATAAATATATATATATTGTTATACAATATTTTTGGTTTAATATGTTGCCTTAGATAGTGTTGATGTTAATTATTATAAAATTGGGGAATTGACAATATTGTTATCCTTATAGAAGTTATATCCCTTTGTTTTATTCTGCAAAACGTGAAGTGCAAATATTCTGCTGGATAAAATTTACATTTGTTTATGAAACTTGGTGAATGTATGATAGTTGCTTTTCACCAAAAAATTTTCATTAATTTTGTCCTATGGCAAAATATAAACTAAAACTCTTTACTTCCCATAGGATTTAATTCAAACTTGAAGTATTTCAATTAAATAACATCATTTTGAAGAAATCGCTTAGTGAAAGATCTTCCTCTGTAAATGTTTTTAAATGGCATATTCCTGTTTAAGATGAGGGTTTTATCTATTGAATCTGACCTGGACTCATGTAATGTTTAAAATACTTGGTTTTTGCTATATAAATACAAAATTTAATAACTTAATTGGATTATTTGTTTCCTTCATATTAACTGTGTGAACTAAAGATTGTGATATTGGAATGTATATTTGAATTATAGTGTTGTGAGATAGCAAATGTGCCCATACTGAGCATGGAATATCTATGAACGTTTTTCCATTACGTAAGTTGTTTTAAATTGATAATTATTTATTATATGGAATCTATGAATGACTTTCAGTTTCTGAATGTTGGAGTCGGATTGATATCGATAATATTTATGGAATTTTATACTTCACTATTACGTTCCACTTAATCGACAAATCTTGCTCTCTCTCTCTCTCTCGTAAATACAGAAGGTAAGAAGAACTTTTTGGTTCTTATTTGTAATATCGAAAGAGAAATATGTGATAATTCCTTTAAGTATATATCATTTTTAATATCCCAGATAAAGGTATTTGATATAAATCCAAAGTATATTCGAATTGTTGAAATAATAGAAGTGTTCGATAATACGGGACTGAATTTCCCATTTAGAACGATTACATGTTATTTACATGTGTAATCACGCAGTTGGTGATGATGAAAATAATTCATCACGCAAATTGCACGATTACATAATATCACTACCATGAACGTCAAAAACGATTTCCGTGTAATCACACATTTTCGTAACGATAAATTTTTCCCTGTCGTCAAATTTTCTTTTTCTGACTTGCTGAGGGTGGACACAGTCAGTTATTTGAATCAGATTAAAAGCTAAACAATGGCAGCTAACAATATAATATACTGTAACAAAGACAAAAACTGTAATGATACTACTTTGCGACAGCAATCACTATTTAGCGATATTGCAATTCCTTTTCAATGGTATACGTTGATCCACAGTAATTGTTTTCAATCCTGGATAAAATGGGATGAAAATACGGAAATTGCTTTTATATGCGTAGGACTGAATTTATTGTATAATGACTTCATGCTGTAGCGACTTTCTTCGCAAGGGTTTCTTTTTATTGCAAATTAAGCTATTTGTTTTGTTAAATCTTATTTTAATGTGTACTTATTGGGTATCTTACAGCGCTAATTAACTCCTCAGGAAGACTTTCCTCGGAAGTGTATTTTCCCATTTAGATTTATGTATACGTGATTTGTTGCATGATGTGTTTACATATGGTCGATTGAGAAAAACGAAGATGCCGTTAACAACTAAATTGGTTTTGCTTGCCCAACACACCACACACTTATCATAGCATGTCCCTTATTGAGGTGTTATATGATGTACTATGTGATCCCGGATTACTTTTATGACTCGGTTAACCACACAAATTGAGTTGGACTTTTGTTACTTTAATTTGCCGTCTAAAGTCGGTATCGTAATTGAAATAAAATCGAATGTTTTAGTAATGCCGGTTTCTGTGTTTATCTGACTAAAATCATGTTTTATGTGCATGTTCCTGATGATTTGTGTCATACAGCTTGGCCGGATGTCTTCTATCGTCTCTTTTACATATAAAGCTAATCACTGTAGGCATATGATCGCTCCAATGAAATATGAGTAATAAATTTATTGGCTAACGTTAATTGCTGTCCAATTTTGTTGTACAGCGAATCCTAGGTGATGACCGGAATATCTTTTCCCGCATTTTTGTTTTTCTTCCTTTTTAATCCATACGTACATATATTTGTATGAATGTATTATAACCCATATTATAATCCATACAAGGTCTATATACAAGTTTGATTTAGCGTCAGAGATTCTCTGACGTAGGTGATTTGTGTTTCCAAATCATCCATGCAAATATTCATATATGTACATATACATATGTATATGGAGAAAAAGAGGGGGCATCTGACTCAGCTTTTGCAAAAGTTGCCAAAGACATGCCTAACAAACAAGAAAAAGCACAAACAAAAATTGAAAACAACACAAATATTCCATTACTAAAAGATTAAGGTACCAACATGCACTTTAGATTTTAAGAGAATCGTCACTCCTTTGGCGTAGTCATCCGATTTACGGAGTCTATTAACCATTCCTCCAGTGTACTGTATCCTATATTGGGGTATTCTATACATATATATCGATTGTTTTTGTACTATATCCAAGTCAAATTTTCAGTATCGTTGTACTGACCCAAAACATATTTCTCAAATTTACTAAAAAGTTTGTAAATTATCAAAAAATCAAGGAGTATCTCCCTCATGCATAGCTCGGTTCTTAAATGGTTCTTTGGTGCTTAGTTTAGGTCACTTTTGTAATGACTTTGTTAAATTAATGCTAAAACAAAATACTGTCACTATGGATTTCCACAGTTTAGACCCTGAACATGAACGAAGAGATATCAATTATAGAAACTTGTATATACTGCTCCAAATTAATACATGTATGGCAGTTCTAACATTTATTGTATACACTATTACATATATGATTTAAGTTATGTATATGATAGTTATGGATACTGGTGTTTTTATTGTAGTTTGTATAAAACATTTTTATTTATTTTGTTCAATAACATCCTACGGGACGTATGCCAAGATGGGCATACCGCTAGTACTATTATGTCATTATCTCTTGAAAAATGCCACGTGGCTGAAGATTTCAGAAGAAGAGTTTATATCAAGTTTTTAGTGTACAAAATGAATTAAATGTGAAATACGAAAGTAACTGGTAAATTTTCACTAGGGCACTGACAACAACATGTCAGGATGGATATTCATGGTTCATTGAAATTAAAGTCGAGATCTAGAGCATATCAAATGGAAGAAACAGTCTATTGATTGCTTAGACACGCCCACTATGAATGCCCCAAGAATATGTCTATATAAGATAGGCACAACGAACATGGACACTGCTACAATCGTCACGGCAAGATCAATACTGACAAGGGAATAGCTGTTGCAATATTGTAAAAGTCGAAAGTAACAGCAATAAGTATTCACCTTTAAACCTTGATAACATATGAGAAATATAAAATTCGAAAGTGATAACCATAATTTTTCATCCCAAACTACTAACAATGTATGATATAATCAATACAAAAATAATATCATTAACCACGCTGGTGCACATTTGTTCCGGTGCATTCCATATTTAAAATCTTTTTGAAAGGTTCAACACGTGAAACCCCAAGTTGGTTATGTATAACAAATTTAGGTTGTCATCGCAATTTACAACATCATACATATCATACGTAGGGTGTCTGGAAGCGATAGAAATATATCAATAAGACGTCAATCAAAGGCCGGATTCTAGATTGTTCAGTTCCTAGAAGAGCAATTATTAGATCTGTATCTACGTAAATAAAGCGCATACAGGGTAACCGGTGCTGTTTTCGGAAGAGTTTCCTGGATTATTATAACACGTTATATACATTGATCTATGCTTATAGACTATTGATATAAATCTTCAATGTTATAGAAATAACATATAATACATAATTCGGTCAGATCCTGACTCCGATGTAGTGCAGTTTCGCGGAAATGTTTGAAATTTCCCCTATATGATACCAATAAATCGCACAACACAAAAAAACCCCAAAAAATAAATAAATAAAAAGTATCAAATTCGTAATGAACTTCTATGGATAAGCAATAACAGTTATATATGTCAAAAACCGCAATCATATACATAGTTAAGTAAGCACCTCCTCTGAGGTGAGTTAATGCACCCAATATCTTTTCGTTCTACATAGTTAATTTCAATATTTACTACCACTGCGTGCACAGATGGATGGACTAAACAATTATTTCACATTTCTGGTGACGTTATCTACATGATGCTCAGCGATGAACTATGTACCGTTGCAACGGACCAACCCGAAATAGCGAGTGACATTCAGCGTACCACGCATACTTGGAAAGAAAACCGGGTTTTCCAATTCAGAGACAGTTGTCCTACAGAGAGACTCCTACCCGGGACCTTTCGGTCACGAGCCGTGCAAGTTATCCACTGAGCTACACCGGTTCCTATCAATGCTTTGTTAATATAGAATTATGATGATACATGACTACTACTCTGAAATACTGTAAGGCCGAGTAATGAAATTTGTATAAGCATTCAAATTTGAGACGAAAGCATTTGTTGGAATTTTGTTTCTTACTGATTTATACTCAAGTTTGTTGAGAGAGATGCAATAAAATATCCATCTACTGTTGTGTAAAAGGATCCATTGAAAGAACACTATCGTGCTTTTGTGAGAAATGCTACCCTATACTAGTTTCCATTACCTCTGCACATACTCCAGCTATAATTAAAATTTACAGTGACAAAAAAACCCGTGAATTATTCTAAAACTAGTGAGTATATGTCCTATGCATTGTTCTGACCATAAGATAGTTTTTTGTTGTTGAAATCAGTTTAGTACTCGTTTTGCATTTTCTTATATTCATTTATTGGATTTCCACAGTTTCTGCCTTGGAATATTACTGAAGAGACCTAAGTCGTTGAAATGCGCATATGGTACAACAAATATCCCCTGTTCTGTATTTATTTTAACCACTAGGCCGGTGCCACTGCTGTTGGACTGATAGTTCTTGAGGGCATCATATGTCTAGTTTTCAGTGCCTTGTACTGACATGAAATATATACTTCAATTTTTCAGTCATCAAATTAAGTAAATTACTCTAAAACTAAGGAGTATCTCCCTCATGCATAGCTCTGTCCTTAAATAGATTCTCTGGTTCACTTTTCGGTCATTTTGGCTTCAACACTGCTCTTTATATTTTTATATATTTTGAGAATTCCAATCATTCGGCCACGAGCATCACTGAAGAGACATAACTTGTCGAAATGCGCATATGGTGCACTTAATTCAAAGGTATATATGTTCTATATTTTTTTCTTATATTTCATTTTATAGTTTTATTACTCCATTCAGAATGATGATTATTTTCCGAGAATCAAAAATCGTGTGGCGCAATGGAGAATGTGTGGCCAAAAGTTGCAGGATCCAGCAACGGTGTCGTGTCTTTCGGATTCAAAACCATGTCAAGGTATCCCTGGCTCGTAAACTATCTCTCACTGCTTCGGGAGCGGACATTGAAGAGGTATAAATTTCTGTGCAATGCATTACATAGATGCCGTTGCGATATACTTGAATTAACCGCTGAGTGACGTAAAACAATATTCAGTCAATCAATCAATAAAACCTGAAAATATGTTTTACGAATTTTGTTTTACAACAAAGATTTGTATATGATGCATGTTACTGCGTACGACAAGTATGAATAACTGGTGCAAAACATTAACATATTATTTAAGATTTTCTCTGATAGAAAGATGCCATAGTTATCGTGTAGTGTTGTGGTGTTCAGAAATCAATCATACCGATGACGTATATAGAAAGACACTGAAGTATCAGGAGATCATGGAATTATTTTCAAATACGAAGTTTATAGGCACTAGCATTAAAATAAGAAAGAAAGAAGGAAATCCACAGTATTATAGGTGATACGAACGATATAAAACATATTCTTGAACATATCAAATCACGGCATGAATGTAGGAAAGTGAAAATGATTTATGAATGAAAATAAATAACCGATAAATTTGCTGTAATGACCACCTATATAAAACAATCTCCTACTTTCAACAATCATCCTTCATTGTTCCTGACTGCACATTGTCTATACAAAATCAACATGTATCATAAGGCCGGCTGATTTACGTGACCGCAGACTTATTGGTAGTCGCTTCAAGGAGATTTGAATCGTATCATTTTTATGTAGTAAAGGGCATCTTAGTGCGTTATATATATTCAGGTTGTGAAATTAATATCTGAAGAAATATTGAACGTAGGAAAGAATCTACAAAAATGCTGTAAGGAAGATTATAACTACAAAATGTAAAATATGAAAGAAACTAGTGTCTCATTATTATGGCACTAACAACAATGGTCCACAGTGGACATTCACGGACCCCTATAACTCAGAGGTGAGACCAGGCGCCCGGGAGGAGTGAGCGTCTCTTGTTTGGTTAGCCACACCCGTCATGAATGTCCTTAAATACAGACGAAATTTATTTAATCCAGTGCTGTATATATGAATGTGAAAAGACACTGTCACAGTCACACGCCATCCGGAAAAAAGGGTATAATAACACTTAAGTCAAAACCCCCGCGGGGAACTTTTTTACGAGCTCCACACTGCAAAGGGAATATGTGTTAGGTTCATGTAAAATATGAAAGTAACTGGTGTCACATGACTATGGTAGTAACAACAATGTACCACAGTGGTACAGTTAAAGTATGTTACGCTTTTAAAGAATTTTGGGAGTTTTCTAATGACTTTTTTTTTCGAAATACACAAACATCATTTCGCGGATAGATTGTATCGGAAACCTACATGAAGTTACTCCTTACCTGCAGATAGTATTTTAGTAGCAATGACAGCTTTTGTCCTGGACCATTCAATTTATTTATCTTGAAATGGATTTTTATTAGGTTTAGAAGAAAGCATGAAGCTAATCGTATCTGACTTAGCCGTATGATGAAATTCATCACGGACAAACAATAAAGACATAGAAAGACATCACAAAATATTCAATTGCAGATAAGGCACCGACTTCGGACAGTCAATTGAATCAATTGAAGAAACGTTAGTTATTTAATTGGTGCGGTTAGGAATCAATTGTCAGCAAGGTTGTTCAATGTCTCAATCTTTTTTTCCATTATTATCTATCAATTCATTTATTTATATTTATTTATTGAGTTATAGTAACTGATTACTTTTTTATAATTTTCAACTATATAGGACATAGAAACAGTATAGGCATGGTTACTGTAATTGTATTTATTCCAGACGATAGCTAAAATAGGCCTTGAACACAAAATCAAAGTTGTTTGAAGCTTTGTCTGCTGCCACTTACACAATATTGTTGTTAATCCCTATCTTGTCCCGTCCAGTTTTTCCTGCCCGAGGACGGTCATATTTCGTCGTATTTAGTCAATTACCTTTTTAATACATATTTAACCGTCCATGTACATTTAATTCTATAACTCGAAGTATTTTCGTTAATAGTACTGTCCGCCATGTTTGTTTGCGTACGGTATGACGTCATATATAAGTATAACGTCACGCAACTGGAAATAGTCCCCGGGCTGATATGAAGTTTGCGGGCATTTATGGCTCTATATCAGCCCGGAAACTTTCTATACAACCTATTGATAAAATTTTCAAAATAAATAATATGAAATACTATTTACATATTTAATCCCTTTCAACAACAAGTCCTATAGACAAACAAAACTTAGGAAGAAAAGATAGAAAGAAGTGGAAGCTGTAATTAGTTTCTATATCATTTTCATTATTTTATCACAATAAGTTTTAAGTGAATGTTTCGTGCAAATACCGAATAAAATCTTAATAATAAGCCGAACACGTATTTCAAATTAGCAAAACTCTGATGTAAGTAATTCATGTGTTTAACAATTTATACTTTTGTTTGGATATCTTATACATCTCATTAAAACCAATAAGGTTCATCAGACATTCCTTGAATAATACAAACTAGCTATAACATTGTGTAAACATGTCACGAATCATGCACTAGACAAATATCTCGAGGGACTCCTTCAAAGAAGAGTCGCAAAATCCTTCAACAAAACAAATAATTCTCTTTTTCGTTTTTTGTCCATCAAACGGAGATAAATATTCATGTCGCGTGTGTACATCCAAACGAGTACTTTTATATCAAAAAGATATATCTTCAGTTGAATAACAGAATTACCAAGTACACTTCCAAGTTCATAATAGACAATTTTAGGCGCAGTAGACGTATTGATTTTATATTACAATTATTATTATTAGATTATTCTATTTTTAAGACAATGACCCAATATTTTTTTCTAGTAAGAATCTTTGCATTACACGGGTATTAACAGTCTCGAGTTCTGTTAACGGTGTCTAAATAATCCAAATGTGTATTCTTTAAAGTAGAGTTCATTAAACGAATTACTTTTCCATAACGACGTTAATCTGTATCTCTGTGCAATATTTAGAAGGATTTTAAAATCTAAAACTGTCAGTTGATGTTGAAACCAGCCAATTATCATCAAAACGGTATTATCGGTTTATGGTTTTATTAATAGTATATCAAATACAATAAGCTAGTCCTAAATTCCTTGATTAGATCAACACCTCGTATAGGAATTGCAACACAAGAGAATGCTGAATAGCAATGACATCATTATATCTGTAATCGCCTTTTTCATTGAACAGAATAAAACTAGATTGTTGTATGTTCGTAACAGTTTTATTTGACGTAGTATGAAAAAGGCAACTGATAAATGCATGCGTGTTAAAGCTTAAAGATGAAAGATAAATGTTACATGTTATCATTGATTTGGATAAAGGTTGATTTTATCAACATATAAAGTCATAACTTAATTTTGCCGGTGAACACTTTTATTTATCCCACTTCGCTTTTTAGGTTATAAAGACATAATAAATACAAAGAAGATCTCTTATGTAATATGTATATTTTTAATTTTACCATATGACAAAATAAGTGAGCAGTATTCTACTGAAAGATTTTCTGATGAATACAGTGGATGAGTCCTGTAGCATCATATACTACTGATGAAAATTAAAATTTAAAAAAAAATGAAAGTTTTTTTTTATTTTACAACGATTAAGAAACAATTAAACAACTTATTTAGATATTGCTCGTTGGCAAGGATCTTGACGTAAGGGTGTCGTTTGTGTGGGAGGAAACAGGAGTACCCGGAGAAAACCCACGAAACCGGGTTGGCGACAGCCCACCATCTCACGTACCACACCGGGAATCGAACCCGGGTTGCATTGGTGAGAAGCGAGCGCGCTACCAACTGCGCTACCTGACCCCCTGATGGTGAAAATTAAGAAAAAAAGTAAACAGGCAAATAAATAAAATCTACCATAGGAAGGAACAACTAGGGATCTCTGAGTCAGAGAAATCTTTACCTGCGATTATTAATTCAGAACGATATAACAAGAAAAGGAACTGGTGATGAAGAAATCCAGAAAGAAACATCAGGGGTTTTTGCATCATATTATAGGCAAACATAGCAGTAAGTAAAAATGTTCTATTGTTTTTAATCATTTGGGTATGTCATCTTTGTCATGGCTATTGGAACTGTGCATATGTTTCACTATGATTTACCAAGGTCCAAGTCAAATTGACAAATGTTTGCAAAAGAAAAAACCTTAAAAGCAAAAACCAAAAAAAAAAAAAAAAAAAAAATTGGTGTTACTTTCTACCAGTGTAATAAATGAAGAGATGGGTAAAGAGACTCGGATGAAAATTTTAGACAGTAAACCTCCTTTCGTCGCCGTAATTGACAATGTTTATGATTATATTTTACAGTTGTTTAAGATATTTCATCGACGTCCGGGACCTCTGGGAAATCAGTATCATTTTAAAGTCTAGTATATGCTTTTCAATTAATGAGTTTCTTAATGATACGAGACAAATCTTAATGACACAGGCAAGTTACGTTGCCGAAAACAATAAGCGTGATAAGAATTCTTGGAATTGCTTTGGAGACATATTAAGATGTTCGTATATTTTAAAAACTCTGTAATGAAAGAAATATGAAATAGTCGATATCTATTTTCCAAAATATATTTTTATGAAAAATTGCGACAAAGCTATCAATATGAATGCTTTTCGTTTTTTTTTTTCATAAGGTATATAGTCTTGTAATAATACAGTGGTCACTTGTAGTAGAAAAACCCTTGTTTTAGATAAAATCACTATATCACTAAATACATTATAATGATTGTTTCCTTCTTTCCATTTTGCCTATGTTGTTTTCATTGTTAGAATTGACATTATAATCTTGAAGGCATACAGCGAAGGCAGAAGTTGAAAATCGCTCCGCAATCTGGATATCAGTCGCTTCACGCGTGTTGTAGCTATTACAGTCAGTGAGTTTAAGGACTTGCATATTTGTAGCAAACAACAAAGTGACAACTTACTTTATGTATAGGAATTACAATGAGTAATCAGAGAAGACCAGGGACTTATTTCCATTTAAACAATATATAAGTATGCTTGCTTCAAAGAATGTCTTGCTAAAGAAAAATATATTAAGGCAGCTCAGATTCAGGGACAACTCGTGTTTTATCGTTGACTTTTACATACTGGTTAATTGAACATACAACAGAGTTCTTGAAATCTTTCGGACCTACCGGAAAAACCGATTATAAATGAGAATGTTCGACATGTTTGTTTGCTCATTACGTCGGTCATTGTGACCGGATAACTCTCCAAGTGCAAAATGCGCTTTTGCAGTTCCGATTCCGATAAAATCTTGCCTAAATCTTATTCTGTTGAGTGTTTGGAATATGTATGACCCCGAATACAACAACCATGGCTTTATAGCCCATAAAATTTGTCGAAGGCACAATGTCAGTCTGAGACGGAGGTGAAAGAAACAGATCAAAAAGTTGAAGATCGAGTAGTTGCCCAGGAGTAGAACACTGTAAAAAATGCTTATGAATATGAAAATGGTGCCACTGATCAAGGACCTTTGAATAATGCGACTAAAGATGAGATGCTTACATAATCAGTTCATCTTATGTTCTTTTGCAGTACTGTTGATAACCTACATTCGAGTGTTACCGATTCAAAATCATTCCATAATTTGGATCCCTCGGGAAATAAATTTTTTGTCTTTAATCCTTCCTTAAGCTTAGTTTGAGTTGTCTGTGCCGGATAAAAAGCGATAATAATAATGCCAAAGTTTTTGTTGCGTGACTCAAAAATGAAATATTCTATACAAAGAACTGGAAATAATTACCACAGTGACGGAAGAAATACGGTCAAAATATACCACAGAACATTTTCAGTTGTAGTAGAGAGCTCATTACGTAATCAGGAGGTCGAAAAAAATAAAGTTTATGAAACTGTGAATATTTGTTTAAAGCATAATTACAGAAAATTAATTGTCTGTAAATAATTCTGTAAAAGAAATGCAGTGAAAAATGACACTGTGGATATGTATAGCCCATTTGTTGTTTTTTTTTTAAGAAGTATATGATAAGAATTTTCCAACTATTAGAAAATCGCTACGCCCATTTCGAAGCGATGTCACAAATTATCCATGCTTGATAGGGGCTAAAATAACTTAAATGTACTCTAACAGTTTAAAAATTTGAAGGTTAATAATATTCAATGACATGAATGTGAAAAAGCTATAATATCGCATATTCAAGACAGTTGTTGTTAAATAGTGAGAAGAAGGCAGTGAGTGGAACAAGGATTATTGAACAGAGAGAAGATCAAGCGCCCAAGAATTGCAAGGAGCAACTACATCTAAACAGAAGACAAATCAACTAATGTTTCAGGAGCATTTATGAAATCACAAAAGATAATTAGGGTTCGTTATTAGCAACACATATTTCAAGTGTAGAAACCGTCGAAAAGTGTTGCACTCTGTTTGCAACACGCATTCTGATTGGTTAAAAGTTTCAAAAAGTGCAAGGGTATACATGTTTCACTGCAGGTTTTGACATGACGTCGCACGCCTTGGCAACATCATTGACGACAAAATGAGTGAATGTAAGCCTTTTTTTAGGTCAAAACATTAGAATAGGGTTACCATGCTAGTGTTGTACAAAAACTGGCCGGGTGTCGGCGAATATACGGTTGTGCAAAACTTCAAAAGACAAAAATGTAGCAGCATTTTGTAGTATCATTTTGCCACCTATCTGTCAACGTTCTATCATTTTCATAATTTCATGTAAATGTATAGTTATTCGTAGGTTTATCTGCTAATATCACGATAAAAAAACGAAATTATATTAAAAGAGAGATAAACTCCTTCATTACTGTATACATAAAATAGCCCTACTACCTTACAATAATGAATTGTCCCAACAGGTGCAACTATTTAAAACTTAGTGATCCATGAAATTACCTCAACATCCGAATGCTAATGAATCTAAATAAAATATAAATCAATGCAAATGAATGTTTTATAAGCAAAACATGGGCATCCATCTAAGTCATAAATATACGAGACTCTTTCACTTTCGTAATGATCACTAGAATTTCCTACCCCTGAGCAAGATTTTTCTAACAGGTTAGCTGGTATGTGTTGCCAAAACAATGTTAAAGATCTTATATGTTTCAACTTCGATGAACCCATTTCTTACATGTTCATCCGCGTCGTGTTGGCGACCGCACCAATGATGATTATTATTATTAAAACTGTCATGAGCTTTGCGTCATGCAGAAGCCGGCATTCTATCTACTAATCTTTATATTGGATTTATATGTGCTGGCTTTTCATGCTTAAGCTGTGTGGATCGGTATCAACAACAGCAGACACCTGAAAATATGGCGTATCGAACCAGGTTGGACCAAGAGATATTCCTGTTTTAAACCGGTCTTGCCAGTCACTCTACCACTTGAGTGCAGATGCAGTTTATTTCTGTGGTAAACGCCCAGAATGCAGTTATATCAAAAACTTGAAGTATTTTTATTGCAACGATGACATTTGATGTTTCGAATTGCAGATTTTATCCATGACTTCATAAATATTGCTATTGAACCGCTGCACAGCTTTCTTGGGATGCAGAAATTGTGATTGTGACAATGGCTTAGAATTGAAAATTGAATGCATTCACTTCCTTATATTTTCACATATTCGATGCCCTTATCTGTGCACTCATATAAACTACAGTTTTGATTTATACTGTTACCACTTGTTCTGACTAAGAGTCATAGTAACTAAAAAAAACTTGTAGCATTGTGACGGGTCAGCAGGCAATGCTTATCCCTCAATGGCACCTGATCTAACCTCTCTTTCTTCCTAGGGTCCATTGTGGACACATAAAGGAGACAACACGAAGTCAAATTTTCTTATTTAAAGCATGAAATGTTGTTTAACTGAAATTCTGGCGTTGGAGATGCACGTGTATATACGTATTATGTTAAAAAGGAATCTTTTACAAAGCCATTGTATATAAATGTGTGTTTTTGAAAAACAACAGAGAGGCCAAATAAACGTAGCAATCAAGAACAAGAGCCGAGTCCGAACCCAGAAACGTGCGACATAACTAACCTGTGCTATAAATAAAATAAAATACACTAACTTCTCCATTATCAAACCAAATTTACCAAATGGAATACGTGAAATAATGAATTCTCAATCGCAATGCAACCGGTACAGGGCGACTACAGGAAACTGTAACGATCGCAATCATGTGCTGCTTTGCTGTTTTTATAAATTTATTTAAGAAACTTTGATAAAAGGATAAAAAGTTCTTTTCAGATCCTCAAATACATCGAAAACACTTTTATCACACCATTACGATGAATCATTACCAGGTGGCCATCCAATAAATTGATAAATGTCATATTTTCAGGATATTATAATCTTTATAAGCTTTCATAGCATCATTATAGTCTTCAAACCATTAGGCAATAACAAACTGACAGGGAAAAAACCTATAACGTAAATTGTTCTGATGGATAGCATTATCAGTTATTTTTACAATCTTGAATACAGATTATCCTTATTGAAAAATGTAAAAATGAAAGATTCATCAGAATACCGTGTGTTTTTCATTACTTAACATATTTCTGAATATTTATACCTAATTACTCATGCTTATTAACGAAATATTTTTATGTACTTAGGGCACACTTCTTTTTTTGTCAAATTATATTCAGAACAGAAATTTTTATTTAGTTCGGATGCCGACTCGAAGAAATTTGTTCTTTACATTGCATTGAGAATGATCTTTGCCTGTATTCTTATTTCTCTTTTAATTACGTAGGTAAAGATGATGGGTAAATCCAAATCATAAGTCCGAAAATCATGAAAACAGAGGACATACAAAATCAGTGAAAATGAAAACAAAGTGGAAAATAACATAATATGTCTACTTGAAGAGCATGTGTGAACCCCTATGATGGAATGAGATCAGGTGCCCGGGGAGAGTGAGCATCTCTTGCTTTCTAGCAACACCCGTCACATATACCAATGTATGTTAATTCAAAGAGGGTATGAAAATTAAAAGCGAATGTAGTTTTAAACTAAAGTATAAAGCTTTAGTACTTTATCCTCCAAAAGGATATCGTTTCCGATAAATAAATAAAGCTGCACTCAAATGCCACAAATTTTAGGGCACATCATTTTATTTAAAGTGTAAATCACATTTAATGTGAACAAATCTACTGTTAAAGAATATGATAAAAAAAAGGATATCCTGTTTTTCTATCATTCAAAATTCATTTATTTATATATATATTTATTCATTTATTATTGTCATTTATTAATATATTCGTATATGTATTGTTTTCATTCGTGTTTACTGTACACCTCTAAGGCGGCAATTTCTCGTACTGCTGAGCAATTTGTCATTTTGCCTGTTTAAAGCAATAGAAATACGGAAATCAATGATTTTAAGTCACTGTGGCATTAACATTGAGTTAATGGATTCTTGGAATCAGGGATCAGTTCTAAACTTTAACCACTGGCTAAGCTATCCAATGGTGAAATTTCATCTAACTATCTCTTTCAAGTGAGAAGTCTTAAAGCCATCGCCTGTGTACTTTAGCATGGGAAACGAATTTTGTAATGTAATTTTACAAATTTACACGGAAATTGTATAAATCAAATTAAGTGCCTTTCAAACTTTAACCACTGGTTTGCTTAGCAAGTGGTTTATGTTTCCAAACTGGCTCCAGGTTGTCAGGAAGATCATCTCCTTTTCAGTTAAATACATCTGCCGTGAATGCCCATGCAATTCATACAATACACGACTATTTCAACACTGTTGCAATAGTGGAAAAATACAATGTAAGAAGTGTTATACTGTCACGCAGAAAAGAGGGTTACCATGAACACTTAATATGGAATCTTTATGAAATCCATATGAAAAATTAGGCAATTTTATTGAAGAAATTACCTGACATCGACAATGTACTCAATTCAAAATCAATAACAAAACCGAAAAATAAAAAAAGACAAATCCAAATAACAAAAAACAAAACAAAAAAGTCCAAACAAACAACCCCCCCCCAAATTAAAATCACCAAATACTAAAACAAAATAATCTTTACAAAACCCCAAAACAACAACACCCCTCCCCCAATTATTATTATAACTCACTTTGACTGTCTTAGATAAAGTTTCTACATGCAGAACAATCGTTGAAATGAATATGGATGCTATAATTTCAGTAATAAGATGCAAATCCGATATTTCTAGAAACTATGTTTGCATCTCTGTAAAGAGCAAGTAGCACTCTGGATTGTCATGTATACGTTAATATGTCAAACATACGATTCTTCTCAATATGTTGAACCTTCAATGCACTGTAATTCTGAAAATAAGATAAAAGATTACTCTATGAACTTTACATTTCGCAATATATAATAACAGATAATATGCAAATACCTTCCAATTTGCTAAGCTTCGAGGAGAATTGCTAAGATTCTCTCGATGCTGAAGCAACAGTTTTACCGAGGACACATCCATCGAGATTAAGAACTAGTTATTCGTTATTTGTTGCATTTGCGCTGCACTTTGTATATCAGTTTAGTGGTCCCTTTGTCATTCATATTGTAACCTTTAAAGGAAACAAAAATGAATATACAGGTAAATAGTTAATGTACCTTTACAGCAATATCAAACATAAAAAGTAAAATAAAAGTAATAATAGTAAATGTTTTCATAATGTCAAAAAATTATATAAAGCAAGCTGTATTTATGAAACACGAATGCCCCCTGTTGCAACTTTGTCAGTATAAGCTATTCTGTTCGATACTTTTGCTCGATACGATGTTCGATTCAAAATTCCAAATTTCGGTTCGGTTAAAAAAAATTACGGTATTGGCATTATATAAATACGTCAACTTCCAAAACAGCTATGGCAGACGAATCCGTGACAGTGAATGATACGATCCTGAAAGATACGGCTTCAGAGAGCAACAACAATGTTGTCAGAATTAGGGATCCTCCTGCAAGTTACAGGAGTGGACCTTCTATAGATTAACAGACAAGAATAGTACTATGTAGAGTCAATTTAAACTGTTTTGTATTTGTATCATGAATTCATGATGATTTGTGTTTTGTGATTTCACTCAAATGTTGTGTTATATTTCATACAGGCGGTATGTAACTAAAGTTTTTGCAAAGTTTTTATGATTGATTCAGATTGAATTTGGTAATTAATAAACATGGTTATTGTAGCAAAAAGGTTTGGATACTGATGGTGACACCATGGTATACTGAATACATTGCCCATGGCAAGTTAAAGATGTAATGGAGGTCTGTACTTAAATTCTTCAGTCATCTTGGTTTAATACATACAGATACATGGCTTTTTTCTTATGTATAAAATTGCTCTCGGGCCTCTTATATGGATCATATACTACATGACATAGGTGCATCCCTGTAGATCAGATGCTCTGGAGGGGTAAGCTTCTCTTGCTTTGTTTGCCACATCGGTAATTACTTAAACATTTTGACGATTAAAAATGTGATTATTCATAGCTGGCAAATACAATGAAGTGAAATGTAGAAATCTGTTTAGTCTGTATTTTAAGATTGTAGTTTTATAACCTATATAATAGTTAACTCACCAACATCACATCATTCCGCTATCTGTGCGAAATGCAAATCATCACTGAAGATACATATGACGCACAAATTTTCCACCAGTATATATGTTCCGATTCTCATTACAATCACTAGATCGATTACGCTGCTAGTGGATAGATATTCCTCTAGGGACAAATCCAGTTTTCAGTGTTTCTATATTGATCCGAAATATATACTTTCAATTAACTTTCACAAAAAGTGTAAATCAAACACCCCCCCCCCCCCCCCCCCCCCCCCCCCCGTAAAAAGAAGGGAGTATCTCCCTCATGAGATTGTATGGCTACTTTGGCTGTTATTCTAGGTCAGTTTAGTAACCGACATGCTCGTCATTTATTTACACTCTGGATTTTCAGTGTCCGTCTAGAGTATTATTGAAGAGACATAAATTGTCGAAATGCTCATATGGTGCATTTAATTTACACACGTACATGTGTTCTGACCCAAGCAGCTTTAATATTACGTCAACAGTTTCAGCACTTCTCACCTAAATGTAATTTATTTGTGAGATTCATTCTTTAAGTTCAGATATTAAAAATCTTAATTAAACAAATATATCAGAGCAGATTTTCGTTTTTGTTCTTTTATTTACATCGGACTAAACTTATTCCGATATAATTCCAGATCAAATTGCGATGATAATATTCGAGCTTCATAATGCTGACGACTTATTCATTCATTATGTATTTTGTCCGTATCAAGGAATGAAAAGGTATTATGTAAAAATGAAAACTTCTATTGGCCTACATCCAACATATTTTCACCATACACTTAAAATATTTTTAAAATGCATAGTGTGTAAGGACCAGAAGGCGGCTTCGCTTAGTTTACAAACCATACCGAATATCACGTCACGGAGACGTGTGGCTATAATAAGCCCCTGTGCGGTTAATACAGACTATATAGTTCGTATATACACATTAATCAGAACCTGCTATGTAAAGGATGTGATTTCACCAAAATAAGTTTTAAAATATCTAATCTTTATTAATTCGATCTGCAGACATGGTAAACGTCAAAATATGGGTTCTCACTATCACCTAATACTTAAAAAGTAAAGGTAAGAAACACTTGTTTTCAGAGTCTCTCCATTCCCCCTTCCCACTAGTCCCCCATCAGGGTTTTGCCCTGGACCCAAACTCCTGGTTCGGATAAGAACTCACGACAACCCCTTTCAAATATACGTATTTGCTTCAATATGGGTATAGAAATGCGCATCTGGTGCCCAAAATGTAAAGGTATATATGTTCTATATTTATTATAAGCACTAGGCCGGTGTCACTGCTGGTGGACTGATAGTCCTCGAGGGTATCATAGATTTTAATGCTTTTGTGCTGACGCTCTAGTTCTCAGTGCTTTTGTACTTACATGAAATATATACTTAAAATTTTCAGTCATGAAATTATGTTAATCTCTCTAAAACTATGGAGTATCTCCCTCATGCATAGTTCTGTGCTTAGACTGATTCAAATATTTATATTTCATGAGAATTCCAATATTTCGACCACGAGCATCCCTGAAGAGACATAAGTTGTCGAAATGCGCATCTGGTGCACAAAATTAAAAGGTATATATTTTTTATATTTATTCTATACTGATATTCAACAGTGTTTGGTTGGAAACATTATGTATACATAGGGTGGGCTTACTCCTCCGGGCACCTGCTCTCATCTCAATTTATATTGAGGTTGTCATTTGTCCGAGTATGATACTATACACGATATTGTACTTATATTCCATAGACTCCGGTAATGGTTAACCTTTCGGTACTTCTTAGTTGTATATTTATACTGTTGGAGACCAGTGAGTTTCTTACTCCTTTAACTCCAGGATCACCCCCCCCCCTTCCCCAAATCTGAATTAATTATAAGATGTACATGTATTCATTAATTAACAAGCAAACACATACTGTGACATTCAGGGTTGACTGTCTCATCCAATGGATGAATCAGGAGATACGAGGAGAACATTATAAACTATCAGTGAATATTTCTCTCTAACGACAAGCATCGGGCATTAGTTTGATCATTATGTTTTGTACTGAGTAACACGTGAATTAAAAAGTACCCAATAGATGTATTTGAACTTGGTACAAAATGTTTACTGGCTTTGTACAACAACAACTGGCAATATTTCACTCATATGTAATAAAGAGTGTTTGGGAACAACATGCTTAGTGCAAATTGAAAACAGTCGTAATAGTATTAGAGGTAAAGAATGAAATATGCATTTCATTACAATTTAAACTTTCTATGACACTGTGACCTTAACCTTCCTGCTGACTGATAACAAAGAAATAATAAAGGAAACGTTTAATTCACACGGGAACGAGTTTTATAGTATTTGTTCAATTACTATTACATAGAATGCTCCTTTGTTTCTCCGTTTATTCCAGCAGCCAATTTCTATACGATATACGCAAGGTAATAGTTGTTTATTTGTTCGTAGAGTAAAGCCAGATGTTGAGTAAAGCCTCTTTAAACTTACATAGTCAAGTAAATTTTAAATATTATATCTATCCAATCCAATCTAATTGAAATCAGACCTCTCATTCGTTCCCTCTTACTGATAAGTCGTGATTATCAGAAACGACGAGCCAAGTAGAGATTTGGTTTTGGAATTCAATCATTCTACTGTCTTATATTCTATTCGTATACTCTCATTATCACCAGCTGATCATTTTTTCTTTCTTTTTTTCTTTTCCATATATATATATGTATGTGTGTGTGTGGAAAGGAAAAAGAGAGTTATCGAAATGTAAGCCAGTTGAGACCATTGATAAAGAAATCACTACATCATAAAAACTTCGTAAGCTTATGGCGACTTATGGCCAAGTAGATACACAGAATCATACCGTGAGCAGGATTTGTCTTTCGTATAGCAAGTTTTGGTTACCAGATAAATATAATAAGACTGTATTGTCCTACAAATTACAATTAAGAGACTTGCTGAACAGTCAATGATACGAGTAACATGGACGGTCTATAACCTTTTCGCCGAATACATGTGATTCTCGTTATTTGTACAGAGTCATAGCTTCATTTTGTCTGATGACACCAATGTTCATGTGCACGCAAAGATCCTTATTTATGAATTTTAGTTATTTCCCGGATATGATTACCCTGTTCTTTAACTTTTACGTCATCATCGCACTTATATGGTGACCGTATTTGCAAGATATAATGAACAAAAATTTGCTCTTTACAAACGGATCTACCAAAGCAGTTTGGAGTTGTTTACATGCCACTCTACTGTGACAGAATTCATTATTTCATCGTTTCATCCGAAAGACAGAATATTGACGAACCAAAGGCGGAAGTCGAAAATGAGACGTGTTGACATGCACCTGACTGCCTGATTTTTTTTTTCCATTGTCGTATTAACCTTTACACTACGCCCTTGACACTATCAACTTTTACTTTAAAAAAAGAGATAGATCAATTACTCACCATCAAACTGATTAAGCTATTCTTCGTGATAAAATCATTCGAATAACAATATGACAGGTGGAGTATATGCTAGATGCTAAAACCGTCATTGAACGCAGCAGATGTTTGTGAGTTATTTCAAAAGAGAATTCATCTGAGTAATCTGAAATTCCATCTCGTATGCCATTACACATGTGCAACATATTTTTGTCGGTGCCAATTGCACCACTGATTATGTAAATATAAACATGCTTTGACCTTTATGAATTTAAGCAGAAACCTGACAGTATAATTACCTATTGATAGATTTAGATTTGTGTTTGTGTGCCAATTAAGGTTCAATCAGGAAACAAAAAAGAAAATATTTTCAAACACATTTAAACTCCGTATTGAGAGACACACGATAAATGCTTTTGTGTGTATGAATTTCATATTAATTGTAATGTACATGTATACACTTTTAAAATATTAATGCAAAAGAGTACTAATGAATGTCCCATATTCGAATTCAATATTTCGAATTTATACATTATTATAGTAATTCTTTTTCGACCCACCGCTTTATACCACGAAAAGAACGAAAAACCTTCATTAACCAGTACACATATCTGATACACAAATTAAAATGGGATATCTATGTTCTTGAAATATACTGTGTAGAAGTAAATTAAAATACCTTTACAAAATTTACAAAAAAGGAAAATAAAAGACCAGAATATCAATGAAATGCACTCGTATAATCTGCTAAATTTCAAGTTTTAATAGTAATATATGTTTAAAAAGTTAACAAATATATCTCATAACTCTTATCCTTGGATCTTAGAAAGTAATAGAATGTTTTCTCAATGAAAGTATCCTTTTTAGGAGTACTGTTTTAAAATTAACCGAAACCAACATGACATATGACATAACACTCAAACATTACAAAAATCAAAGAAAACATCAGAAAATGTACGAAAACAACAGAGGTAAAAGAAAATTAAACAAGCGTCAAAAACGTTGGAATGGAAGCTACTTAAAGGTGGCTCGAAGTACTTTATATTATCTAGATTCACCATATACCTTCATCGTTCTTCGGGATGAATACTTTAAAGTTTATTATTACATACGTGTAGTACACCATTATTTTTATCTAAAATCTGCAACAAATAAGAATATTTTTGTATTTCATTTCTTCACATGCACATTCATTTCATTTAGATCAATTTGAATACCAAAAGGCATAACATTATTAAATTCCTACCATGAGGAAATAAAAATAAATACCTTAAAATGTGCAAAAAGTCCGAAAAGTCGTCAAAAACGTTCACACGTTCATTTCAGGATGGAACCAAATCAACAATAATTCTGAGAGCACCTATCTTAAATCATACTGTTGCATTTGTTCGTTAATCTGTGAAACAGGTCCGGAAAAAAAAGCAAGAGGGAACTATGTTGATCCACCCTGGATCCATCCCTGACGGATGAAGAAAAAAACGCAACAACTTTCATAGGGGATCTTGAATACTGTATCCCTACTTATATTCATCAAAATCCCTCTAGCAGTTCTGACGAAGAATTAGAAAGCATGAAAAATTACATCGGAAGGACAGACGGAAGTACATAGGACAGACAGTTATCACAATAGCTCACCCGAGACTTACGATCAATCGAGCTTTATACAGTAAGTATGGGAGAAGATAAAACCCGAATTTGTTGAAATAAAAGCAGGAAACCATAACAAATTAGCAAAAAAAAAAAACTATTAGATAAAAATATTGAATGGTACTTATTTTCGTTCAAGTACTTTGTGTGTGTCTGTGTAAATTGTACATGTATATGTGTATCTGGATTGATTGATTGGCTTATTGATTGATTATATTGTTTAACGTCACTCGGTCAAACAAAATTAGAAAATGACTTCGTTGAATTATGCTTCAATATTTACCCCCGCTCCATTTAGGATTCTTTAAGGTTAAACTTCATCAACTGTAGCCTCTTAGTTCTTTTTCAGTCCGGTTTCTATTCCATTTCCGATTTCTATTTTCGAGATGATAATTCCGAAACGGGTGGCAATACCAAAGTGGCCATGTCTAGGTAAATTGTTTCACAATAATGAATAAGCAATACGAAATGAACATATAATTACAAGTAGCAGTTCCTGTAAAGCATAGGAGCATTTCATTAACGAATGTCTCTTCTGTTTAAATAAGTCTAAAATTGGAATAAATAAACAACAAAACAATCGAATGTCCACAACTTTTTGGCCACGTGGCCTTTATCAAGTGGGAAATATTGAAATATTTTCAATATCTCCCACTTGATAAAGGCCACGCGGCCGAAAATTTGTGGACATTAGAGAGTTTTTTGTTTATTTATTACTACTTCCCTAGGGAGGACTTTCATATAATTAAATAGTCCAAAATATTCAAAACGCAGACAAGGAACTAAATATGCCTAATACAAAACTACAAAGTGTATGTGAAAGTGAAAAAGGTTTAAAATAACATTTGATTGTATGAATTATCTATTTATCAATTCAATTTACATATTTATGTGGGTGACTTCTGACTATATATTTCAGATCACTACCAGACGTCAGATGCCCTGCGGAACTGAAAATCTACTAGCATTAGTGTCCAGATGTATCAATAGCTGGGCCTCAGATGCCCTGCGGAACTGAAAATATACTAGCATTGGTGTCTGCCCAGACGTATCAATAACTATGCAATTATATGTCAGAATTAATTCATCACACCATAACATTTAAAGGGCTAGCATTAGTAACAAAAGTGCGAAGGCCTCGAAATTAAAGGCTTTTTCAAAATAAAAATTTCAAGATTTTATTTTCCTAATTTACTGAAATAAGACTTATAATTTCATTTACTAACAAGGAATAGTAAAAAAAAAACATTGTTATCCATGTGCTACAGGACGATGAAGTATCGCATGATAGAAGAAAATGTCAAAAATCAACGAAATTTTTAGTTTGACAAGGAAAATTTTAATTGGCCCCATGAATGTTCATTGACAAAATTTCGCATATTTGTGAGAAATAAAGAATTCAATCATGCTACAAAATATTTTGAATGAACACTTGTGGGACCAACTTTGAAATAAAACTTTTTAGAAATATCGCGTTTAAGATTCTCCGGAATTGCATTGTGCATTATTTTTCTTTTTAATATTTCCAGCGTAAATGATGACCAAAGCATAGTAAACGTTTTTCCCATAGGGTCCCATGATAAATTACCAAACTTTCAGTAAGATTGACACAGCTTTCCGCATCTTGTATAATCTTTGTATATTCCATATATCAAAACGTTTGCTATACCCTCCTCTGTCAGAATTTGAACAGTTTACTATAGATCATCGGCATTGATTTCGAAAACCTCTTGCTGGATAGGGGTCAACACCCCCCACCCCACCCCACCCCCGCAAAAAAAATTGCCAGTTTTAAATTTCAAATGTAAAGAACTTTTGTTTTAGGTCATGACATCTTTATTTTAGCGAAATGATGTTAATATTTGTGATTTTACTGCAAAAGTAGTCTTTTTATTTATGGATTGATCACAAATAATTTCAGAGCCCCTGATTCATTGAAATGATAGTCCCTCTTTACCTTCTGCCTATCAGCCAATCATGTCTCGTTAATAACCATTTTTTGACGTATATAAGATCATAGATTATAGGGTGTTTTATTATTATTATAATTATTCCCTCGCAA
This sequence comes from Pteria penguin, assembly GCA_035048485.1. Lineage (NCBI taxonomy): Eukaryota > Metazoa > Mollusca > Bivalvia > Pterioida > Pteriidae > Pteria > Pteria penguin. The sequence continues at coordinate 36,413,250 of CM068589.1, read as the reverse complement.
GAGCGTTGCAATGAGGATTATTGTAATGATACCGTCGTGGTTGCGTGCATGTGTCTAAAACAAAACCTCGTAGATACCCTAGTTTTGGCCGCAATGGGATGATTCGTAATATATTAGTTAAATATAATAAGAGAAAGATCCCTATTGATTTTGAGGTTAAAGGATTAAAGGTAAAGATCACCAAAGGTCATCATAGAAAAACCATATAGACACTTTAGAAGTCACAATTTTGGCCCTATTAGGTTCATACTTCACATATGGCTTAAGGAACTTGGGAGTCAACAGGGCAAAGGTCAGGGTCAGTGTAGTACCATGAATTTTGCTGTCATATGAGGGGATGCTGCGCTTGGCATTGATATCGTTCCTGTTGTTTCCTTTGTAGATTACAAAAAATCATTGCCAAAATTCCACTGCCAATCCGCTTATTTTTTTCTGAGATTGTTATATTACACGAGAGTTGTCATGTAATCTTCTGTAGTAAAAATTGCATACGTTAAACTCAGAATATTTATGAATACATATCTTGACCCCTATGATCTCACTTTCACTTTTTACCGATTATTTCCTGAAATCCATGATTTTACATTAACAAGGGCAACACAAAGAATACGTCGATCATATAATCATATATTATTTCAAACGCAACAGATATCTAAATATACATATCTTAAAAAGATTAAATCAATCAAATGCACTGTGACCTTTGAGGTATGACCCTTGTCATGGTCATGTCACAACATTGAGACATGGGCAACAGTTCTGTGAAATATTATTCAAATCGATGAAGGCTGTAAAAAGTTATGACCCAGACGAGTTCTATCCATCTAATATATTGTGACCTTGACCTTGGAGGTATAACCTTGGCTCAAGGTCATAGCACACCATCTTCCTATAATGTTCATTTCTACCAACTATGAAGTTAATCCAACAGGATATGTAGAAACTATGTCTCAGACAAAGTGTTACCTTGATTGGATTCAAAAATCTTATTTTTCATCCAAATTCAAACTTTTGCCCTCAAATTTATAAAACATGAGAAATACAGCAAGAAAATTTCCTCAAATAACTAAATTCAACATTTTCTATCAGAAAAAAAATATCAAAAAGTTGTTTTCAAAGTGGGTCAAAATTAAGCCCTTACTGACCCTAGTCCTTTCTAGTTTTGCAATTTCTGTGCTCACAATGAACAAATTATGTGCACTCTCCTAACTCAGTTTGAGTGTCTTCAGATGTGATAAATATAAAGCATTTATTGCACATATCCATCTCTATGTCACAGCTGAATATATTCTATCGATATTCCATTATCTCACCATCTGATAACACAACCCTCCTCGTAGAGCAGCAGCTGTTAGGGTCGGTCCCATCCACCGTGTTCGAAATGAGCCAAACAAACTTCAATCGAACACTCTGCAGTTTAGATTTACTGAAATCCATTTCTTGTTATCTTCTTTCAATGTTTTCATTTATAACAAATTAACGTTTCTAAAATGCATTTATTTGAAATAAACGAGTATTAGAACAACATGGTGAGTAGTGTTAAAGTATCAATTCGATCATTTGATAGCCATTTAAATAATTACCGAAATACATTATGAATAATATGAAAGGAGGTGAAGTGAACTCTTTGATGTTCTGCAATGTGTCTAAACTATGCTATTCCAATGCAGAAAAATTAAACGGTACCAGATGGATAAATGGATAAGCAAATTCTTTGTATTTTTGTTTTATTTTGAACTTCTTACTGACACAGACAAGAAAAGAATGGTTTAAATTTTGTATATCTGATTTTATTAATATTTAAGTTTTGTATGTGTAATTTTGTATATACATTTCTAGGAATTCATTTGATTTAATTTATTTCGTCAAATATTTATTCACTTTCACAACTGTATCGGAATATTTGGAATAACATTTCACAGCGTCATAATAAACGTGATATTACCCGTACAACAATGAATCAGATGACTTGTTCACCATATCTCACAGAAATGAGGGTGAGTTTAGCTGGCACGTCTGTATTACTTATGTATTGCAATATTTTCCATTTTACATGTATACACAGTGCTATTCCGTTAACGGAAACGTTGTTCCCTGCAATCTTTTACCGATTAACTTATTTATTGCAATATTTTTTTATTTTACATGTATACACAGTGTTATTCCGTTAACGGAAACGTTTGTTCCCTGCACTATTTTCCCAATTAACGACTTTTCCAGACTATTGCACCATTGTACATATGTACATGCATTTGTTTGGAAGACCGGATATATGTAATGTAGTCACAGGCTTATCCATTTCCATGTATAGAAATTTATAGTGTTTTATGTACATGCTTGATTATTTATTGATATGTATGCATCACAGACTGACATATCGATAAATACTAAAGCAATTTTATCTCCGAAAGTATTACCACTCCTTTGAATTGTCCAAATTAGCAACCACTAGTCCTATAGTGTTGACAGTCGTTTACGGAACACTTAGTGTCTAACGTGTGTGTAATAAAACTGAACGTTTATATATGAAACATTGGACAGAGCTAACCGTAGGAATAAAGATTAAAATTTAGTAAGTGTTGTAAAGAGATCCCGTATATTGGCCTCAAATGACAGAGGAAGTACTGGCTAAAATTATAAATTGCATTTTTTCATCAAATAAGAGCTCTGAATCAACATGCTCTCTACTTTCCTCTTTGGACGGGAAAGATGACAATAAAATATAAAAGGATATTATTAATAATTTTCTGAATTTTTTTGAAAATGTACTCAAAAATATGTCATTTTAGCCTAAATTTTAATTATGTATTTCATACTATAAAATGTGCAATAGGCTACAACTCTTAATTGTTATTTATATGATTTTCATACTCTATATAATTGTCATATTTATTATCATTGTCATATTTTATGTTAATGTCATATTTTATGTAATTGTCAAATTTTATATAATTGTCATATTTTACATAATTGTCATACTGTATATAATTGTTATATTTTATATGATTGTCATAGTTAATATGATTGTCAAATTTTATATGATTGTCATATTTTATATAATTGTCATCATTATTCCCACTGCGATCAAGCAACAGTAAAAATTTACGAAAAGGATTTACTTTATTCTGACGATTTGATTCTTTCTATTCAATTTTTCCACATTCATCTTATGATTCCACAAATGCCACATACAATATTAACATTATACAAACTGCTTCGTATCTTACATATGCATGTTCTGTACCAATTCAAACATTATTACATAATAAACTATGAAAATCTACTAATAATTAAAAGGAGAAAATAATAAGAAAAACAGAATCAACAAAGATCATCCATGTTTTACAGTGGACATTGATAGACCCTGAAATTCTGAGTTTCTGTGACTGAGAAGCTTCTCCTGTTGCCGAGCCCCACCTCTTAAGAATGTACATAAGCTACATATACCAGAATATTTCAACATGGTACATATGAACTGAATATGTACTGGCACTGCATGTCCTGTAACACCCTTTAAGAATGCACATGGGATACATTTACTTAAACATTCCAACAGTAAACATATGAACGGAATATGTACTAGAGTCATGCAGCAGCACAATATCAAATTATCAGGACAGGGTTATCAATAGCACCTTACTAGAACTATCTGGTAAAAGAATTTTCAAGCTCCATTCCAGAAACGAAATACAAGCAAGCCTTTGGTTATAGGAAAAGCACATGTGCATGCTTGATTTTAAGATAATAAAATAACCATAAATAAAAATAGGATATGAGCGTTCCAATAATATCTAATTATTATTAGGACGTGACAAGGTAGTCAATTCTGACGGCACGCTAAATCCACTGTGTAAACATGCCATGATACCCTGTCTAGACAACTCCCAGATTGTATTACATATGTCATAAATCATTCTGTTAACACTGACAGGAGTTATAGAAAAGAAAAAAAAAATATGCAACTATTTATACTAAAACGCGATTGCTCTGCATATGGTTCCATAGTAGCGAGGGGCAGGCTTGTTGTAGTGGTTAAGCGCTTGGCTTGCGGCGCGGACGATCCGGGTTCGATTCCCGGGTTGCGCCACTATGTTTAAGAGGTCGGTAACCTCCTGCTTCCATGTCGCGATATAACTGAAAAATTGTTGAAAGCGACGTAAAACACCAGATCAACCAACCAACCAATCCATAGTAGCGTTCTGTTCTCGTTATTCATTACTTCACGTCACGTTCTCTAGTCATATTTTCAGCGGTTTTAGAAATCAAAGAACACGACATTAAGCATTAAATACCTTGCCCGGGGAGAAGGTGGGATCAACTGGCCATTTTAAGGATCAGTCCAAATGGTTTGAGAGCACGCCAAATTACCAGTTTCATATTTTTGCTATTCTATTGGAACTTCTATCGTAAATGATAGATCTCTATTCAAGTCATGCCTACTCCTTCACATTATATTTAACAATCAAAGATTTTGACACCTTTCCGTAAATGTACAAATACGCTATTTTAGCTATACACCACGTCAATAATGTCATAGTTATCCGATGTTGCTTCAAGTAAAGCTTCTAGAAAATGGTACATAATGGGATAGGGACGCCTTCCATATTAACATCGAATTTAGCCGTTCTTGATCTTTTTTTTTTTTGAATTGCTGTAAACTCAAAGTTGTATTGCATACATTTTATTATTTGTATCCTTATCTTTAGAGGAAGCACTTTTATTAAGTATCTTCTGTTAATTTACGTATTTAATTAAAATCTTTAATTCTTAATGATGTGTAATGAAGAGGTATTCACCTGTTTGAAGTCTTAATATTCGTCCATCTTGGATAATACAACACAGTAGTGGATTGATCACTTCTGACTGAATATGCTAATTGTACTGATGAAAAGCATTGCCGTAGAATGGAAGTTCTCATATGTTATAATATGTTATAATATTATATGTTATATATAATATAATATGTTAATATAATATGTTATATATAATATCATATGTTATAATATTACATGAGTCTACCAAACGTTTAATTTTTTCAAAGTAAAATGTAATGTTTCGATAACAATTCTTTATTTGGTAAGGGAATGCTCCCTTAAATTCGACACACACACACACACACACACACACACACACACACACACACACACACACGTTGAATGACATGACAAACAAAAGGTTACTGATGAGAAAGGGAATTGTTAGAAAATATGAGGGAAAAGGAAGTATCAAATATTGTCTTGTCGTTGATGGAGGTGCGAAGTGTTAATTCAATGGTAAAAAAATAACTATATGTATATATGTATGTATGTATGCGTATACTACATGTATATATATTTATAATATATAATATTATATATACAATAAAATATTAAGAATATTGAAACCACAAAATGATTAATCTCGCACATTTTTCAGGTTATCTTCATTCTAAATTACATGTCAGGGAATATAATCGATGATCATTTTTCTTCTAAATCTGGCAATTGTTTTTTAATTTCCCAACGACAATTAAGGTTTGTTTATCTCTCTTTCCGATGTATTAATAAAACTGCTAAGTGCATGGGAGAGACGTAAAATTCTACGAAACACTGATTAACCTTTCACAATTATGTTCTCTCTGTAGTTGGTAATTACTGCTATATTTAATTTCTTAGCTGATCATTGATTTTGCTCCTCAAATGCAGTGATATTAAGTATCAAATATGAAGTGATGCTTTACATGTTATTAAAGATATTTCCTTGTGCTAACACTGCAAAAAAAAACTCTGGCTTCCGTTTGCGGAAACCTGCTGGAATTGTCCCAGTTACTGCAGGTTTCCGCAAGATTTCCGTGCGGAAACTTGGAGATTCCGCAACGGAAACTTTTTGAAACATGGTGTTTCCGCAGTGGAAACCGGTGGAAACTTGCAGTAACTTGATGTCCCAGTTTTCGCAATGTTTCCAGAGTTGAGGAAACTTTGGTTTTATGCAGTGTAAATATTAAACTCCATGTAGTCAAACATTCGAGCCTCCCCAGCATACAGTATTAATAGCTTAATAATTCTGGTAGTATTTGAAATATATTTACGATTTGCGATCTTCCAACGAATTGTATGAATGAACTGAGAGAGAGAGAGAGAGAGAGAGACTTTATTCAAACTTGAGTCGGAAAGTTTCGTCATGCGATACGCGAGATCAAGAAAAGCTGAAACCGGGCGGTTTGATCACTAAATGAGTTAAAGATCATGATCAAACTTATTCAAATGAAATTTTACACACTAGCGATCAAAATTTTAGTTACTGTCTGTTAGCAGATAGTTTGATCAACTTAAATGAACTATGAAGGGATATCGCACTAGACCTGCCGAACCTAAATGAAGAACCAAGACGGGATACCGGGCGAGACATGCCGACCCTATGCGCATCTAAGTGACAATCTGGATATGGAAACTTCCCTGCAATTCTAGGAAATAAAAGATGTATTATTTGAGGCTGATATTAACATCTAAGCGATATTTCGTCCGATATAAAAAGCCAACAATATGCTAGAATCAATGATCAATGCTTATTCCTGCCACCGCCGATTCTCTTCCATGAAAACCGTACGAGATGTGGCGCGGTGCACCATTTCATAGCCTTACTTTAGATACGAAAACAAGAGAAATATTAAAGATAATGAATGTTGTAATGTGAAGGACATCATCGACCTTGTAAGCACTTCCATCTGTCAGTAACTACTATTCCTCTCAGGCGCACACTCATACATACATCATTAAACCAATAATATAGAAGCTATTTCGCGAAACACTTCTCTTTAAGCAACATGTGGTTTTTATCACAATTTAGACTTGTATGGCTTCCCATATTTTTGATAGCGCCATTTAATTCACTTTAGTAAAACATCTTTGGATTCATTCATCTTCGTAAATTGTAAATTTAGATTATCAGATTTTGAACTGCGAGAGAAAGTGGGACAATGTTGATAATTCATTTTATTTTTCTCGAAATCTATTTGAATTATTCAGCACTTATGTAAAGCGAAGTCCTCATTTGCTAATTTAACACAAAAAAAACCCCAAACAAAACAAAAAAGAAAAAGAAAACAAAACACCAAACCAACCCCCCCCCCCTTCCAAAAAAAAAAAACAAAAATAACCCGGGCACAAAAAAAAACCCAAAACCAATACCAAACATACAAAACAACCAAAAACAATAAAAGACAACTATATACAATACTGCAATCAAGAAGAAAATAACAAAAGAAACAAAATAAAACCAAAGAAAATTAGCAATATACATACCCCCCCCCCCCCCCACACACACACACAAAGGAAATGCAAACAGAAAGCATACAAAAAGCAAACACAAAATAGAGACGAAGTTGGGAAGCGAAACATCAGTTTGTAATGGAACCCACTGGATTATCTCCCTTTTACCACGCCTGAGATGGAGTTTAGTCCTACTTGGGACATCTACCAAGGGTTTTCATAGAGTGACCTCCTTTTACGACGTCTGGGCTGGATTTTAGTCCTAAGAGGCACCATCTGCCAATGGTGAGTAGTTTTCATCGAGTGCTTCGGTTTCCTCCACGACCAAGCACTTAGCCTTCACCATGTTACTTGTAGATAACCTTGCCTGACAAGGGGTTAAGCAAACAGAACATATTGATAAGTAAGATCGGTAAAACATATATGAAGTTTTCTTTGTTTTCTTCACTCGACTTAATTAATAGCATAACCCCTAATGAAGTAGGAGGTGCCTAAGGGAGCCGACGGCGTGCTGTGAATGACCATCTATAGTTTAGGAATGGTTCAGAGAGTTATGGACTTCTTGGTAGAATGATATGAAGGTTCGTCTACTTGAAGCAGTCATATTCCCCCAAGGGCGAACTCCAGGGAGATATGAAGTTTTGTCATCCCTTGGAAGGACACGATGTTTTGTAACATCGTCACGTGTTGTATTTTAACGAATCAGCTTCAGAGTAATACAGCTGTGGTATAATAAAAAAATTAATGTAGATCTTGTACCCGTGTCTTACCAACACCATAGTCGTTCGCTATTCTGTATGCTGGCTTCTCACTGTTCTATTGTTTGATCATCTCCACCTTTTGTTCCAACGATAAAATCTCGCTATCGCACGTGACTCCAGAATAGCAAGTAGATGCGAGGATCGTATCAAAATTCGCTTAAAAGGGGTCAATTCACACTTTCGGTCGTTAGTCACGTCAGGCAGTGAGTCGCTAAAATCAGATAATTTATATAAGAAAATGCATATGGAGGGCTTTATTTAGGTCGTGTATAACAAGAAGTCGCTAAATTCAGTGGGTCTTTAAGGCAGCTTAGACTGTATATCCACCATTATTTCTTCTTGACTACTCAGTCAGTCTGTCTGTCTGTCTATTTCTCTGTTTATCTAAATGTCCGTCTGTCGACTAGTCTGTCTATCGATCTGTCGGCAGGCATGCTTTCCTGTCTCTCTGTCTATTCGGCAGCCTGTCTGTCCGTCTGTCGGTCAGCCGGTTAGCCTGTCTGTCTCTGTCTTTCTATTTGTCTCTCCGGCAGCCTGTCTCTCCGTCCGTCGGCTATTCTTTGGGTCAGTCGGTAGGTCGGTAGGCCTGCCTTCCTTGCGGTCGGTCGGTCGGTCGGTCGGTCGGTCACGCAGTCTGCCTGTTTATTTGTACATCTACATAAAGAATTATTGGGATAGTTTCACCTATAAGGTGATCCTCAGTGTTTAGCTGTGGAAAGAATTTCTTAACACGGAGACGCCAACCTTCCCATGATAGAATCTAGAGAGTTCTACGCGCGACGTATATGAAATGATAAAATGTTATTATACATACAAAAGCAGTTTAGCGAAAATTAGAAAGTTATATACAGTGTTGGATTTATGTACAAAACAGTAAACTCTGTAAATGTCTCTGCTGTAAATATCAGCCATCAAAAGTAAATAACGCAAGATAAACATGACAGTGCTGACAGTACTTATAGACGGGAATGGTTTAACCAATATTGGTCGTTTTCTTCTTTCATGCGAGCATGATCTTGTTGCCATTGTTGCAAATGGATTTTATTGTATACATCATCATATCTACATGTATGGTAAAATGTCAGGCTACTGGAGTGTTGTGTTTAGCATATTGTCAGGCAAAACATATACCTCAGACACCATCAATTTGCAAGCTGAACATACCAGTGTAACTACATAATAGATTGATAGATCTAGACCATAACCTTAAGATCTTAAATGTGCATACACCAAAAAGAGGAATTCCGTCGTTTAGAGGTGACCCAATTTGAAAATAGCTATCACACGTGTCAACTTCTTTCCTCACTTTGCATGATCAATTAACAATAACATATTGACAGCATAAAACTACACAGTGCAAAAATGGGAAGAAAGATACAACCATGATATACGTATCAGTGGCTGATCCAGGATTTCCGAAAATAAATATGCAGCGAAAGGGGGGGGGGGGGGGGGGGCACTGCGTACTCAGAAAGATATTTTTACTTAAATTGACGTTTTCTTACAAGGAAATTCAATCGAATGAACACTGCATTGTAAAAGACATGATAAGCACTTTATCAAATACAACACATCGAACAAAAACTTTTCGTTTTATGCTATGAAAGGAGAAATTCGTATGATATGAAAGGGGATAAATAATCCGTACACGACATTTCTGCACTGGCTTTCTTTTTTGTGAAAAAAATATTATTCAACAAAACCATTGAACTGCAGATAAAGTAAATGCAGTATCTAGACGGCAAGCTGAAAGCTTGCTTGATTATATAATTTAAGATGCTTTAAGTTTGGAACTAATGGAGTGTTAAAGATTTATCGGCAATTCTACATTCCCTTATCCCAGTTCATCAAGAACGATAAGTGAAAATTAGATTATCAATAGTTTTTAGATTTACGGTAATTTCACATGTTTTCCAAATGCAGAGGCGGATTTAGAAAGCCAGGGCTTTCGCCACATATTTACAAGTAAAACCCCAGATTTGGCACAAAAATGGCTGAGTAGTTTGACTAAAACACCCCACCCACCCCCACCCCTGGATCCGCCTCTTTTTTATTGTTTACTTATTTATATATCATTATCATTACCTGATTAATGAAAGGCAGACAAGTCACATCACAAGATTGATTGATTGATTGATTTTTGTTTTACGTCACACCACGAATATTTCACGTATATGGTGACGGCATCTGCCTGATGCGGGGCATACAAATTTTGACCTTTGCAACGGACCCACCTGAAGCAGTGAGGGATCTTTAACGTGCCATGCATACCACGACACGGGGCCTCGGTTTTTACTGTCTCATCCGAAAGACATGACACCGGCATGACCAGAGCGGGACTCGAACCCCGGCCTCCCGATCAGGAGTCCGACGCGATACCACTTGGCCACGCCGGCTTCACATCACAAGAAGTTCCACTAATTATCATCATCATCATCATCATCATCATCATCATCATCATATTATTATTATTATTATTATTATTATTATTATTATTATTATTATTATTATTATTATTATTATAAATTAAATGATATTTCATGTGACTTTATTTCACAAGGATCTGAGTTTGCCTTCGATACATGCAGGTTACAATACGGCAGAATCTGTTGGAGTTACCTTCCGTAGTCGGCCATATCGTGAGTCAAACCATACGTATAGTTTTTCCTTCGAAGTTTTACTATTTCAAACAAATTATTTCGAAACATTTACAATGCTAGTCTAATTCCTTCGATGAACCATGATAAACAGACTCGGTTCATTAGCCCATAAACTTGGGTCGTGGAAGTAGTACCCGGCGTATGGCAAATCACTTCGTAGTAATATAGAAAGATTTAACTTTTCTCGCATAATTGAATTAATTAAATATAAGAATTGTAATAGCGAAATTAATGCATCTGTTAATTTTGAGCGATAAAAAAATTCTTGATGCGAACACTGATGGGATTCTGTGGATTGCTTTAACTCCAAAAACAGCAGGATTTGCCTATGTATTTGCTACTTGCCACCCAATAATACGACACGAACTGTAGATCCTGAAAGTTTCTCTGCAAAATTGATGGAACATATTTATGTTTGTCAAAATACGGGAAAACTTATTATATGTGGGGATTTTAAAAGTCGTTGTAGACTTGAGCAAGATTTTATAAAAGGTGTCGACGATGTAATACCACGCGAGATCCTCGACGAAACGTTTAACTCTCACGGCAGTTATTTTTTGGATCTGCTCACTGTTTCAAATTTGTGTATGGTGAATGGTAGAGTTGGTACAAACGATTTTACAAGTATATCGTATAGGGGAATAGTTGTTATAGACTATGTTATTGTGCCCCACGAACAACTGAATCTTGTAAAATCTTTCAGTGTCCGCCGTATTACAAACATCATAGCTGATTTTAGTATGACCCCTCCAAATACAGTACCCGGTCATTCGTTACTCGAGCGGGCATGTCATGCCACATTGTTATTGACAGGTTCCCCTGCCGTGTATGTGAATAATACGTCCGGCGTTGTACGTAAGAAAGGACATAAACTAGACAACATTCCGGAATCGTTTATGAATAATCCGGAAGTGTTATGTGCATTACAGGAAACCATTGAACGCATCGACTATGAGATTAAACAGCGTAAAAACGTTTCTGGGTCGTACCAGCAGTTCTGTGATTTCATACATAACAAAATGGACAATCATATTCAGTGGAGGGTTCAGGACGTCAGCAAACGGCCGAAAAAATCGAGGTACAAGCCATACTGGAACGAGGAACTTCAGAAGCAGTGGTCAGTTGTTAGAGACGCGGAGCAAGAATGGCTACGTTGCGATCGGAACAGCTTTAGAAAACGTCGTTTAAAGGAGCGTTATTATATGGTGCGCAGAAGCTTTGACCAAATGAACAGGCGATTAGAACGGAAATTTCAGTTAAGTAAACAGAAAGAACTGAGTGAATTATGTACCGTTTCCAGTGACAGTCTTAATTTATGGAAATATATCGGTAAACTGGGTATCGGAAACGATAGACACAGTACTATACCATGGGAACTTATTGAGAATGGGGAGATAGTGTCGGGCAAGAAGAAGGTCTTAAGTAAGTGGAAGCAGGATTACGAACGGCTGTTCCGGGTGAATGAAGATTTAAACAGTGTAAAGCAGATTCTGCAAGACGGTTCAGTGGACGTAGCGTCAGTTGATGGTATCGACTGTGGTCAGTTAAATTGTTCGATCACTCGTAATGAAGTAGCCGATGCGGTCAAAGCTGCAAATACTCGTAAAGCCGCTGGGGTCGATGAAATTCCGGCCGAAGTCCTGTAAAAAAGACATTTGTGTTGATATTTTATTCACATTGATATCGACCTACTTTGAATTAGGAGATATACCGCCGATCTGGAGAATCGGAATTATATCACCAATTCCGAAATCGAGCGATAATAATCGCCGTGACCCAATGTCGTACCGTGGTCTCTCTTTGCTATCAATACCATGCAAGATATATGCAGCGATATTGAACGCTAGACTGTGTGAATGGCTAGAAACTAATGATAAACTGGTTGACGAACAGAACGGTTTCCGCCGAAAGCGCAGTTGCCAAGACCACTTATATTCACTCTATAATTTAGTGAATAACCGGAAACTTACCAGCAAATCGACGTATGGATGTTTCGTGGATGCCAAGAAGGCCTTCGATACCGTCAATCGTGATTTACTTTGGTATAAATCACGTCAAATTGGTGTCAGCGGGAAAATTCTCAACGCACTTGTCTCTTTGTATCGTGACACTACTTTGAAAATTCGTGTAAATGACATGTATACAGAAGAATTTCCTGTCTTATCCGGTGTAAAGCAGGGTTGTAATGTTTCGCCTACATTATTTGCTATCTACGTCAATGATCTTGCGGAGGAAATCAAGACTTCCGATATTGGCGTTCACTACGAAGATGACGTCATCGGCATTTTATTATACGCAGACGATGTAGTGCTTTTAGCCGAATGCGAAAAAGACCTTCAAAAGCTTCTCGATACCTTAAACCGATGGTGTCATAAATGGCGTCTAATCGTAAATTGCGACAAAACGAAAATACTACATTTCCGGCCGCCAAGCGTTCAACGTTCACAGACAGTTTTTAATTGTGACGACCTCACCGTTTCATATTCTGATAAGTACAAGTACCTTGGGTTGTGGTTCAATGAACACATAAATATACGGTTTCTGAACTCACCCGTTCGAAGTATATAACAAACTGCATAAAACATTGATGCAACCAGCTATGTACTACGGCAGCGCAATATGGGGAATATGTAAATACCGGAAACTAGACTTGCTCCAAGCAAAAGCATGTAGATTTTTGCTGGGAGTCCGCAAACACACTTCAAATATCGCGGTCAGAGGAGAGATGGGCTGGCTATCGAACGTTGCGAATAATCGACTTGAGGTGATTCGCTACTGGAATATATTGTGTACTTCCGATGGTGACCGTCTTATTTCGAAGATTCACAGATGGTCGCTTGGACAAAATCGTTCCTGGGAAGGTCGAGTGAACTATAATGAGGGACCTAGGTTGGATTAATGGACGAAAGGGAGTTTACTATGAAAATATGGAACTATTTAAACTCTGATGTTGTAAATGGGAATAAACTAATAACATACCGTATACTTAAGAATGACGTCATAACAGAGTCGTACCTATACAATCGCGCTATAAATAGGTCTAAGAGACGTGCGTTAGCTTTACTTCGTTGCGGCAGCGCACTTCTCCACAACATATAGATACCAAACTTATAACTCCAGTACATGAACGATTATGTATATATTGCAACGATGGATCGAATGAGGACGAAAAACATTTTCTTTTACATTGTGAATTTTATAACGATATAAGATCTCAGTTATTTTTAACGGCCATTCATCTTGATCCACAGTTTATTTATTTTAACGATAACCAAAAACTTTTATTCTTAATGACTGAAAAAGAACGCACAACAATTTTAGGGAAATGTTTACATAAGATGTTTTTAAAGTGATCTACTTGTACTTGAGTAGATTTTAACTGTAAAATGTTTTAATGGAAAGTGTCTCATAGGTCAAATCTGGCCGGATTTTGATATATTTACGTGTATTTTAAATTTTGTACGGTATGTTGTTGTATGTTACTTATATCAAAATGTGACACTATAATAAACTATTGAATTGAATTGAATTGATTAAAGAAATTACCTTTACAGATAGAATAATTTTTAGCATTCTAGACACGCACTATATTGCGTGGCGGAAGCACTTTTTTACCTCAGGAATAATTCGGTCCTTGCCAGTTTGATAACGGGGAATTTGATATTTTGTTTTTAAAAAAGAACCTTTTAAAATGCATTATAAATATAAGAAATGACCGCCTTTTTTTATAGGTTCATGGGGAATGAACTTGGGTGAGAAACAACAAAAAATCATGATTTGTTTGTTTCTCACCCAAGTTCATTCCCCATGAACCTAGAAAAAAAAAGACAGTCATTCCTAAAAAGAATTTGTAGATTTCTTTTATGATACTGTGACAATTTTGAAAATAACAACTTTGAGAAATTTGACAAAAAATCGAGAAGTTTACCTTATGCAGCCGTTTGGAAGTATTATCATTTATGGTTGTAGTATAAATGAAAATACAGAATATGCCACGTACACAAGATGGCTGCCAACGGGAGGTAACTCCAATTAATTCTGGCCTATTGAAAACTATCTATATTAGTAAAATTAAATTTCAAGAGAAACAAAATATATGTCATATGTATCTTTCAAATCACTTATGAAAATAGAGCAAACTTTTTAAATCGAGTAAAAAATAAAAGATAAATTGTTTGTGAAATATATCGGCAAAATATGACGCGTAGTCAATAAAATATTGATATGGATATGTCAAATGTAATTATATCATTCTCTTCTTGTCTGTGATATTTGTTTAACAGCTTAGGAAGTTTTTCTACTCACACGAATTTTCCTAATTAATTAATTATTCGTTATAAATGCAGAGTAAACATTAATTGGCAAAACTTGTTGTCGACTTGGCCAAGCATTCAATACCTCATCAAAATTTTCATTTAAGTTCTAAAAATGTAAATGCATGGTCATTGTTGAAAGTACAAATTTTGAGCAAATCTAAACAATGGTATTGTTATGGTGCATTTTTCATATTCACATTATCGCTGTTATAACTGCATAAGGTAACATGTTGTCCTTGTCAATATCTGTCAATATTTAATAAAATGTCTATTCCGATACATCAAACTATTGAAATAAATAAAACAATATATTTCAATTACAATTTAATTTAAAGCCTGTAAATCAACAATGAATTGCACAAATGAGAGGGGGAAAATGACTTCAAAGAAAAGCGCAGAAGCGATGAGTAAAAGCATGAAAGTAAATATGCAAATATTTAATTAATATAATTAATTTCAGAGAGCAGGTCAAAATTATTCATAACACCGCATAGTATTTGTAGAAAAGCAGAAATGAAAATAAGGTAAAAGATGGTACAGTAAACTAGATATCAGTTTACATCCAAGTCAATATAAAAAAGAAAAAAAAATATGAATAGAGAACGTCATAAAAACGTTTGATTACACGACAGTTATGATTACCGACTGAGTGCTATCAATTGACACTGAGCAATTATTTCAGTGGGGGTATGTATAATGTTTGATAGTTGTATAATCAGCGCATACGGTAATCTTTAGCATTATCTCATTTTAATCAGGTATGTAGAAAGCCTATTCCACTCATCAGCCACCCACGACATTTATTTGTTAATTAATTTGTGTTTATTTTGTGTAAATAATTTTGTGTTATCAAACATTAATCATGCACGGTCTAATATATCATAAAGAATAAAGCTTCATCACAGCTGTTTAAGATACATGCATCCATATTCTTTCCTCAGGGTTTTAAACGTAAATATAACAAGAAATCGCTAAAGACGGTATGTCCGGATTGCAAAGCATTGACAATTATTGATAGCAGAATGTGTTTTGAAATACTATGCCCACAGAAGCAACAGAATACAATATAATCTATTTAAGTATAAAAGACAACTTTTACAAGGTCATATAACTCGGTGACATCTGTAAGAGCTTCATTGGTTGAATGAGCATGCATAGCATAGAGAAACGGGAATCTTTACGGTCAAGGTCATAAAGTTCATCAGGGATACAACCCATCAAAATCTATCTGCGTGTGTGGTTTGAAAGATCTAATTTTCATGATCTTTCTGTAATTGAACTAAACTTAAATATCCCTCGGACCTTGAAACTGAGAACCTTCAAGGTCAAGGTCACAAAAATGTCATCAGGAATAATGTTCATCAAAGTCAATCTATGTGTGAGGTTTTAAAGACATAACTATCACAGTCTTCCTGTAATTGAACTAAAGTCAATTATACATTTGACTTTGAAGTTGGGAAACTTCAAGGTCAAGGTCACAAATAAAGATTTTCAATGGATAAAGCACATTAAGGTCTATCTACGTGTAAAGTTTGAAAGAAATAACTGTAATTGAACTATAGTCAACTACACATTTGATCTTGACCTTGAGAACCTGCAAGGTCACGATGACATAGATTTTCCATGGATAAAGATCATCAAGGTCCGTCTACATGTATGTAAAATTTGAAAGAAATAATTGTCATTGAACTTAATTCGATAATACATTTGACCTTGAAACTGGAAACCATCGAGGTCAAGGTCACAAGCAAAGATTTCAATGGATAGAACTTATCAAGATCTATCTACATGTGAAGTTAAAAATACAGAACTCTCACGGTCTTTCTCTAATTGAACTAAAGCCGATTACACATCTGACCTTGAAACTGTAAACTTTCAAAGTCAAAGTCACAAACAAAGATTTTGATGGACAGAACTCACCAAGATGCATCTACATATAAAGTTTGAAAGGATTATTGTCAGTGGTCTTTCTGAAATGAACTTTAATTTCAATTTCTATTCTGTAGGAAGAGGAAGCAAAATTACATAAACCTCTTAAAAGCAGTACTTTGTATTAAATCAGTCACTACATATATGTAGCACTGCTCGTAATTCATTACAATTTGATGATTAAACAAATGTATTTTTATAATTTTTTAGAAATATCAAACGTTATAACATTTACCAATGTTAGTATGGTGATTTTCTTATTGTAAATTACACGTTTGTTTATATATTTTTTAACATCATACTAGGAATCTCTCTCTCTCTCTCTCTCTCTCTCTCTCTCTTTCATGCACAAGACGGAACACTGTCGAGTCGCTGTTAGAACATTAATGCTATTTTATGGCTCCGATCCCAGAACCCTTACGTCTGAGCTACGACGGCTCATGTTCAATGCCAAAACCAGAGGCTTTTAGGGTGTTCAGAATCCAGTATGTAATCGACGACATGAGTTCGACTCCACTCGGGGCGTTGGTAATATCGGATGCACGGGCAATTAGAGTCTTATTGTTTCACAGTCATTTCCCATGGGATTTGGGACGGTATTTGACGAAAAAAATGTTTGACATCTTCAAGTTTCTATATAAAAGTCAGTAAATTTTGTGGACTACCATTTCCTTTGGTTTAAGATAGGTTTCCATAGAATTTGATGACGTCATGATGGTGTTACGTCAAATACCGTCCCAAGTGCGAAGTAATTGTGTAACGAAAAGCTTGAATGCGCCAGTCTCAAATACAACAGTTTAAAATAAATACATATATTAATTAATTACTTAATTAATTATCAAAACAATTGATGAAAAAATAAATTAATGAAACGGAAAAAAACATTTTATTTGATGTAACACATTTATCCGAAATCTGAACACTAAAACAGTCATATCTCTTTTTTTATATTTAAAAAAAAATAAACAAATAGAATTTTTTTTTAAAAATTAAGTCCCAGAAAGCAACTATCCCTGTCTTCTATGCATCCGCGACCTACACTAAAATAGGTACAATTAAATATGTCCAATCAACTCGCTGATGTAAATGTATATAACATAGGGTAATGGGCATAATGCGATATTCTCTTCCGTACGCCCACTGCCAGCATGTTATGTCATAGAATCTCAATAAACCATCAAGGGGCATCGATTCCTACCTGATAATAAAGTGTGAAAATCGATGTTTAAATAAACTCAATTCCTGCGGCCGATGCCGGAACCCAATTCTTGAGTGATATTTGAAAATAATGCGAGGTCGATAGACGTATGATTTGATGGGTATCCTTAGGGCATGAATGCCTTGTTAAAGACTATTTTTAAATTTTATTTAATTTTATTTTGTTCTATTTTTATATTGAAATGGTGATAAAAAAGGACATTCCATTTAGCAATATCTTGATAGGACTTAAAATATTCCTGGTTTCAACATAGGAAAGAGAAGGACGGTGTCATAAGGTCATCGTGAATATCATTAAATGAAAAATTAGACATTTTATGTACATGCAAACTTATCACTATAATGGATAAAACCGAAATGAAAAAAGGGGAAAGGGGTGGGGGTGGAAACCTGGTTCTCTGAAATAGCCATTGGCTAGGGGTGAGTGGATGATTTGCCATAAAATTGTAGGAAATTGGAACAAAATTCAGACTTATAAGATTACATCGGGATAAAATGTGTCAGTAAAATGTGGTGGTTTAAAATGGCTATTGGATCGTGACCGAGAGGTCAATGGTTCGACTAACACAGGTGACTCGAGCTCTATGGTGTACTAAATTTTAGGCCAAAAAAAAAAGAAACTTAGCAAAAGACTCGAATGATAAGGGTCTAAGGCAATACACTTTTCAAAGCTATGTGATGGTATTTCCATATCGTTTTATTTGAAAGAGCTTTGAATGAATGAATGAATGAATGAATGAATGAATGAATGAATGAATGAATCATTCAACGATATTTAAATATATAAACAGCACAGACTGGTTAATACATAAAAATAAACAACAAATTTCAATCAATCAATTAATAGATCAACAAATCAATCGATTGATCTGTATTTTAACTTCACCTATCAGCTATAATGTAATTAAAACTCATCTAAAGCATGCATGTAATTGTTCTCTTCTTTACTGCCTCATCTATTAACGCACACATATATCCTATTACATTGTACTTTAATCAGAGAAAAGAAAACAATCACCCTTTGACCCCATAAAGGGACGTAATTGATCATAATACATCCTTAATATTACCAATACTGTGTAAACGATCGTAAAATATTCAGACAAGACGTCAGTGCATGATGAAGTCCGAGAAACCTCGAAGGAATTAAAAGACAGCCGAATATATATTTGCATTAGGTATGTATTTCTGTGTACATAATAGGTGTTAGACAGATCTTCAGAAAGACATTGCTTCTCTAAACGCATCAATGAATAATGATAGTTATAATTATTGTCTAATATATTATATACATGTAATATTAACATGAACTTTGTGTTTAATTGGTAGATAATAGAAAGAAGGCGTTTATTGTGGTTACAAAGAGTGAAAGGTTCAATCTGAGGGCATACGTGGCCGAGGAGAGGACTTAGTTCATGCTTAAGGGGCTTGACACAGTTAAAATGTCCCTAGAAATAAAATAAATTTATCGAACAGACACAAAACAAACAGACGCTTCGTAAAAGTTTTGACAGAGTTTTTGTTATTTTGTTAGCCTCAAATGTCAACGTTAATCTAGAACTTCTAAGGACTATATTATCACGGTTGACAATTTTTACAGTTTTTCGGGGAGAGAGGGAGAGAATTTTTTCTTTGTCACCCAAAAAATAAATAAATAAATAAATAAATAAATAAATAAATAAATAAATAAATAAATAAATAAATAAAAATAAAATAAAATAAATAAAATAAATAAAATAATAAATGAATAAATAAGTCAATAAATATTGACTTTTATGAGAGTGAAGGGGAATATATGGGTGGCTTATAATTTTAAGGTATTGCGTAATCCATGTAAGAAAGACAACTCTCCGAATACGTAACAATGAAGTTTCTGTAAGATTGTATTTTATCTTGTTGTTTACCACTCTGCGCTGCCCATTGGTTATTGCCTTATACTTTACTAAGCCTTCTTTTCAAAATGTCGACAAGTCTCCGTTTAATGTTTGTTGAACAACACGGTCCGATGACATCGCACTAGATTTCTTATCTGAAGATCTGGGGTCTTATTCACAAAGAAACTTAAGTCTGAGAATTGAGACATAAAATGCCATGTGTCATTATTCTAAGAATTTGTCGAAAGTTTGCCTATGAAAAGTTTGTCAGATATACCGTTAACAGAAGCTTTTTGTTAATTCTTAGAATTAAAACACATGCTACCATTTAGGTCTTAGTTCTTAGACTTAAGTTTCTTTGTGAATAAGGTCTCTGGTTTTATACCGGTTGCCATTTCAGGTTTTGTTTTGTTTTGTTTTGTTTTGTTTTGTTTTTTGTTTTTTTTTTTTTTTGGGGGGGGGGGGGGTTGATTTATGTTTTGTTTGTTTGGGGTTTTTTTTTATTTCAATGATAGTTGTGGTGGGTTTAGGCGGGGAGAGAGAGAGGGAGGAGGTATCATCCGTTGCTCCCCTATTTGTCCTTCGGATGGGACAGTAAAACCGAGGCCCGTGTCACGGCATAAACAGACTCGTGTCACAGTAAAAACCGAGACCCCGTCTCACAGTATAAAGCGAGTTCCCCTCTCACGCTATAAACCGAAGCCCTGTATCACGCTATACGTTGGGATGAGACAGTATAAACCGAGATCCTGTGTAACGAGATAAACCGAGTCCGGTGCCACTGTATAAACAGAGGCCCTGACCATGACATATACCGAGATCCTGCGTCACGGTATAGACTGAGGACCCTGTCACAGCATAAACCGGGGCCCGTGTCACTATAAACCGAGGCCCCATGTCACGATACGCGTTGGAATGTAAAAAGACCCCTTTCTGCTTCGATTGAGGGCATTCCACAGAACAAAATAGCGAATCCCTGCACCACTTCAGTGCAATAAAACCTGGATGTGTCGTAAATCAAAATGTAAACAAAAAAATATTTGATGAATTAACTTTTGTCGCTTTGAATTCAATCTGAAATACCTAATATTTCAATATGCACCAAACTGCGCTTCTTAGGTAAGTATCAGGATTTAAATTTTTGTGGTTTTACGAAATCAGTCATTTTCAAAATATCTGTATACAATGATGGACGAGCAAATCAGAACAAAACGATTTCGATTTAATCAAACAATACACAGTAAATACTGTATTAAATCACCTAATTATAAAATAAATAGAACAATTGGCGCGAAAATGAAGTTGTCGATTAAGTAAATAATATAATATGATGTAAGAGTTGATAATATATAAAGTCTGGTACGGAATATTGACAATGAGTTTTCTTATTGTAAACAAAGGGTGGGCTTATCCGGATTGGCTGTATTGTTCGGTAGATAGTGGTCTCGAATACTGTAGTTTGCATTGTCTGTTCGGTAAATCATGTATTAGGTCGGTTTAATGGATGGGAAATTGTTTTGTTTGTTGTCATTTTTTGGGGTAAGGGGTTGACTTACTTTAACTTAGGGAGGATTTGGGGGTTGGTAGGTTTCTTTCTTTCTTTTTTGTACTTTTTGAGAGTGGGGATGTATGTGGGTTTTTTTTCTTTTTGTTTAGTTTTGGGTGGTTTTTGGAGGGGCGGGGTGGTTTTTTTACTCTTTAAAAGCGTTTGTGTTTGTTTGTTTTTTCCACTTTCAAGAATTTTTCAGTCATATCGCAACAAGGAAACATGAGGTAACCGACAACTGGTGGCGCAAAAGAGGGATCAAACCCGAATCTCCTGCATGGAACATAAAACAGGAGGCCATAGTAAATGTCTGTCCTTAAACATCTTGGTCGGTGTTCAATTAAAGACGGTGTGGTTAAGTAAATAAGGTGTTGGGCACGTGACAAGGAGGTTCCGCCGTGGATGTACCGGTGTCCTGTCTTTCGGACGACACAGTAAAACCGAGGTTCCATGTCACAGTAGGCGTGGCGCGTAAAAGATCCCTTACTGCTTTCGGTGGGTCCGTTGCGAAGGTATAAATCTCTTAGCATTGCATCAGACAAACACGTGAAATGACGTAAATAAGCAATCAATCAATCAATCAACCAATCGGTATTTAACTAAACGAATAAATGAATAAATAAATAAATAATAAAAATAATAAAATTAACCATAAAATATTTTTAAAAATTGAATAAAAAATAAGTAAATAAAAACCGAAAACAGAAACTAAAACAAAACAAAAATAAATAAATAAAAATCGAAAGAACCAAAAACAAAAAAAGGGTCAGGCTACTCGACCTAGCAAGTTAAAGATGGTTTACTGCCGCATGTGGATCGTTGAAATGGATAAATTTCCTGAATTTCCTTATTCAGATGCCTCCCCCATGTAAGAAAAATAAACATGTAACAAGAAAAAAACCTACTCAAACTTTTGTCAATATTTCAGTGAAGAAAAAGAGAGAGAGAAATAGAGAGAGAGAAGCAGAGAGAGAGAAAGAAAGAGAGAGAGAGATAGAGCAAAGCTCACCCTGCCACGCGTTCAGCAAAGAGCGAGTAGTCCCAGGTGTGAACCCTATTATTGTCTCGTCGGAGACCGTGGTTTTATATTAAAAAATATAAATATTGATGCACTGTGATGTAAGTTCGTTCAAGCACAGTATAAAAGTTCGCTATTTCTGTAATTCTAATCCCCAAGCTTGTCAGTACATCAATCAACTTGAGCTGACGGCATCATTATTGTTTAAATATCGAGGAACTGCAGAAGTATAACCTGATATAAGTGGTGTTAAATGTCATAAGGATGAGGCCTGTGTACATTTTCCCGTATATAGCCATAACAACGGCAGATCCCCGCGCAGCATCCTAATGGACATTGGACACAATACATAGGTGAAAATCCCGGGAGTCAGTTCGCTGATTTTTTTTCAGCTCGTCAGGACGAAAGTACGGAAAGCCATTGCCGACGTCGTTGTTGTCGACGTCGTTGTTGTCATCGTCGTTGTCGTCGTCGTCGTTGTTGTCGTCGTCGTTGTTGTCGTCGTCGTTGTTGTCGTCGTCGTTGGTGCCGTCGTCGTTGTTGTCGTCGTCGTTGTTGTCGTCGTCGTTGTTGTCGTCGTCGTTGGTGCCGTCGTCGTTGTTGTCGTCGCCGTTGGTGCCGTCGTCGTTGTTGTCGTCGTCGTTGTTGTCGTCGTTGTTGCCGTCGTCGTTGTTGTCGTCGTCGTTGTTGCCGTTGCCGTCGTCGTTGTTGCCGTAGTTATTGTCATCGTCGTTGTTGTCGTCGTCGTTGTTGTCGTCGTCGTGGTTGCCGTCGTCGTTGTTGCCGTAGTTATTGTCATCGTCGTTGTTGTCGTCGTCGTTGTTGCCGTCGTCGTTGTTGTCGTCGTTGTTGTTGTCGTCATCAGTACATTAGAGACAGGGCTTTTATATTTCACAAACACATTCCTTGTGCCTAGACCTTTCATTGGGTACCATTTTTTTTACCTTGTGAACTTGACGTTTGACCTGCTTTAAAAAAAAGTTTAATCTTGGTCATAACTTATGAACAGTTAGAGATAACGCTTAAATATTTCTTGTGTGAAATCTTATTGGAAGGAACTATCATTACGTATCAAAAATTTTCACGTTTTGACTGACCTTCTTACAAAAAAAAGTTATTTAAATATGGTTTTCACCGGCCAGCTCTGTTGTCTTCTGACAACTCTTGTTGTTTTACTGCTGTACATCTTTTTGTTATATTTAAAATAACAATAGACAGTTTTCATTCAAACGCATTTTCTTTACCCCCTTATTATCTCCTTGTACATAACCGTCGTTATTTGTTAATTAAGGAAAAAAACAATTTTCGTCCCTAATTGTGTCTCTGTCGGTTCTTGTAAGAATAAAAATAGCAGACATGAGTTACGTTGGTGAGATGGTCCCTAAACAACTTAAAGAAACAAATACATTTTATTCGTCATTTTCCTATTACCAACAAAAGTGATCAAATTACCACAAATGTCCTCGAACTATATACAAGCATTTTTGGTCAATGTGTTCGTGTTTCTTATATTCTAATTCGTTCTCACTCAAACGAACATAAATTATTTATAAACTAGACTCGAACACAGTTATAGTAGGTGAAGCGCTCTGCTCATTTTAATAAACATCATTCCATACATACCAACACATTTATAAACATAACTATCCTTATTCTCGGTCATTTTACTGATATAGTCCATAAACACAAAATCCGGAAAATCTGAAATGTAAGAAGTTGTAATATTCCAACTATAATCAATACATTCAGAATACTTTGAAAATGGAATAGTTAAGGGTGGGTGAGCGGGAGAGAGAAGCTTTCTTGTCTGAGCAGAGCCTTCGAATGATTCTAATTCATACATTTACCTTAAACGTTAACTTGCACACGCAATGAAGCATAAAAAACAATCTCAAACTGAGAATAATTATACTGACCGAAACTTTGGACCGATGAAAATAGTTTGTACTAAAAATAACTAAAACACGTGTTTAAGAGAGTGTTCACATATCATTGATAAATATATTTAAGGCAATAGGTCTTGAACTCTGTCCTTCTACAACCGAATCAGACTTTTACTTGAGCGTTTTACGCTGGCTAACAGGGCGATGGGGACTCTATGAAGGGCCTTGTCCAAAACTTTTCAGAGGAGACAAGGTCCTGATCCTCCTTCCCTCTGACTGTTAATCGGCACTCCTATTGATCAAGGATCTGAGCTAGCTTTTAGACGGGCAGAACACGGTTTACTTATGTTGATGTCGCCTTAAATATTTTTGATAGCAACATATTATTCTATAAACGTTTCGTGTGTAATAAATTTTATTATCTCTCTTCTTGAGAAACCTATTGATCCTTGTTGTCTGTATGGAGGATTATTTATAAATTTTTAAATGTGTATCATTTGATTGTGCTGCTTTTGCGGTGAGTGGGAAGGTGGGCGCCCGTAAACCGGTTAACTACACCAATTGAATGACGTCTGTTACTTCAATTGACCGTCCTAAGTCAGTATCGGAATCGCAGCAAAATCGAATATTTTTGTAATGTATTTATGTGTATATTCTACTATTATCATGTTTTGTGCAGGTCCTTGGTGATTTGAGTCATACAGCTTTGTCTGAGTGTTCGGTTTTCTCTTATGATCCACAAAAAGTGAATAATGCAAACTACGAAAGTAACTGGTGTCAAATGACTACGGCACTAACAACAATTTACCACTGTGGACATTCACGGACCCCTGAAATTCAGAGGTGAGACCAGGTGCCCGAGAGGAGGTAGCGTCTTCCGAATCCCTAGATACATCCGCCACGAATGCCCTTACATACGGAAAAAACAAGTGTAAGAAACGCATCGCGTCGAGTATTTTAAAAGCATGTTCTATCTGAAATATAAATTTGATCTCACACATTCCTGCCTCCACCAAATTTTGACATATCTAACCGTCCTCCTGAAACAGTGAAAGGTCTTTTAAGTGCCAGTCTTCTGCGAAACCGATCCCCAATTTTTATCATACTATCCAAAAGTATCCGATATCATCCATTTTCTCCCTCACCCTTTTTTTAAGGGGAGGAGAGATCACAAATTTAAAAAAAAACACAGAAATTGCATAAATGTTAATGTAAAAACACAGCAAGTGCGTAAATGATAATGTAAAACAAAATTGTTATTATTGCTGTAAAGTTTTTGCGTGTAGTCATCTTTTATTAACTTTTTTCCGTATGTGATGCAGCTTCCATTTTCCTTCCTTTTTTCAGAAATGTAGGTATAAAAGTTTATTTTAATTAGATTTTCGCATGTATTTATTAGCAAATAATTTCTTACTTTTATCGTGTTTATATTGTTTTATTTATTTATATCATTATTAATAATATTATTATTATTATTATTATTATTATTATTATTATTATTATTATTATTATTATTATTATGTATCTTATTTTGTATCTTTCAACATGGAATAAGATCTGAATCAAAATTTAATTGATTATGTATGAAAATGCCATTTATATAAGGGAACTGGAAAATGATGAGTAAAAAAATATGACAATGCAGTTTTCTCAACCTGCAATATCATCGAAGAAACTTATCATAACTTCTTCAAAATGCAACCTACAGTCTATAGAAATGCCGAAAAGACTGGACAATTATCGAAGACAACGAAAAAAAAAAGAAAAAAAAGAGAAGAAAACACCGGTAGAAGTAGGGAAAACAACCTGTCTATGTTAGATATGGATGTTATCCATACTTTCATCAAATTCTATCAAGTAGTTTGCCTTTTGACGAAGTTTCTTTAATGATACCGTAGGCTGAGAAAATTGCTTACATTGTAAGAAAATGTACAAATTCGTGAAAAGATTTCAAGACGAATTAACACAGTACAGAGTGTGTATATAAACTACGCATGACGTTACATCCGGGAACCCATTGCCAGTAATTCAATCAGGATTTAAAGTTGAGAGAAATCGTCCGGTTAAATGGGTTGTTTTTATTTTGCTTTGGTTTGGTGTTTTGAGGGTTTTTATTGTTTGTTTTGTTTTGGTTTGTTTGTTTGTTTGGTTATTATTATTATTATTATTTTTTTAATTTTTTTTTTTTTGGTGTGTTTTTATTTGTTCGTTTGTTTTGTTTTGGTTAATTTTTTGGGGGGGGGGTCTCATTGTTTTTGTTTTGTTTTGGTTTGAGGTTTATTAGTGTTTTTTGGGGTTTTTTTTGGATTTGTTTTTGTTTCTTTGTTTGTTTTTATTTGTGTGTGTGTGGGTGGGTCTCATTGCACTGTACATACATATATACAGATATTGTTAAATGTACTTTCATATATCATACACTAGGACTGTGAATGTAACCACGGCGGCTGTAACTACTCCACAGGAGATGTTGATACCTCCCACACAACTGATCTATTACGTAGTTTGGACTTCGTTTTCCCTCACTAAGGTCACTATCTTCTTAAACCAAATTAGACATTTAAACGCTTGCTGTCTCATCGTTTCATTCCTTCTTTGTATCGATGGCCTCGGTAGCGGAGTGGATGTAAAAGTCACGGAAAGGCTTCCTGTAATCTTTCACATAAGTTCGAATCTCCATGAAGGCAAGTGATAAAATTATGTCAGAATATCTGCCAAGACGAGTACCCGAATTTCCGCCGCCATGATGCTCTAACAGTCACCATGTAGATTAATTCACCATTGAATAGATGTAAGCAACACTTGTTTGAACTTTATCCAATGTGTTGGGTATGCATTCAGCTCTGGCGAAAGTGCTTCTATCATTATTCTGAAAATACATTCATACGTTGTTCATATTTAACACTCTGCCTACTAATTGCTCTTCAGCGGGACTGTTTTTAACACATTTTGATACAACCATGTAATAAATGTCCACTCATTAACACCGAATCCAGAGTATTGACGCATCTCTACAACTTTAAATGGTAGAGTAGGATTTACTTTTGTACTCTATATATACTTTTATCCCATATCCGAAGACATAAAGGATTCCTATTCACAAATAAGCTCAGATGGCGCTAACGAGTGAATGGTCGTAGTGTTTCACCAACAAACGATCGACCAAATATTGATCCAATCCGCGCAGAGATTTGCCGCTTTGTTGGGGATTACTTGAAAAATGAAAAAGGAAATTCTCGAAACGTGAACGGGATTATACGAAGGCTGGTCTAATGAAATCTTTAAGGAGGCTATAAAGCCGGGAATGAAAGGAGGGTTTGTTTATTATTGAGGAATGTAGCAGAGGAAATTCGCATTAAAGAGTCATCACGATGTGAAATAGAGATTTAAGGAGATATTACGTCATAAGGTAAGTTTTTGATGCAAGTAACGTAACATGAGAAAATGCGAGATTATGAAAAATATGAGGGATCTGTTTAAAAAAAATTAGAAGAAAAAAAGATCGTGTTTCAGAGCTGGTAATTACTGATATATAAATATATTATTTCTTTGCATTCGATATCAATATTGCGGGAAAATTGTTTGAATGAGAATGGGTAAAAATGTGGATTTGATTCTCTCTCTCTCTCTCTCTCTCTCTCTCTCTCTATTTGTAACATTTTGTGCGTCGACTGGCTCAATCGGTTGGGTGTCCTGGATTCGACTCCACTTAGCGCCCTGTATTTCGAATAAGAGAGTATAAATCGATGACCAGTGTTACGGTAGATGTGGCCCGCTTTAGATCCCTCACTGTGTCATGTGGTGCAGACGTAGCTCGCTAAAGATGTCTCTCTGCTTCAAGTGGTGCAGGTCTAAATGTCTGTGCATTACATAGGGGCAGATGCCATCACCATATAAGTGCAATATCCTCGGTATGACAAAAATACCGGTGTTCTGTTTTTCGGATGAGACAGTGAAAAACCGAGGTCCCGCATCACAATAGGCGTGGCCGGTAAAGATCCATCACTGCTTCGGACTTGTCCGTTGCAAAGGTAGAAATTTCTGGGCCATGCATCAGGGAGATGCCGCCACCGTATATGTAAAATAATCATGAAGTGATGTAAAACAACAATCTATCAATGACGTAAGACAAGGATAAAAAACAAACCCAAAAATTACTAATATTTAACAGAGTTTCATTTACCGTATATTGTAATGTGGAATTTGCACCAACGCACCTCTGTCCGACATTGTGCCTCACAACCTATTGAAACATTCCGAGGAATGTTTTTCTTCGAGTAAAGCCGATAAACTGTACCACAGAATGTTAAACAGTGGTATTTAATTCAATTATTCAAAAGTCTATATACGAAAACAATTGGCTTCATAAATATTTAAATAAATTTATCGATATATTGAATACCTTTACGTGTTTTATTCTACAAAAATGTCGCGAATCACCAAACAGAACACAGAATAAACAACTTGCTGGATGAGTGATGGGACGATCTTTCTCTCTGTGCTGTCCTGGAAAAAGTCCTTGTAATCATTTATGTATCCAGAAATACTCTAATATGTGGTCCAGGAATAATGAAATAATGGTTAACATGCGTGCTCTAATGGTCATAGGTTCAAACCTCGCAAAGGATTTTTAATTAAACCCATTTAAATATATTAGACCAATTATATATATATATATATATATATATATATATATATATATATATATATATATATATATATATATATATACATGTATATATAAATATATATGTTCATGGCCGAATGATATAGAATAATATATAAATATTTGTAGAGCAAAAACAAATGTGACCGAAAAAGTGAGCCAAAGAATCAATCTAAAGACAGACTTATGCACGAGGGTGATACTTCTTAGTTTTAGAGTGATTTAAAAAAAATTCATGACTGAAAATTTTCAGTATATATTTCACGTCAGTACAAAATCACTGAAAACTAGACATATGATGCCCTCGGGAACTATCAGTCCACCAGCAGTGACACCAGTTTAATGGTTATAATAAACTGAGCCAAAGAATCTACGAACAGAGCTATGCATGAGTGAGATACTCCTTAGCATCAGAGTGATTTACAAAATTTCATAACATAAATTGCGAAATTGGTACATTTCAATTTTGAAATATTAATCTCTCTCTCTCTCTCTCTCTCTCTCTCTCTCTCCAGTGAACAGTGCGGATGTTACCATTTTCATATGCTATTATTTACAAAATGGGAGAGCACCTTGGTTCCCGTGACCTTTGTAATGAGTCCGATCCCATCAGAATGCCTGCGTGGAGATTCACGCGAATTTTTTACTCGCAAATGCACGAATGCAACAATTTTACCAGTTAAATTTCTGCAATTTCTCAATATTCATACTATAAGGATTGTGGTAGTTTGCTTGATAATTAAATCGCAAGTTCGATTGATGTATTGAGAGAATTATAATCAATCAGATAACGAACTCATATATTGTTCTTGATAATGAACCCGCACCACAGAGCGCATAGAACAGAAACTGCGACTTTCCTTTTTTTTTTTTTTTTTTTTGCTTTATGATTATACGATCTATCTACCAATATTCACGATACCTTGAACAATATCTTTTCCAGATTAATACAGAACAATAAGATAACTGAACAGTGATCACATTTCGTCTTCGACATTATAGATTATAAATAAATACACCTTTTGCATGACTTTGACACGCGTCCGTCAATTGATGTTGTATGATATTACAAATCTCGGAGAGGGATTTTGCGGGGTGATATATTTTCTGCCCTCTTATTTGTGCTTTGGATGTGGCATTAAATCCAATATGTGGTGCAGCGAGGGATTTTTTACACATCAGTCGTATACCGTGACATGGCTTCTCGGTTTACACTGCCTTCATAGTGCGGACTGAGAGGGAAGCAGTATATAATAAATCACCGTAGAAAAAAACAGAGCTGTCACTCGGAATCAAACTATGGTCCACAGGTTTGAAGTTTGAAACCACTAGAGCAACATATCCACAGATCTCCATATCAAAATATACATATTTATGTAACATACACTCAATATATCTCTTTAATTATTGTTTATGAATTCCAGAAGAATCTAATTTAAGACCAGTCGACCTTAAAACGACCAAGCTTGTCACTGCAGCATTAAGTTTGTTTTCTATAGAATCACAGCTCAGTAATCAAGTACAGCTCGCTGTCATTTAGAATATTAAATACTCTAATGCAGTTAACGATTTCTCAATAAATATTTATAGTTCTGATTGATGTCTCGCAGAATTATGACCTTGACCTTTATTTTGTGAAATCAATGCGGTTTTTATCGAATAGAATGCTTTTATTCAGTAATACTAAACAATGGATTGATATAATAGGTGTTCTAAAGTATGAAATTGGACCATTTAGCATGAGGCAGAGTTAATTCGGAATGTGCTCACAAATCAAAAGTTAAGCGGCTGTCATGGGATGACAAAGCAACGGTAACGAGGCTGTGTACAAGACATGAAGCCCAGTGTAATATCGGCGTTGTCGAGTTGTGATTATACAGCGTTTGGATTTAATCACTTTGTATTTTTATATGTCGGCATTCCCAATAGCATTCTGAATTTTCAGAGATGTTGGTAGGGTCTATCACTTGGTTGGTGCGCCTCGTGAATAATGCGCGTGCGTTTGTACATTAAACGTAGGAACCGAAGGGGAGGGGCGGCGGCAGGGGACATGTCCCCATCTTTTTGATGATGTTCAACCGGCAACGCTCCCTCCTAAATTTAGAAATAATATATGTATGCAATAAAATACTCCTACAAAGCATGAGGAAGATTTGAGAATATTTTCCCTTCCTGCGTGAATGTCGTCCGACCATTTACTCCGGCATTTATTGCAATCGGCCTCGGTCGATTGTATATTAAGATAGTAAATTCGCTTTGAGAACGTATGTGCAAGCTCCATTAGCGTGGCATGTTGGGTAATAATCTAGTACTAAGAAACAATCTTAGCACATAACGCTGCTGTAAATATTGAGATTTCTAGAAATAAATCTTACGAAATGTTCCCAAATTTTTGAAGAGAAAAGATTAGCTCACAACAAAAACCAACTTATTTCCGAATATTAACGATAACATCCGAGAGACTTTCCTCAAAAGGAAAAAAAGGCGCAGCTACATTCCTAATAAGGGAAAAATGAGGCGTGGCTTAAGAAAGTTTTTTCGGGAAATTTCACAACTGCGCATAAAAAGATGGTTTCAAAAACAAGTACATATAATTCCAATTTATAGAAAGCTATTTGGCTTTGTGACCAGCAGCTTGATGATTTAATGCTATTCCGATTGCAACCTAAGCTTTTTTAAAAAGCTATGCTTGTTAGCATTGTGTTAGTCAGTTAGTTGTTTGGTGTTTTACTTCGCTTTAGCAATTTCCCAGTTGTATCACGACATGGAAGCAGATCGAAACCAACCTTTAGACATGGTGGCGCTATTCAGGAACTGAACCCGGACCGTATACACTATCAGTAGGGTTCGAACCTGGAACTTTTCTCTTCTAGCCAAACATGTTAC
This sequence comes from Pteria penguin, assembly GCA_035048485.1. NCBI lineage: Eukaryota > Metazoa > Mollusca > Bivalvia > Pterioida > Pteriidae > Pteria > Pteria penguin. Next base: position 36,381,249 of record CM068589.1, on the reverse strand, counting down.
AGGCTGAGCTGTGCTCTCTCTCTCTCTCTCTCTCTCTCTCTCTCTTCGTTATAAACATGCTAAGTTTTTTCGTCATCATATCAGCAACAATTTGTAAACACTTCCTCAGATACAGAAGTATCTGACATTACACACTACCGTCGTACTGTGGTCTGCTCTTTCATGAAATCATGGAATTCAATGATAAGATTAAGAGCCCGTCAGAAGTAAGAGCCTTCTGTTTAGATTGCCACACCCGCTATGAGTGTTATCAAATATACCATCACTGAGACCACATAAAATCGGTTAGCACTACAGGTTAAAGCATAGTAATTCCATTTCCCATAGGGTCCCATGTTAAATTACCAAACTTCCAACAAGATTGACACAACATTCTACATTTTAGCTACATACAATCTGTATATCAAAATGTTTGTCAGACCCTCCCCTATTACATCTTTAACAGTTTACCATAGCTTATCCACCTTTATTTCGAGAAAATCATGTTGGAAGGGGGTCACCCCCAAAAATTGGCCAAAATTCCAATGCAAGCAACAACCCTTTTTTATATCATAGAATGGTTACATTAGCGAAATGAGATGAAAATTCATGATTTTATAGCAGAATCAATCTTTATTTATAGACTGATCAAATAATGTCATCCAGTCACAGCTCCTGATACGTTGAAATAGTAGTCCCTCTCTACAGCCAATCACTGTTCTTTGACCTACATGCAAGAATTGAATACTTTTATGTAATACTGCTTAAATGCATCTCCGACAGACAAAATCAAAACAGCGATATCTAATAAGATGTTTCGCGAAGGGAATTCTGAAGGCATCGGTTTTATTATAACGTAAACTACGATTGTATCTCGTATTATGTGAACAAAAAGTTATTTTGATTGTATGCGCGGAAGGACCACGACCTTATCACCGTCCGCGGAGTAATACATTCACATGTTATCACAGAACGCGAGGTAATACATGGATCTTATCACATTTCACGAGGGACTACATTTTCCCTCTGAGAATACAAGATAGCCTTATCACCACGCGCGGAGTAATACACAAAATCATCATCACCAGTAATCGAGAAATGAAGTTCCGTGATTGGAAAATTCCACCACAGGTTAATGAAGTCCATTTTCTATGGAATTACTTCTTTTAGTGCGCACCACTTTGTCCGCAGTAATACGCCTGGATAAATGATATTGTGTTCCTTGGTTAACCTTTATAGTCAAATTCGTTTGCCCTTTCTCCCTATTAATGTCATCGTCCGGACTCCTTTCTATTTATAAGCTGAAATTGGAATATCCATAGTTATTATCACAATCGGGCAGTAGAGGAGTTGAGTTACTTGAGCGATTGGCATATGTTATTCGTTTAATGACACACTTCGTAGTCGATATAGAGGTCGGTGGTTTTATTTTCACAATTTTAGCCTCGTTAACGACATACTTCTTAATAGATATAAAGGTCGTTGGCCGTATTTTCACAATTTCAGCCGCCTTAACGACATACTTCTTAGTAGATATAAAGGTCGGTGGCCTTATTTTCACATTTTAAGCCGCGTTAACGACATACTTCTTAATAGATATAAAGGTCGGTGGCCTTATTTTCACAGCTTTAGTCGCGTTAACGACATACTTCTTGGTAGATATAAAGGTCGGTGGCCGTATTTTCACAATTTTAGCCGTGTTAACGACATACTTCTTAATAGATATAAAGGTCGTTGGCCGTATTTTCACAATTTTAGCCGCGTTAACGACATACTTCTTAATAGATATAAAAGTCGGTGGCCTTATTTTTACAGCTTTAGCCGCGTTAACGACATACTTCTTAGTAGATATAAAGGTCGGTGCTCTTCACAGTTTTAGCCGCGTTAACGACATACTTCTTAATAGATATAAAAGTCGGTGGCCTTATTTTTACAGCTTTAGCCGCGTTAACGACATACTTCTTAATAGATATAAAGGTCGGTGCTCTTCACAGTTTTAGCCGCGTTAATGACATACTTCTTAATAGATATAAAGGTCGTTGGTCGTATTTTCACAATTTTAGCCGCCTTAACGACATACTTCTTGGTAGATATAAAGGTCGGTGTTCTATTTTCACAATTTTAGCCGCGTTAACGCCATACTTCATAGTAGATATAAAGGTCGGTGGCCGTATTTTCTCAATTTTAGCCGCGTTAACGACATACTTCTTAGTAGATATAAAGGTCGGCGGCCTTATTTTCACAATTTTAGCCGCGTTTACGCCATACTTCTTTGTAGATATGAAGGTCGGTGGTCGTATTTTCACAATTTTAGCAGAGTCAACGACATACTTCTTAATAGATATAAAGGTCGGTGGCCGTTTTTTCACACTTTTAGCCGCGTTAACGACATACTTCTTAGTAGATTTAAAGGTCGTTGGCCGTATTTTCACAATTTTAGCCGCGTTAACGACATACTTCTTAGTAGATATAAAAGTCGGTGGCCGTATTTTCACAATTTTAGCCGCGTTAACGACATACTTCTTAGTAGATATAAAGGTCGGTGGCCGTATTTTCACAATTTTAGCCGCCTTAACGACATACTCCTTAGTAGATATAATGGTCGGTGGCCGTATTTCCTCAATTTTAGCCGCGTTAATGACATACTTCTTAGTAGATATAAAAGTCGGTGGCCGTATTTTCACAATTTTAGTAGAGTTAACGACATACTTCGTAATAGATATAAAGTCGGTGGCCTTATTTTCACAATTTTAGCCGCGTTTACGCCATACTTCTTAGTAGATATAAAGGTCGGTGGTCGTATTTTCACAATTTTAGCAGAGTCAACGACATACTTCTTAATAGATATAAAGGTCGGTGGCCGTTTTTTCACACTTTTAGCCGCGTTAACGACATACTTCTTAATAGATATAAAGGTCGGTGGCCTTATTTTCACAATTTTAGCCGCCTTAACGACATACTCCTTAGTAGACATAATGGTCGGTGGCCGTATTTCCACAATTTTAGCCGCGTTAATGACATACTTCTTAGTAGATATAAAAGTCGGTGGCCGTATTTTCACAATTTTAGCAGAGTTAACGACATACTTCGTAATAGATATAAAGTCGGTGGCCTTATTTTCACAATTTTAGCCGCTTTAACAACATACTTCTTAGTAGATATAATGGTCGGTGGCCGTATTTTCACAATTTTAGCAGAGTTAACGACATACTTCGTAAGAGATATAAAGGTCGGTGGCCGTTTTATCACAATTTTAGCCGCGTTAACGACATACTTCTTAGTAGATATAAAGGTCGGTGCTCTTCACAGTTTTAGCCGCGTTAATGACATATTTCTTAATAGATATAAAGGTCGGTGGCCTTATTTTCAGAGTTTTAGCCGCCTTAATGACATACTTCTTAGTAGATATAAAGGTCGGTGGACTTATTTTCACAGTTTTAGGCGCGTAAACGGCATACGTCTTAATAGATATAAAGGTCTGTGCTCCTATCTTCACAATTTTAGCCGCGTTTATGGCACACTTCTTAATAGACATAAAGGTTGACTATTTCTTTAATCAAATTATGATGATAGTCATAGACAGAAATTTAGGTCATAGTATTAGAAATTTGAAAAATTAAAAACAAGAAGATGAGAGTAAACATATATTGAGGGAATTACCGATTACGTTCTATCAGCATGCTAAGAATTACAAGTGAATATTGACATACCGATTTATCTTCCAGGAAATTTCCCTTATTTTACTATCCATCGTTCCCTTGTTACCCATCACAGAAACCTCAATAAATAGGGCTAAACAAAACATCTGTAGTCTGATTTTTGACAGACCGCGGTACAAATATTTATGATTGACGTGCTTTTATGGATTTGACAGAAGCGATTATAATTTTGTCTGAAATATGTCTTTTCGAACACCCTGTCACTAGTTAGAAAAGCGCAAAAACTTGCAATAAGATATCAGAATTCTGACAAATGATTTATTGCTTATCTTTATTTTGTCCAAAAAGCAAACTGACAATTGCGATGCTAATAAATCATAGAAATTCTTCAGAAGCGAAGCACTATATTTTCATTACCGCCATCAGACACCGGATGCTAAAAATAGCCCGTTACAAAAGTCATAAAAACTCTTAATTTCCTAACAGTCTAATCATGTTAACGTCATGTATCAAAGCGTTTGTTAGAGATTGATGAAGTATGAAAAGTTTTGAGGTGAAATGTCTCCTGTTTTTCTTACGTCAGAATAGTGAGGAAAATTAAAACCTTCGAATGGCGCCAAAATTTTCTTTTGAAATAAAGTTTCGTTAGAAATGTGAAAATAAAAAATGTTTCGGTTAATGCTTTTGACATCAGAGAGTTTGTAAATTCATTTCTTTGATTCTGTACCTACGAGGGCCACTTAAGCGCAATTCATAATTACCATGGTAATGAAAACTTTAATTTCAAAGGAAATATTATCAACAATCTCAGAAATATTATTAGGCCAGTTAAGATACGGACACAAATGTTTGCATGTATTTGTCGATGCTATCTCTGCCAGAGCTCTGCATACGAATTTGCTCTGATTGATACAAGTCTGGCAAGCGTCAAAATGAAACAGATCAATTATTCAAGAACAAAGTCAAAGCCGTTTGATCCAATTCGCTATCTATAAGCTTGGGGGGTTTCTTCATAAAGCTACGTATAATCTGAACTAGGGGAGAGCTAAAAAATGACCTTACATTTAGAGAAGAATTTATGGACACATAGTTTAATTTTGTAGCTGGAGAAATACTGATATTCGGGAAATGTAATGAAAAACAGGTACCCAAGGGTATAGAATGGAATACAGGTACCTGGGCAAATGTAAGGAAATACAGGAAGCCGGGAAATATAAGAGAATACAGGTATTCGGTGATATGTAAGGGAATACAGGTGACCTTGTGAAATGTTAGGGAAAACAGGTACCCGAGGATAGTATGTAAAGGGATACAGGTATCCAGGTAAATGTAAGGGAGTAAGGAAGCCGGGAAAATATAAGGGAATACAAGTACCTGGGATATGTAAAGGAATACAGGTATCCAGGTAAATGTAAGGGAGTAAGGAAGCCGGGAAAATATAAGGGAATACAAGTACCTGGGATATGTAAAGGAGTACAGGTAGCCAGGCAAACGCAAAGGAATATAGGATACCGGGAAAATATAAGGGAATACAGGTGACCCGATGAAATGCATTGGAATACAAATCCCGTGGATAGTTAGTAAAGGAATACAGGTACCCGGGAATATGTAAGGGAATACAGGTATCCGGGAAAATGTAAGAGATTACAGGAACCCGAGGATATGATAGAGAATACAGGTATCCGAGGAAATGCAAAGGAATAAAGGTACATTGGAAGATGTATGCAAATACAGGAACTCGGGGAAATATACAAGCCGGAAGAGGTCATGTGAATGCCAAAATACAGCATATACACGTTTCTTTCGTGTCAAACTCTTCCGGAAACTGAAAGAATCTAAAGCATATTAAAATATAAGTGAACGTCGAGGAAAACGGTCCTATCTGAAAGAATAGTAACTACTGTTGTCAATTAGAGGGAATGGGACAGGGATGATTACATTAGATATGGCTAAATTATCGATAATGTTTTAAAACTTATATAACCTAGTACCAGTTCTGCCAGTTCATTATTTTCAAACTTCTTTTTGTGTCTTTGATGACCGAATGGTCTTTCTGTTTTCCATTTTCCTTCATTTTTTCTTTTATTTCTTTCGGCGTTTTTCCCTTTCGATCTTTCCTTCCTTCCTTTTTAATTTTCCATTCTACTGTCTATCAACACTTTTTCCCTACTTTCTATTTTTCTTTCTTTCTTTCATTCTTTATCTCTTTCTTTCTTTCTCTGTCTGTCTTTCTTTCTTTCTTTCTTTTTTTTTTTTTTTTTTTTTGCCATTGTAGCCCTTTGTTCGTATCTGGGTGGATGAGTGAGCTTACAATCCACACATCAGCTCATTGTAGCTTTTTAATTATTCATGACACTTGTTATGTAACATTTATCTTAATGAGATTTAAAAGTGAAAGGTGTGAAATATTTAATCCCGGTAGTACTATTATCATAACATTTACAGCAATTATGATCAATTTTATTTTTAATGATTTGTAGAATTAATATTGACGTAGTTCCACAAATTTGTTATCGTTTTATCGCATTTCCAGGCGGTGTTTTAAATATTGAATCACATTCTGCATACTATCAGCCCACTACTATGATGTCATAACTGACGTCATTAAACACTCCTAAGTGCGATGGGAGTTACCGAAAACATTGGTAGACTTTTAGAATAAAATGGGATTGCGGGGAAAGGTTGTGGGGTGGGGAATGGGGGTGGGGGGTAGAATAATTGTAAGACACCCAGGGTAATATTAAGATCTGAATTCTCAACACAGGGAAAGTGACAGGGACCGAATAAAGATAAATTTGTAGATAGATACAGTCACCATGCACATGTGGTTCTCATTTACGAGTAAAAAGTTTCGTTTTTTGATACCAATAAATTTTTCAAATAAAAAAAAAAAGAAAAATAAGAAATAAATAAAAGAAAGAAAGAAAGAAAAAGATAAAAGAACAACCCCCCCCCCCAACATTTCTGGTCTTTTTTTCGGTCTCCTTCGGTCTGATATTTTGGACATTGATGGTCACATTAACTTGAAAGTAAAAACATTAGAATGGTGATTAGTGGGGGAAGTAACCTGTAGGGAATGTCATACATCCATTTCTGAAAAGATTCACGAATAAGATATTATCGTTTGCATTCTATTTTGATATCTAACATATTACGTGAAACAAAATCATACACCGATGTGCATATTGGCAAATGGATCACATTTTGTGTGCAATACTTCAGACAGATGCCGTCACTAAACTAGGTGACCATGTGCAAGAGATAAACGAGGGAAATATATTCGTCAATGAAATTTACCAGCTACATGTATACTGGTCCGCTTCCAGTTTTATATATTGCCCACTTCTTTAATTAGGAGAGATCCGAAACGTTCCGAATGTATCATGGATTATGTCTTTGACTTTATCGTAAGCAATAATACAAATTTTCAGTCATATCTTACTTATTTTATTGTAAAAATATCAATATTCGCAATTAAACTGATTGGAGAAACATTCATAGGTGTAGTATTCTTAATCATTTTCTCACCTTAGGCACAAGTCATAATCAAACAAAGGATCGAAGAATAAGATTTTCCTTCAAAACTGAAGATAAATCCAAAAAGGTATACGCCATGCAAAGTCACTTGTCTGGATCATCTCAGCGTTTGAGATTGAAATACATTCTAATCTTGTTTTTGACATCCATGGTGGATGTAGCGAACCAAACGCTAGACGCTTTCTTTTCTCTAAGACTAAGGATTTCAGAAGTCAATGAGCGTCCACCTTCAAGTGACCTTGATACGTAGTTGTGAGAGCCATAGGAACATAGCAGCATAAAGCAAGAAACACTCACTCCTCCCTAGCATCTCGATTTGTAACCCCCCCCCCCCCTCGTAAGATCGGAGAGAATAATAGGTTTTCACTCCGACTGTCTGTCCGTCTCCCGAGACATGAAATTTGGTATGTAGCTTGGTATCATTGAGTTTAAGATAAAGCTCGAGTTTTGTCATAAGTGACCTGCTTTTGGAAGAGTTACGGCCCTTGGACTTAGTAAATTTATGGAAACTGGTGAGGGACATGAATTGCTTCCGCAACACTCGATTTGCTTGTCAAATTGGGATTCGCAATTGTCTTAATGTGGAATCATACGCGATATTGTCCGTTTATTTTAGACGTTTGAGAACTAGGTATCTCCATAGTACTTCTTCGTATTTCCATCAAAGATTCGAGGAATGAAAATCGGCGTTTAGTAAGTTCCCAAAATGTCCGCAGTGCTTCTTCGGAATATACATTTCTTATATGCCACAAAACACGTGTTTGTTGCATGGTTCAACTGAGGTCGATCCCGAAAATTGATTAAATAAATCAGGTAGATAGAATATAATAGCAGTAATGATTACACTGAACTATAAAACAAGAAGACAGTACTTAGTACCAAATTAACCTTGTTCGTTTCGATAAAAGTAATATATTGTTGGCGGAGTAATGTTCACCGCACCAATGATACACCATCGGCTTCAGGATAATGTAATCACCTTTATGTTTCATTTAGCCTTGATGTTTTGATAAACATTAATTAACAGTCAAGAAAAAGCTTTTAAAAGCCTGCTTACGTATAAATCACCTATTATACGTAATGGTCTCTATGGTCTCGCTTGCTAGCAATTGTTCTTATGAATGAGGTACCTCTATACACGATCAGGTCTATGATTGTGTATCCCCTGTAACTTCTCAGATATGACATTGCTTTATTTAGCTTCCTTTTAAGTCTTTGTTCTGTTTTTTTTCCTTTATTTTTCAGGATTGTTTCTTGATCTATTTGTTTTATTAACCTCTATGCGTGGGTGCGTGTGCTTTAAACAAACCTTGTAGGCGATCTGGAAGTCGCAGTTTTGGCAATATTGAGTGGATACTTCACATGTAGCTTAGGTATAAGGAGAGAAAATCCCTATTGATTTAGGGGTTAAAAGGTCAAAGGTTAAGGCCAATAGAGGTCATCGTAGAAAACCATTGTAAAAGCTCTAGCTCACACTTTTGGCCCTATTTGGTTCATACTTCACGTAGAACTTAAGTATAAGGAGAGGAAGATCCATATTGAGTTTAGTATCAAAATATCAAAGGTCAAGGTCAATTTATTACCATGGATTTTGATACCGTTTGAAGGAATACCAAAATTAGCTTTTGTTTTTCTTTCTTTTTTTTTTTTGTTTTTTTTTTTGTTGTTTTGTTTTTTTTTTTTTTTTGTTTTTGTTTTTTGTTTTTTGTTTTGTTTTGCCTAAATTTTTATCTTTGGAAAGAGGTGGGAGTATTTTTTTATTTTTTTATTTTCTTGGAATAAATTCTGTGATGGGTTCTGAGTGAGATCTATTTGTTTGGCAGCTATAACAAGATACATCTACAATTATAACATGCCTTACATTCCAATATCCGGGATTTGGAGCATTCAAAACAAACCATTCCATTGTTTTAAAAACGGGGATTTCGGGTGTAAATTATTGATTTCACGATACATAAAACCATACTTAATAGAACCTGACATACCCATGCTTAGACTCGTCATGTCTTTATTCGAATATGTCACTTTATCGCTGAAGAATTCTTATAAGATTATTTTTTCTGTGTTGTTGTTTTTGTTTATGATTTTGTTGTTGTTGTTGTTGTTGTTGTTGTTGTTTATGATTTTGTTGTTGTCGTGTTTGTTTATTTTCTCTGTCTATGGCAGCAGACGTTACCGCTTTGTAAAGGGATCCCCATTCTCCGTTGCCACCCAAAATCCTACCTCCTCTTGTCAATGAAAGCCGTTGCATTTATTTCCTGTTTTAGTGTTTTTAATAAATTATTTGATAATATGAATAAATAAATAAATAAATAGATAGATAAATGAATAGAGAAATAAATAAATGAATAAATGAATAATACGTCACTTTATAATTCATCTATTACTTCATTACAAAGTTGCAATAGTTAATGATTTATCTATTTATTTATCTTTCTGTTTATTTGTTTATTTATTTATTTAGTTATTTATTTATTTATTTATTTATTTATTTATTTATTTATTTATGTTTGATTTCTTTCAAAGTTTGTTGAATTTCGGTAATCTAGAACATCAAGTTTTAGCCAGCAGTCCATGCTGGAACGCCTTTACGCTTGCATAACTATACGAGCTCTTATACGCCTCCCATAGGAGTTGTCTGGCAACACCGACACAGGAGTAGTGTCTATCCATGCATGCACTTTTGCATCTCTGTCGAACAATAAAGACATTTAGATGCGTCTGTTTACTGAAATCGGAGTCGGAAACAAATGTAGCATTAAAACCGGATAAACATTTGGGTAGCGTGAACAATTTTTAGCATCGAGGTTTAGTACGTCATTTTTTTTTTTTTTCTAAAGAGAGATTATTTTTGGATCATTGATTTATAGCCACGTCAGCGGAGTATAAATATATATATATATATATATATATATATATATATATATATATATATATATATATATATATATATATATATATATATATATATATAGAGAGAGAGAGAGAGAGAGAGAGAGAGAGAGGGAGTTTTATTACTAACACTTTCACAAAATTTCATAAACCGACATACTTACCAATATATTTTCAATTCAATGCCGAACAGTCAAAACCTGTTTTCAGTTGTCACCAAAATCTGTTCATATTCGCACCTGATAAAGAAATAAATACTGATATATCTACTTGTTTCTGTGACATAGTATGCTGTTGAATGATCTTGATGGTATGTGGTCCTGCGATTACATGGAATTTTTACCCAATTTGTTGTATTCATTTGGTCTTTTTATGCCCCCCTCCCCTCCACCCGGCCATATATGACTTTAGGCGTATAGTATTGCACCTTGTCGTCATTCTGTGATTTCGTCATGCATATTGTCTTCGAAACTCCTCCTAAATTTTAATGAAACTTGGTACAAACAAAACTCACAATATGTGCTTATTGTAAGATGAATGCTGTCCAAAAAGTTTTACAGGAGTTATGGCCTTTGGACTATGTTATGCATATAGAGTAAATTCACCTTGTCTTTGCAACTTCTTTTTAACATTCAAACAGATTTCAGTAAAGTTGGATACAAATGAAGATCACAATATGTAAAAGTGCACATTGTAAGGGGAATCCTATCCAAAAAAATATTTACAGGAGTTATGGCCCCTGGACTGAAACTTTACTGCCGGCAGGGACATTCGTGGGGCTCCGACTTTTTTCAATTTTGATTTATGACATATAAACGATAAACCATTTTTAATTTCACTATCAATTTTCACATAACAGATAGCGAACTGTAAAACGATCTTTAAATGTGTAAAACAATAAAATGACTGCGAGGCACAGCCATTATATACTTTCCGCTTTATTTATAAATGCAGGGAATGCGAGCAAACAATCAATTCCTACTTTGCCATATGGTTTTTGTTGAATTTCTTACAGATGCTTCGAGTGTTTTTCTTAAGAACTGCAAAAAATGTCGAATCTTTCTTTAAGTATCTATATTGTGTTTATTTTATGTTGTAGAACATACCCTACATTTTAACCCTATGTATAAGTGCCATGTTTTACATGTTTGAAATAATTTAAAATAAAAACATGCACTAACATACAATCTCTCTGATGCAGCGAGGCCTGAAATAGAAGGGTAAAAAAAAAAGGGGGGGGGGGCTTTCATATTTTGATGATAAAACGATTAGCAAGAGAAAATAGGCAAAAATGGGGGAGGGTGGTGTTGTTTCAATTCTTCAATTCTTTGGTAAAATACGCCATAGCAGGGGAACTCTGCAACAGCTGAATATGTTTTTTAATAATAGTGTGTGTCAACCAAAGGAAAGTCTGGCGAAGACGGATGAAGGAGGAATGGTAGGGGCGGGGTACTTATATAACTACATATATACTTATCTGCTTTGGTAATGTAACGTCTCTATTACCAGTACATTGAATGGTGCAACGTGCTTCCGAGGTATGGATCCAGAAATTATGTTGAGGGGGTGTCCATTCCAATAAATTTTCCAAGAGGAGGTCCACCTATATTTTTGTATGTTAAATTGTGTTATATCGAAAAATAATAAAAGTCATTTTCGCCGAATCTTGGAGTGGGTCCAGCTTGAACAACACCAATAAAAATGGTAATTTATCAGTTGGGACGTTTAGGTCATGAGATTTTGTAACTCAGAATAAGCAAAGAATTTCTGGTTGCTTATAATGGCAAACACTTCGAGCTAACAAACACAAAAGATCGTTTCCGAAATTTTTTTTAAGTAAACATTGATTATTGAAAATCATGTAATCGTATCCCAGTAATGTCATTACTCGACATTGTGTACACATTGAAGACCATAAAATCACTTCTGTCAAATACCATTCTTTTCCTTCGCATGAATGATCCAGTGCAATGATGTCACGGAGACAATTGTTTGAATTGAGGGGTAACCTCTAGTAAGAATGGTTGGTTGCCTGAACATTGATTAATTGCTTGGTTGGCTGATTGGTACTTTATTTAGCACTCAACAATAATTCAGTTATATCGCGACATTGATGCAGAGGGTAACCATCCTCTTAAACATAGTGGCGCAATCCCGGAATCGAACCCAGATCTTTGGGACCGCAAGCTGAGCGTTTAACGCCACTACACCTTAGTCTGCCTTATATGTATGAATACGGACTTATATCTCAATGAATATAGATAGATCAGGGGCGAAGAGAGAGAGAGAGAGAGAGAGAGAGAGAGAGAGAGAGAGAGAGAGAGAGAGACTGGTTAGTTGGATGATTCATTGACTTTTTTTCTTTTTTTTTACAGTTATATCGCGACATAGTGACAGGTGGTAACCAACATTTTCAACATATTGGCGCAGTCTTAACCGCCCAAATTTTTATATTCACAAAACAAACAATCATGCCAATTTACATAAATTAGTTACTTATGTTCCACTGGCGAATTAAGAGACCCTCCCCCATTTTTTCGCCAAAAATGTACTAGGCATATATTGATGATAAGTTTGAAAACACTCAAATAATATGAGTAAAAGCCCAAATTTGGCACCCATAATGGCTGAGTATTTTGGCTAACACTTGACTGACACATGTGGGTCCCCCTTTTCGGAAATTCTGGATCCGCAACCGTGTTCGATATCATTTCCTTTCGATATTTCACAGAACCTTCAAAACATTTGTAATGTTCTTAATAAAGATTTATTTCCTTTTGTCCCTCGCCTGTTCCTCACTTGCATAACCATGTCCTTTCCCTTCTTCCTCCTAAGCCATTTAGTCACCTGGTTTTCTCTGTAATTAACTAATTTGGATTTCCACAATGGGGTTAACCGTTTTACGTGTCCGCTTCGAGTTTTACTTAATGCCCGATCCTTTAATAAGAAGAGGTCGGAGACATTCCGAGTGTATTATGGGGTATGACTTTGGTTTTATCCTAAGCAATAATGCAAATTTTCAGTCAGATATCATTAACATTATTGTAAATACATGAGTATCAACATTTGAATTCTCTGGAAAAGCGCAAATAGATGACATATTAAAACAAAAGATCGAAAAACAAGATTTTACTCAGAAACTGAAGATTAATCCCAAGGGGCATAACCCCTGAAAAGTCATTTGTGTGGATCATCATATGCGTTTGAAAATTAATCCCATTTAGACCTTGGGCATCATCGACGATAAAGTATGTATGTATGAAAGTACAAATACACAAAATTATCATTTACATGTTTTTATCGTAAGACAGAAAATCTCATTCGTATCAGAGTTTACTTGGTTGACGTTGTCATTCTTTTTTTTAACTCGGGTCAAATCAGCAAGGTTTAGAACAATATCTGGAACCGCCAATGAACACAATAGCGACAGTTTAGAGATAAATATTAATCAACAATGCTTTAGAAAACAACAAATCAAATAATCAAGTCCAACAGACGGAAGGCTTGACCACTTTATTTCCGTTTTGGACAAAATACGAGTGGTAGTCTTTTGCAATAGAAGATTAAGATGCGCTTTTGATTTGCGCTAAATTCAATTGTGTTGCGTCATTTTCATATAATGTCTTTTACAAATGTCATTCAATCTTGTATAAAACAATATGGACGTGGTCAGGATTTGATAAAACTCCGATGTCAGACATTTCGTGCAAAATAATTTCATTACAATATTTGGATACATACATGTGTATGATACATTCCCCTCTAATTTTCACTGTTCTTACCATATGGCAGAAAACATACATGTAATACATGACAAAGAAATGTTTCCTATTTTCAGATTTTCTAATTTAGGTAAATTTTAAACTTACGCAGAAAATTATTTGGCTTACATAGGACATTTAAATAAGGTGAGTTATTTGCTCTTGCTTATTCAGGTAGTCCCCGGATGTAGAATGCGGATGGTTTAAAAGCAGTACTGCTAATCTAATTCCATTTTCTTATTGGCATGGCCATTTAACTATTGTAATGTAAAGATGATGGATAAATCCAAACCACAAGTCCAAAAATCATGAAACCATAGGACATACAAAATCAGTGAAAATGAAAAACAAATGGAAAATAACAAAATATGTCTACTTGAAGAGCATATGTGAACCCCTGTGATGGAGTGAGATCAGGTGCCCGGGGAGAGTGAGCATCTCCTGCTTGCTAGCAACACCCGTCACATATACCCCGTAGAAAGAGTCAAATCGTGTGAATTCCATATGTATCTATATATGGATAAGTAAGATATACAATCGGAACACCATCGCCATTTTTTTCTTTTTACAAAAATAGGCTCGGAAGCCCCACGGCGCAGCGATATATATCGTTTCAATTCTTCGGCTTTCCTCGTAGGAGTACAATACGAAATGTGGCGAAAAAAGTTCATAGGATTGTTTTTGTAATTTAGGATATGAGAAGTTCAGTATGAAAAGTAAAACCCTTTTTGATCTATATTATACAATCGTAAAGGCAATTCAGTAATCGCAGGAATTTCACATTTTCTTTTTAAATGTTAGAACATTGGACACGAATTGGAGGAAACTCGAAGTGACATTTAACCAGTGCGCGTGCGTAGACTCCGCCATGAAAAAAAAATTATACTAGATCACCCATTCAAAGAGAAACAGATATAGACAAAAGCAGGCAATGAACATAATTGCCTTTTTTCGTGCAAACATATCAGGCATGCTGATCATGGCCATGTGTGTTTACATAACAACTGGAAGTAGTTCCAATGGCCGACTACGTAGTACATACGAGGCTATTTGCGTACGGAAATTTACGAGTTGTTACGATTGGTGAGATACAGTCAGTCAAGGAATAGTCCTACTTTTAAACCGAACCCTGATAGTAAGACCATATAGACTACATATTTTTTCCTGCTGTTTCCTTTGTAAAGTAAAACATCATTGCAAAACGCCACCGCTTATTTTTTTCGGAAATTAATGTATGTTATTATACTACACAAGGGCTGTCATTTCATCATCTGCAAAAAGAAATGCATAGGTCAAACTCAAACTATCTGTCAATACACATTTTGACCTCACTCTCCAGTCTTGCAGTAGTATATTCTTGCGACAGCATTTCAGCCTAATGGCACACTCACGAATGCACCGAAAAGCTTTAATATCATTTTTATATATATTTTTTCAAACTCTTTTCTACCAGAGGGCATGTTTAAATAACTATAAATACCATGATAACACTGGTAAATAAATTGAAAAGATGTAAACAATAAATTTTGGGGGGACTAAATGCGTGGTACGGGACACAAGAGAGGGAACTGTAGTCTATGGTCATATTCAGGAAGTGGGAGAGTTCCAATCAAGGGCAGACAAGTCACCTCATTAAATTCTCCTATAGTGACAACGTTACCTATGCTACGAACCCATCCAAAGCAATGAGGGACTTTTCGCCAATCTCCAAAGCAGAGTTACGGTTCTTGCACTCCCTTTAATCTCTGCCGACTACTGAAAGTAGTCCCTAGTCAGAAGGCAGAAAATATAGACTGCTTTGCGTGTTTTAGGGGAAATGTCATCGTATTCAAATTATCTGGGCGAAAATTAAACAATGAGGGATTCATTCAGAAATTACAAGACGTGTTAGGTGCAAATGATAGTGTTATTGACAAACTGTATTATATTAGTAGGCTGATTTGTACTCTAAGAAAATATAGTGCGGTATAAATTAAGAGCTGATTTCATATAAAAGCCGGAATAAAACTCAATGTAACATGGTAAATGCTTTAAATTTAACTAATAAAGGCACTGAAGACCATGTCATACCGTTTCGAGGCAAAATCTGATTTACAAGAATCTGAGACGTTGGCAGAGGTGGGTGTGGATTGTAAAGGAACGACAACTCTGCTTTGGAGATTGACTTTTCACGTGCCAGTATCCACCATTATAAATAGATATCACAACATTTACTAGTATAAATTTAGTGTACCATAAGCGCATTTCGACGATTTAGCCTGTCTCTTTCTGTGATGCATCAGGACGAAAATGAGGAATCAGAAAGGTAAATATTTTAAGTGCAGACCAGTTACCAAATTGACTTAAATTAAAGTGCCAAAGAACCAAACTAAGGACAGAGCTGTGCATGAGGGAGATACTCCTTACTTCTGGGGCAATTTACCAACTTTTGTCAATGTAAATAGACCTTTTTCGTTGTAATATCTCATTCAACACACCGATCCACTTTCATCGAACTTCAAACAGTTTAGTGCGTAATGCGACTTTGAAGACAAGGTTGGACAAGTTGGACATTTGATTATGACGCCATAAGTATAACAATCAAAAATCCGCTAAACATCGCTTTCTATGCTGAAAAGTGAATTGGTGTATGCCGGACATGCTGTTATGGCGCTCAAATTTTCAACATTTTATTATGACGTAACAATTCAGGCATTAACGTCATAATGAAAATTTCGGCAAAACGTAGTTTGTCTGGCATTGATTCCCTTATAGATCTATCATGTAAAATAGGAACAATAAACGAACGCGAAAGCGACATCGTGTAAAGAACGAGTTAAACCCACCTTGACCTTGACCTTGACTTATGTAGGTCAAAGAATAATATGTAACGTGGAATATAAGTGGCTGATCCTTTGTGGGACAGAATAATTATTATTACTCTGTAAATTAACATTGATTCTATCATAAATCATAAATTTTAACATCATTACTCTAATGTCAAGTTTTATGATCTGACAAAATCTTTTTTTTTTTTTTTTTATTACTATATATATTTATAATGACATCATAAATACATATATAAACATAAGACAAGACAAGTATTACAACACTGACAAAAATATCATACATACTCCATTCACTCAATAATAATCAAGTAATACAAACAAACTTAAGCCTACAACCAACATATATTTCATATCAACAATTGTCAACTAAAAACACTGACAATTATATATATGTATTAAATAAACATGTACTCATTATAATAAAGTGAATAATAACTATGTTACAATGAAGTATTAACTCAGTCATATATTTATAATTAATAATATACATTTATGATATTATTTAGTAATATTTTTTGTAAATACATTGAAAAGATTATATAATAGCCACAAGTATTTACTTAATCTTACTATTATCAGATTAAACTAATAAATTGTTCCCATTTTTCATTAAAATGATCAATTTTCATGTTTCTTTGATGAATAAATCTATCAATTTTCAAATAATTTTCAATGAAAATTTTTGCACCCTCAAAGTTTGGGATAATTTTTTTTATCTTTTGCTTATATATATATATATCTTTTAATTAGACAGATTATCAAATTTTGTGATTTATTTCTAACATTTTTACCAAAGATAATATCAATCTTATTAAAAGTAGTATCAATATCAAAACTGTCTTTCAACCAAGTGACAACATTTTCCCATATCACAGATACTTTACTGCATGACCAAAAAGTATGAAGAATTGTTTCAATATGGTTATTACAGAAAGTACACAGATTTGAATCTAAAATGCCTATCTTATATAGTAAAGAATTTGTACCTATAATTCTGTGAATAATTCTATATTGAAACCATCTAAGGCTTATGTCATCACCTAAAAGTTTAATTAAATTATTTTGTTCATACCACCAATTCCTATCAGGGTAAAAGTTAAGTTCATTTTGCCATTTTCTTTCACTTTTTGGTTTTTCATATATTTCATTCACAAAGGTATCATAAATATACCTTACACCATTTGTGTTCTTTACTAATATATCAATGACTTTTGGTCTGAAAGGAATGTTGGTATGTATAGAAGTCATATCAGTGTCTTCAATTAACATATGAATGCATTGAACAACACCATAGTATGTAGTAAATGGAGGATTAAATCTAAATTTATCACAAAAGTCAACATATTGTAAAATATTACCATTCTCATCTAGAAAATCATATATGTATCTAACACCTTTTTCAAACCACTGTTTCTAGTGAATCATATTTCCATTTATTTTAATTTTGTCATTAAACCAAATGGATTGAAAAGCTATATGTTCACTTTTACGAACAATGCGTCTAAAGTGATAAAAAGATATAAATACATCTTTCCAAAAAGAATTTGTTGTTTTTTCAGCTAAACTCTTTAAGTATGAACTATCAAAAGTTAAATGATGAATAAAATTTGAAGAAAGTATGTCCTGTAACAAATTATACCATGAAGAAACATTTACAAATGTTATAATCCTGCGTATCCATGTGATTTTCAGACTTTCTATAAAAGATTTTACACAAATCATGCGTAACCCCCCTTTACCATAATCTTGTATAAGTATTTTTCTTGCAATTCTATCATTCTTATTTTTCCAAATAAATTTGTAAAACAACCTTTCCATTTCCTTTATGAATTCCTTACTAGGGTTAGGCAGACTAATAAAATAAGTGCATTAGTTTTGGCAGTTATATAGATTTTACCACTGTTATCTTACCAGCTGAACTTATAAGACGTCTTGACCACGATTTTATCATATTTTTTATTTCTTTTATTTTACTTTCATAGTTTATATAAACTATGTTTTCTAAGTCAATAGTGAAAGTTATACCAAGAAAGGTAAATGGCTCTTGCGACCACCTTAAATCATAATCGTTGGTATAATCCACAGCAGAATTTCGAAGGGAACCTATTTTTATACACAGTGTTTTATGGTAGTTTGGCTTCAGACCAGAATATTTTGAAAATTGTTCTATTAATGAAAGAGCGCTCTTAAGGGATGTTTCAGAGCCATCTAACAGTATTGCTGTATCATCAGCATACTGAAGCAGTTTATATTCTTTGTTTACAATCTTTATACCTTTGGCATCTTTGTTTTTCCTAAACATTGTCCCCATGATTTCAACGCACAATAGAAAGATATTAGAAGAGACCGGATCTCCTTGTCGACAGCCACGCCCTATCTTAAAGTAAGATGATATTTGACCATGTTGTATAACACATAATTTGAAGTTAGTACAAAAAATATTTATCCAGCGTTGGATATTCTCACCGAAATTGAAAAATTTAAGTACATTTCTAATAAATTTCCAAGACACAGAATCAAAGGCCTTCTCAAAGTCTACCATAAGTATGAGTCCAGGTATGTTTCTTTCATTACAGCTATGTATGACATCATATAAAAGTCGAGTGTTTTCACCTATATATCGTCCAGTTATAAAGCCTTTTTGATTTTCATGGATTAAAGTGGGCAGTACGGATTTTATTTTATTAGCAATAATCCCTGACAGTATTTTATAAGTAACATTTAGTAGTGAGATAGGTCTCCAATTTTTTATATATTCCCTAGGTTTATTTCCTTTAGGAATAACTGATAAAACTCCTACTTTCTGTGATGCAGATAATTCTCCTTTATGAAAAATTGATAAGAAAGACCTATGAATAAAATCACCGAGGTCGTTCCAAAAGAACTTGAAAAATTCGGCTGTAAAGCCATCACAGCCTGGCGCCTTGTTATTCTTGCATCTCTTTAGAGATTCCAAAACATCCGATTTTGTAACATTTTCTTCTAACTTGTGTTTTTCACTTTCCGATAGTTTAGGAATATCATAATCTTTTAGTGTTTCATTCAAGTCAACATCATCTAGCAAATGGTCCCTACTTCTATATAAATCTTCATAAAAAATTTTTATTTTATTTAAAATGTCACTTTGCTTTTTTATGATATTTCCATTATCGTCAATAAGTTTTGTGATTGTTTTATTGATAAAATTTCTTTTTTCTAAATTACAGAAATATTTTGTGGGCTTCTCACCATTTTCTATCCAACGAGCCCTACATCTTAATATCAAGCCCTCCAATTCATATTTTCTAATGTCCTCGAGACATTCATTGAGCTCTGATAGTTGATGATCTGACAAAATCTTGCTATACTTTTGAAATTTGATATGTGATTGGACATAAGTCCCTCCAGCAAGATTTTGTCAACATCATTGTAGATAAGAATTTAAGACTTTGACACTGAAGGGGTTGTCGAACATTTCAATAAGTTAATTACATACAGCTTAGATATTGAAATTTGTGTAATCCCTGCTGGTTGTTAAGAAAATGAACACTTGAACTTATTCGTTGACCTTTACAGCATGTATCTCATACAAATGGCAAGACACTCTCGAGTTGTTTGAGGTGTTCTAACCCGTGACCTCTCTGTCCAGCAACAAGCCCTCCGACTGAGTATTGGCCAAGATATGTCAGCTCTTCAAGCCGGTGCGACCCACTGGATGGTGCTTGGCTTGTGACTGAGGGGTACTGTGTTCGACTCCTGCCGTGGGCAGACCGGCATCCTGTCTTTCGGATGAGACAATGAAATCTGAGAAGCCGTGTCACAGTACTGTTGGTAGGCGTGCCACGTAGAAGATCCACCACTGCTTCGAGAGGGCCCGTTGTAAAGGGAAAAATTTCTGTGCAGTGCATCAGACAGATGACGTCACTATACAGGGTAATGTTATCGTGCAGTGATGTAACACAATAATCAATCAACCACGAGTTTTTCCCTTCTCTAGATATATTTTAAAGCAGTCACTTTTTGACATGCCTTTTGACAATACACATAATAGATTGTACGAAAATTAATAGAAACTAGTTTACTAGCATACTTGAACTCTTAAAGTTTGTAGGCCTCTGATTTACATAGTTGAGAACTTGACATTTGAATAGCAAGGGAGATAAATAGGAAAGCTGCTATCCATGAAGAATATCGCAAATCCCTTTTCAATGAACGTCATGGGGGAATATTGTCAATTACATGAAAATACCACTGTATTCAAATAGACACTGTTTCACTGGAACATTTTCCGAGAATAATGCAAATGAATTTCGCCATGTTTATAACATGACTTCAGAAATTTTTTAAATTTCTAAAATATTGAACTAGACTGGGAAATTGTGTCGCTTAATAATTGCAATAATAGAAATTAATCTCTAGACAATTGCTGCACTTCAAAAATTTAGTGATTGGATTGTGTGCAAATACGTTTGCATTGGCTGAGCAATAGATGTCATAGACAACGCCAACCTGAGTTAAATATTACTCTCATTGTTATAAATTACATCACAATACAAAATCTGAATCAGTGCCCCCTTTTCCTTCACCTATAAAATCATTTCAATACTAACGTCCCTCTTCAAAATCACTTTAACAAGAGTCCCGACTTAAGTCCGTTTATTCATATTAAACCGGAAGTGATATATATGTAATAAACGTGATAATGGACCTTGTTTCTTATTTTCATTGACAGCCGAAGGTTGTGTAAGACAAAATGCTTAGGAAAAAGTGAGAGAATTGTTTCAAGGAATCCCATGTATCACAGCCAATTACCTTTTTTATTTTCATTATTTATTTATTTTATTTTACTACTTATTTCTATTTTATTAAATATCTTTTTATTTATTTAAATTATTTCTTCATTCATTCATTCATTCATTTTTCATGGTGATGTTTAACCCAAATGCCTTCTTAAATTTTTGGGTACAATATACATACATTTAATTGAAAAATAAAAGAAAAAGACAAGAAAAGAAAGGAAGCAAGAGAGAAAGAAAGAAAGAAAAACTGAGAATAGTAATTCAATATCCTGAAGTAGATTTTGATAGTTATTGTACCAAATGTACTTTGCGACATGATCAAGTATCTAGACTTACTTGAAATGGAACATCGACAATAAATATATAGGTCAATACCAAAAACGAATTCATCAGTCTCTCAGAATTTCCCACACAATTAATGGAGGAACAACACTATGTGACATACGACATAGGAGAGGAAGTATACACATTGACACTAAAATCTTTTTTAAGTATACACCATCAAGAAAACGAATGGCATTTGTGTACTAATGATCTGGGAAGGTCGCCGTGCGTCTGTAACAGATATGGCGTATGGTGACATAGATCTGCCACCCACTTGTCTGTTAACTGGGTCAAACTGTCAAACGCTATGTCGATCTTTCATGTTATGTCGATTTGTCAGATTTTGTCAGATGGTACGTCGAATTGTCAGACGTTATGTAGACTTTTTAGATTTTATTTTAGATTTTTTGTCGAATTGTCAGATATTATGTCAACTTTTCAGTTGTTATGTCGACTTGTCTTGTGTTATGTCGACTTGTCATATGTCATGCTGACTTGTCACATGTTATGTCGCCTTGTTATGTGTTATGTCGAATTGTCCCATATTATGCTGACTTGTCACATGCTATACTTACTTGTTATGTGTTATGTTGATTTGTCAGGTGTTATATCGACTTATCAGACGCTATGTCAAGTTGTCAGGAAATTATGCTGACTTGTCAGATGTTAAATCTGTAATTTTTGTTATTTTTTGAAAAAATGTTGTCTTAGAGCATACTGAGTTGACTTGAATATTATGGCAAATCGTCAACATTAATATAGGAAAAGTTGACATATGAGGTATATGGGTATATGAAACATCTGAAATATGACGTCGGCTGTACAATGTATGGCATATTAACAGTTTACCTCTGTCGTAAGGCTTTTCAATAAACAATAATGTTTTTAAAGGTAATTCATAATATACCTTCAATATTACACAAAGTTGATTAGAGTATTTGATCATTGCGATAAGGAGGTTAATCATGTGGTATCGCAAAAGACATCACACCTGAGGATTGATTTGAGGACGGGTCTGGTTCCGGCTTTGAGATGGAATATTTCTTAAGTGATTTATCATTTGCCATCCTATCTGTCCGGATGCGACAGTATAAACCGAAATCCCGTGTCACCAAAACACCTGAGGCCCGTCACGGTATAAACTGAGGTCCCCTGTCGCAGTATAAACCGAGACTCCGTGTCACAGCATAAACCGAGGTATCGTGCCCCGATATAAGCCGAGATCTCGTCTCATAGTATAAACCGAGGCTTCGTATCACAAAACGACCCTAGGCCTCGTGTCCCGTTAAAAGTCGAGGCCCCTCATCACGATATAAACCGGGGCTCCGTCACAATATAAGCTGGGGTCTCTGTCACTGCCCAAACCGAGGTTTCATGCCCCGTTGTAAACCGAGGTCTCGCGTCACGGTATAAACCGAGGCCCTGTGACACTATAAGCCGAAACCCCGTATTACGGTATAAACCGAGGTCCCACCCATTGCATAAACCGAGGCCCCGTACCGCGAATTAAACCGAGGCCCTGCAGCATGACATAAACCGAGGTCTTGTGTCACGACATAAACCGAGGTCCCGGCGCTGTATAAACCAAGGGCCCGTGTCATGTTATACACCGGGACCCCTTGTCGCGGTATAAACCGAGGCTTCGTATCATATCATAAAACGAGACCCCATGTCATGGTATACGTAGGCACGTAAAAGATCCCTCACTGCTTCAGGTGAATCTATATTCGAAGACAAAATTATGAACCAGTGCACCGGGCAGGTGCCGTCATCAGATATTGGCAAAACTCTTGGAGGGACGTAAAATATTATTGTATGATTTGCTGTCTGGCAGGTCATATACCAGTTATCCTATATCCTGGACATGGTGGTACGTCTTTATTTCCAAGTCACTCAACCTGAAATGACTATGAGATTGGTGGAATTCGAACCTCTAACCATATGATTACGAGACAATTTCTCACGCCTCGTTGGTGATTCTTTATTGTTTAAATATTACTTTATTTACTTAAGATATTGTAATTTATCTGTAAACAGACACAATAAGGAGGCCCGTCTACCAATAATAATAATAATAATAATAATAATAATAATAATAATAATAATAATAATAATAATAATAATAATATAATTATAATTATAATTATAATTATCATTATTATTATTATTATTATTATCATCATTATTATTGTTATTATTATTATCATTATTATTAATAATTAGTAATTATATATTCACTGCATCTGCTAAGAAAGTTCCGTGTTTAACAGATCCACTGGAGATGTGGCTCACTGGGCGATGTACTCGGCTGGTGACCGACAGGTCCCAGGTTCAACTCCCGCCGTGGGTACATAGGTCTCCTGTTTTTCGAATGAGACAGTAGACACAGAGGCGTGGCAAGTATATCATATGTCACTGCTTCGGGTGGGTCCGTTGCAAAGGTATAAATTTCTATGAAATGTATCAGTCAGATGCGTCACTATATTAGTGAAATAATGATTGAGTGACAAAAAAAAACAACAATCAATCAACCAATCCACTAGAAATTAGGCATCTTTTACCTGCTGAAGTCTTCGTGACACATGACCTTGGACGAGAAAGTCAAAAGTCACCGACAAGGATCGAACCTCTAACCCCTAGGTCTGGACTTAAGCTCTCTACCTATTGAGCTAGGTCGGCTCCTTTCTCTATTGTTAATACACAGCATGCAATAGACAGAGATATATATTGACCTTAGACTCGACAATATTATTAGATAAATGAAATAATACAAATAAACGGCATATTGGTAAAACAGCAGCGTAGCGCTGACTCCAATATTTCTCGTCGCTCCGATAGCACTCTTCAGTCAGAAGGTATAAAACGACTGCTATTGGTAGCCAGGTTTAGTAGAGCTGTTGCAGCGGCAATAGTTTAGTCTGTAATCTTAAGGTGGTCCTTCCTATAACAGAGTAAACATTCTAATCGCTTAAGCTGTTTTGGACAGGTGGCTTATCTTAACACTTGCAAAGAAAAGGATTTATGTTTCTGACGATCTATAGGTGAGATTTATTTATTTATTTATAAATATCACGGATTCTATTTCAAATATACGTATTTTAAAACACTTTATGAATTTCAAACAAGTAATGGATTTTAATGTAGGCATCAATGGAGACCTGAAGATTAGTTGCTCGGGTATCTTGAAAAAAGATGCCAAACTCCTTGAGCTTTACTCTTCGCATTTATTCTAATTTTGCAATATTATCAAAATTGTATAATTTCTAATATTCCTTCGTAGAGCACAGGTAACACTTGTCTCTATAGAAGCAATCTGTATTCGAAATCATTCATTAATTAATAATGCTAAACATTTTTTTCTTTTCCTTTTCTGCCAGACAACTATTACAATGCATAAAAGTACGTTAATCTATTTTGCGAATTCTCAAATCAACGTTGGTTATTTTCGTTCCTGACATTTTGAACAATATGTTCTTCTAAAAGAACGCGGTGTTTAATACCAATAAGAATTATTAAGAAGATAGTTTGTAGCTCTTTACACGTAAAATAAACCGTATTGATATCATTCCTTGGACTGCGTTCGGTATAAATGTCTAAGAGTATAAACTGATAAATAAAAGAAAAATGCAATATATGTGAAATTAAATTATTCCTTTCAGATATTATTCGAAAAAAAACCAAATAAGAAAAATAAAAACAACCCCCCCCCCAAAAACCCCCAAAAACCAAAATAAAAAATCCCCCCAAACCGGTAAACGTATTTGTAAAATTTTTTCTAAGGTACATGTAACGTATGAAAATGCGTATCTATGAATTCCATGTTCTAATACGTTCTTGAAATTAAGTGCGCTTTAATTTGTTGCGCACATCATGCAAACTTTAATAATTGTTAAATGTTTATATCAGTAATTCGAGCTCTGTCGTTACTTTTAAAAGTTTTGCTTTTTCATTAAGATGGGTCTGATTTTGTATGCATTTGGAATTTAAATGTGATTGATATATTCTTCTTTAGCTTTATGTGACTAAATGTAATATAAACTACTTTATGTGTTAATGACATTATTCAATAGTAGATATGGTCATGAAAAAAAAAATTCGGAGACTACCTTAGCTTAATAAAGATTTATGCAATTTTATCAAACAGAAATGTATATGTTTTGCCTGTATTTATTTAATTTTGTTAACAATTAAAAGAAATACAACAAAATTTCTTATAAGTGTCCCCCACTTGCAAACACAGTCGTCACATTTTCCTCAGATTAAATTCTGAAGCTAGTACGACCTTCATATACAAATCAACGTGAGATTTAATAATATTTTAATATGGTCGATGATTCAACATAAAATCTGTTATAGAATTACTCCAAATCTTCGTAACAAAAAGTTTATTGGAAAGTTATCACGGGAACTTAATTGGTATATGACTGCATTTCCTGGACATCGGTCACAGAGGGAAATTAATATTTCAAAAACGGAAGTAATAGTCTTAAAGTCATTAAATTTCAACCCCCCTGGCAGTTTTCAATAATGTTTCACTGATTTACTTCTGGATCTTTTTGTACTGTTTTAAATTTTTATGTTCAAACATGAATTTTGTTGCCGTTCCCGTGGGAGATTTAGATTAATGATAAAATAAACTGGTGTCTGTATGAAAATTCGTTTTGATAGGATTAGAGACCATTTATTCAACCAAACATTTCGGTATCAACAAAATGATCGTTATGGTGATCCTGTTTGGAAAATGTGCACCAAGTTGTGGTTCGACTCTTGAATATGACCATACATTGGAACTACGTTCGAATGATTACCTTTTACTTAATCGTTTTAATAAATTTCTGATTTGGGTTGACTGTAAAAGTAAAAACAAAAAAGGAATCAAAATACATTTCTTATAATGAAATATACCCCCGTCTTCAGGATAAAGATTTGTTTTTGTTATCCGATACCTTAAAGTAATTTTACGTATATGACGGCACCTGGCTGATGCAATGCACAGAAATTTAGACCTTTGCGACGCACACACTATAAATAGTAAGAGATCTCTCTCGTCCCAACTTCTATCGTGACAAGAAGTCTCGGTTGTGACGATTTCAATTCACATTTAAAACACCGAGGAATCGCCTTCGAGATTCGATCTCGGGACATTTCAGTCGCAAACCAAGCACACTACAAACTGGGCTAGGCCGGCGCTTTCCGATAAATCACCCACATCAGTTGACGAGTGTATTAAGTACGTATAATGTTCTAGATTCCCAGAACCAATTCTGGAAATGAACTGAAACAACATTGATCTAACTAAAAGAAGCGAGCAGCATAAACGTTTGTACTTCCAATCATATCCATTATTCGTTATAAAAATAGTATTCATACGAAACTGCGGCTGTGTCGTTATATCTAGATCATTTGTATTTAACAAATATTAACAGCGTGGTTTAATATTTACAATGTTGATTGGAATCACTTATGTTCTGTGCCATTACGATATTATTAAAGGAAATGTTTTACTTTGAGTATAAAGTGCTGTTTTATCCCCTCTTTGAGTATCGTATAAAACAGACTTTCTTCCCCACTGATGATCCATGATATTTATCATATGAGATTAGTACGTGATAAAGCATATTGCAGTTAAATACAGAGTTAATCTGCTCAACGCCAAACAAGATATACACAATTTTCCACACATCTAAGTGTATATGACCTTTTTACGAAAGTGTTTGTCAACAGCTCATGTTTAAAGCTGTTAGCATTTTACCATAGTTAATCCGCTTTAATGTTGAGTAAATTTTGTTAGTAAGTGAGTGGGAAGTGCATCGTCAGCCCCGATTTCGCACGAAATTGCAAAACTGAAAAATAAAATGTAAAAAAGATTTTGCCCATCGCCAAAACTAATTTTATCTAAAATTAATTAGTTTACAGCAGTATCAATATTAAGCTGCACATTGAAATAAAAACTATAGTTTTAGGGGTTTTAATTTGTTTTGTTTGATTTTTGGGGGGGGGGGAGTTTTTAGGGTTTGTGTGTGTGTGTTTATTTATTTATTTTTTTTTTTGTTTTGTTTTTGTTTTTGTTTTTGTTTTTTTTTTTTTTGGTTTGGTGTTTTTCTAATTGATTTGAATGTTTTTTGTTTTTCCTTGCTTTTACACCCTGGAGTATAGAATTAAAGTCATACATACCAATCATGCTTTGTTGTGTAAAAATGTGTACATTTGTCTTTTCCAGTAATTATCAGGGCTCGTTTTAATTTTTTTACCATTTCAAGGACACTTTGATGACAAACCTCTTAAATTCGATAGTACCAAACCTTTGTTGAATTAATGTATATGGAAGTCTTTGTCACACAGCTGAATCCAAACTTTTTACGACCGTGAGTAACTCTGCGGAGTGTCATCAGTCTGTGAGTGTGTGTGGGGTGGGGTGGGGTGGGTGTGGTTGTCCTGTTTACACACATATAAGGTACCAGGTCATGCGCGGATACAGAGGGGGGGTTACCCCCTTGGAATCCGAAAATTTTACCAAAAAAGGTAATATTTGGGCATTTTTGGGGTTGGAACCCCCCCCCCCCCCCCTCGTCTAAGAGAAAAATTTACCTTTTTTGGTCGGACCCCCTCTGACAAAAAATTCTGGATCCGCGCATGCAGGTAGCTACGCCACTGCCAGACATATGTTCGTACGTTGGACGAAGGAATCCCTACTTGTAGTGTTGCTTCAGACGCGATTCAATGTAATCATAAATCAAACAAAATTTTTTCAATACAGCAAAGACTTAGAATGGCTTTACTGAAGCCCTAACTGCAATGTCTTTTTTTTTTAATTCAAACCAAACAAACACATATTACTCGGTATTCTTTAGTATCACCATACGATGCAATGATTAACACACAGCTAGGCTTTATACATAATTATCAAAGAGTCTGCAATCACAAAGAAAATTTCAGTCAAAGGAAAACGACATTTGTATAGTGCTTGTTTCAACCTGTTGTTAAGGAAAAATTATGTAGGGCTCCTTACAGCTTTATAGACTGTAGCGTTTGCCTCTTGTGAGAAATGTCTGCCATGAGCATAGTTTACTATCGAATGAAGTTTTGATTAAATTGCAGCACGATGTGATGCATTAAAAAAAGCAGCTTTGATTAGGTTTTGAAATTATGTTTGATATAGGAGAAAACTTTAAAGTCTTCGTAATAGAAGTAGAAAATTTAAAAGGTTGTTTTCATGGCAAATGTGAATTGAAAATGGCAAGAACATAGTTCTGTTGGTTGAAATTTTGCAGCTAATTGGTCTTTACCTCTCTGTTCAGATTATCAGTCTGTCCGCAGAATCAATATTTATTTTAATTTTTCACTAGTTTTAGATAGGACTTTGCTATTTGTACATCTTTCCGTGTGACATAACTCTCTCGGATTGGTGCAGAATATAGCGATCTACTGACCTTGAACTTTGACCCTTAGCGATAGACATTGAAATATATTACTACCTGTGCAATCTTCAGCCATTTCACAAACATACCTGGTTTCTTATCAGGATATTAACTTATATTTGTCTTTCTTAGAGTTCATGAAAAACTTTACGGATGTTCGAAATATCTGTGACTTGTGATACTCAAGGTATCCCCCTGTGGGTAATTTAAAATTCATTTTAATCTTCTCTCCCACCCCCCCCCCCCAAAAAAAAAATAAATAAAAAAAAAATCCTTCTAACGAAATGTGGGAAGACAGTTTATACTTATACTGATGATGAAATGTACTACAGAGTGGATTTTCGATTTGCTGATTTGTTTTTAATTCCACATCATATATGCTTTACCACTATGGCCAGAGGCTTAGCGTCCTCTGCACAAAAACACAAACGAATACGTTTACATGGTAATTTGCAGGGCATGCTGTAGATCTTTAACTGTATTGTATTACTCATATTTGTTATAGTTAGGGTGAATACAATTCACGTAATGAATATTTTGAAGTTTACATGCATTGTTTTATAGGTATAATTTACGCTTTGCTCAGACCCACCCCCTTGCCATTTTTTAAAATTTGATTGATTGATTTTTGTTTAACGTCACACCACGAATATTTCACGTTTATGGTGACGACGTCTTCCTGATGCGGGGCATACAAATTTGGACCTTTGCAACGGACCCACCCGAAGGAGTGAAGGATCTTTAACGTGTCATGCATACCACGATACGGGGCCTCGGTTTTTACTGTCTCATCCGAAAGACAGGACACCGGCATAACCAGAGCAGGACTCGAACCCCGGCCTACCGACCAGGAAGCGAGCGCGATACCACTGGGTCACTAGGGATCTCTTACGTATAAATCATGCCATTATACGGAACATCGATTTTTACTGTCATCCCAAAGGACAGACAGGAAGGGATGGTGTAATTAATCATTCTAAAATACATAATGTGAGATTAACATTATTTATTATTTAAAAATTGCGAAAGACTAAAACTGTTTCGGTGGCATCCCAAGGGAAGAGGGAAACCAGACCTTACCCTAAAAAATGAAAAAAAAAGGATTATGGAATATTAATAGAGTATAGAGTAAATTTATCAGCTATCAGGTGTGATTGTTAAATTTTAACAGTAAATTGAAACCGATATTGTATACAACGTAATACGGGAAATGTAGCAAAAGAATTGTCGCATTATGAAAAAAAAAGACGTTTTCATTCTCGGTGTTCATTTTCAAGACATGACAGTTTTATTGTTAACAGGTGCGATATAAAACCCTTTAACTTCAGCTGGATGATTGATGATTTTATAGATAAATAATTCATATTCAAAACAATGGTAATGATGTAGACTGATACTTCACATCTAGTACCTTCTATAAAAGTTAAGATGTAAATTGAATTTGATCTTCCTCCTGATATCCATAAACATCCCCGGTATTATTCTTCCACTGTATCCATATGTCGATTTGTCAAATAATTATGCTGTTATGTCTCCATAATTGTCTGATAAGTCGATATGATATATGACAGGTCAACATAATTGTCTGACAAGTCGATATAATATATGACAGGTCAACATAATTGTCTGACAAGTCGATATAATATATGACAGGTCAACATAATTGTCTGACAAGTCGATATAATATATGACAGGTCAACATAACTGTCTGACAAGTCGATATGATATATGACAGGTCAACATAATTGTCTGACAAGTCGTTATATTATATGACAGGTCGACATAATTGCCTGACAAGTCGATATAATATATGACAGGTCAACACAATTGTCTGACAAGTCGATATAACACATGACAGATCAACATAGTTGTCTGACAAGTCGATATAACACATGGCAGATCAACGCAATTGTCTTACAGGCCTTTTAAAAAATTTACATGTAATCATAAATTCGAATGGTCGATATGATATATGACAGGTCAACATAATTGTCTGACAAGTCGATATAATATATGACAGGTCAACATAATTGTCTGACAAGTCGATATAATATATGACAGGTCAACATAATTGTCTGACAAGTCGATATGATATATGACAGGTCAACATAATTGTCTGACAAGTCGATATGATATATGACAGGTCAACATAATTGTCTGACAAGTCGATATATTATATGACAGGTCAACATAATTGCCTGACAAGTCGATATAATATATGACAGGTCAACACAATTGTCTGACAAGTCGATATAACACATGACAGATCAACATAGTTGTCTGACAAGTCGATATAACACATGGCAGATCAACGCAATTGTCTTACAAGCCTTTTAAAAAATTTACATGTAATCATAAATTCGAATGGTCGATATGATATATGACAGGTCCACATAATTGTCTGACAAGTCGATATAATATATGACAGGTCAACATAATTGTCTGACAAGTCGATATAATATATGACAGGTCAACATAATTGTCTGACAAGTCGATATAATATATGACAGGTCAACATAACTGTCTGACAAGTCGATATGATATATGACAGGTCAACATAATTGTCTGACAAGTCGATATAATATATGACAGGTCAACACAATTGTCTGACAAGTCGATATAATATATGACAGGTCAACACAATTGTCTGACAAGTCGATATAACACATGGCAGATCAACGCAATTGTCTTACAAGCCTTTTAAAAAATTTACATGTAATCATAATTTCGAATGGTAATGTTTGTATCATAATCATCCGCGCTGATTAATATCAGTTACGTCTTCTCATACATTTCGTAGTCTAATTACACTAAAGAGCAAAGTATTCTGCAAAAAGTCAAAAAGAATAGCAAGAGAAAGTCTTCAGAATCCAGATCGTGTCCCTCCAAATTTGCCTGTTTTTTTTTTTTCATTTAGTATTTGTTTAACTCTTGTGTCTCTTGATTACCATGGCGAACTACGAATGTTGCAAGAAGCGCTGCTTTTTCTTTTTTACGCCAATATGTTATCATAATGCTTTGCAACATTAACCAAATGCATTCTCTTATACAGTTTTCACTTCAATTTCCTGTTTCCCTAAAACTCAAGTCCTGGATCTGACACCTAGCTCTTGTTCATCCAAACATCCAATCAAACAATTTAGATCAGCCTCGTGCAGTCGATAGTGAACCATCTGACTCAAGCATTATCAGGCCATAAAGAGGCGATAACAAGGCATTGGTGCATTGAGAGTGCAATTCTACAATCAATCTGGCTTGGCTGACACCTCGAAACACGGTACGGATGAGTAGTGCACCCTGAGACACCCCTATACTTAAGATGTCTGGGTTTGCTACAGTATCGTGTATTTGATTATGAACAGAATGAGAGACAATTAAATTAAGTGCTTAAGGTAAACGTTGTTTCTCATGCTGTCTCTTAGTAATTCGTTCATTGATTGTCTACACAAATCAAAAACTTAAAATTCGTCATTGTGCTCGCTCTAGTGTCTGAAGTTCCACCTCCTCTATTTTAACGTCCTCCCTTAACCTTTGTTATTACTTTCGTCGCCATTTTCATCGTCGTCGACATCATTATCATTATCAAAGCCGGTGTGGCCAATTGGATGAGGTGTTCGGCTCATAATCGAGGAGTACCGGGTTCGATTCCCGCCCTGGGCACACCTGAGTTCGGTCTTTGGGATGAGACAGTAAAAACCGGTCCTGTGTCACGTGACACGTCAAAGATCCCCTCACTGCTTTGAGTGGGTCTGTTGCAAAGGTAGAAATTCCTATGCAATGCATCAGGCAGATACCGTCGCCATATATGTGAAATAACTATGGAGTAAAACAATAATAAATAAATCATCATCATCATCATCATCATCATCATCATCATCATCATCATC
This sequence comes from Pteria penguin, assembly GCA_035048485.1. Taxonomy (NCBI): domain Eukaryota; kingdom Metazoa; phylum Mollusca; class Bivalvia; order Pterioida; family Pteriidae; genus Pteria; species Pteria penguin. Next base: position 36,348,186 of record CM068589.1, on the reverse strand, counting down.
ATTTTATCATCAATATCATTAACATCATCAGCAGCAACAACATCAACAACTTTTCCTCCTCGTTCATTTCCTTCTTCTTCCTCCTTTGGCAGACTTGAGGAGGACGATCTGTGTTTGAATCCCCGATTTCGCAACAACGCTGAAGGTAGTTGAATAAACTGGTTCCTTATGACTTCCATAAATACCTTCTCAGTTATATCGCTACACAGCTAGACACAGGATGTCACCACAGTCGTCATGCAGCTTAATGACTGCAAATTTTTTGGATATGATACTCATTAGTTCGTTCACACCGTACTTTTTGTAATTCTACTATAACAACTTTTCCGCTGTATTTTAAACCATAACGTACAATTTAGAAGAAACCTATATATTCTTCATATACCTTGCCCCTTGTTGAATTACCAAGTCATATAAGACAGTTAATTCTATTCACTTTTAATGATGATTTCTGGTTCATCGTGGCCCTCAAGGTATCTGTATGAAGCCAATCTTTTTAATAAAAGTATCTTTACTAATCGTTATATCTCAAGAAAAAACCCCTACAGCTCAGCGCGCCTCTCATCGCGGACTCGTTACTCAAAGAAACCGATAAAACAAATTGTACTATTATACACTAATAGAGAGTGTTCGAGTTTCTTGTTTTTGTTTTGTTTTAGGGGGAGGGTTGTGTGTTGTCTGCAAAATAACACGACATGGAAGGATCATTCTCTCCGCTGTTCATCTGTCTGTCTGTCTGTTCATCTCTCTGTCTTGTCGGAATCGAACACTCTAGTTATTTTACGGAGAAAAGGAGAGGATCTCCATTACGATTCATTCGGTTTTGTTAAGGCGCAGTTTGAACACAAATTCGAAAAAAAAGACGAAATTGATCTACATGGAAAATATCATTATCCAATTATCTAAAACTACACAAAAGAAAAAGTATGTATTGGGAAAGGGGGGAGGGGGTCCGGACCTTTAAACACCCGCTTGATCCGCCATAAGACTTAGGACTTCCGAATTGATTTGGATTGAGGACTTTTCTATCTTAAGACCATAAGCGGATCCAGACGGGTGGACCGGAGGTCGGAACTCACCCTGAGATTCGACAAAAATTACTTTTCCTGCTTTTTTTCGATGTAGAAAAAGTAATTTCACACACAAAAACGTTGATGGATATACTCTCGCAAAATTCATTTGGGTAGAGCCCCTGTCGACAAAATTTCTGGATCCGCGCCTGCTGAAGTTCAACATCAGTCAACTTATGTTTATTAAGAAAGGTAGGTCTAACACCCATACCGTCCCTCAATGTTCGTTAGAAAGGCATTTATTGTATTAGTTAATTGATACGAATGTAGACATGGTTTTCCCCGTCATAAGATTTCTTCCTCTGAATATGACATTTCATCAGCAGATGTTTTTACCTACATCAGTTTAGCTACATTTCTTGAAAAAGTTGAAAGAAAAATATTTAGGAACTGATAAATGTGCACTCAGCAGTTAACCCCGTACTCCTCATTGAAACCTATAATGATCCATCGTACTCTTCCTCGATAAAGGGATCTTCATTGACCAAGTGCGAAACGATTTATTACCATTAGATATTCAGCTGGAGAATTTGACATGGATGAAAAGGAACGTCAGTTAACGTTGTACGCATATCTCCAGTAAATATTTGTTTGTTTAGGTATGCGTGATTTTTTCTTGTCTTCTTCCGTGCTCTTTTATCAGTCCTCCATCGGTAAAACCGATGGGGATATTGTATTCCATTATGTCTGTCTGTTTGTCAGTTCGTCTGTCTGACATTACTGACATAGAATTTGGTATGTAACTTTGTATCAATGATTTACATATCGAATTCGAGTTTGGTCATGTTTTTGAAAGAGTAATGGCCCTTGGACTTGATAAATTTATGGAAACCAGTGAGGGACATGAATTGATTCAAAAATACTCAATATGTTTGCAATATGTGTCATGATATGATCGGAAGAATGTGCTGAAAGCGATGACTTATATACAGAGTGTTCTGCATGTGAAAATCTATCTGATTACCATGATATATTTTTTTACCAACATTCTCATTTTTTCGGGCTTTTCCGTAACATACTTGTATCACAGTGGTTACAACATGGTGGTACCTTTAATGGAAACACCGGTATATCGGTGAAACATTGATACAGTAACATGCTACATGTGTTGTTTGTAAAAAACGTAAAATATCTATCTGTTTCTTGTTGAGATCTTTAGAAATCTTAAGATATCATTTCTGTAAAGAAATTATTGAATACAATTATAGAAATTCGCCATCTTTTCATTTTTTCTTTCACATCCTGTGATTTCGTAGAACATTCGAAGTTGTTTCTCCAAGGTCGCCGGAAAGGCCCGAGAATGTGCGATTATAATACTTTGTTACTTATTACCTCCGACCCGTTGAAGTAATTTTATTTAAAACTAATACTGCTTGGCACGGAAATATCAAATAATTGCACAAATACAAACAATATATTTCGTTTATTAAATACAGAAACCAAGTTAGGAATTGTTTTACTACACTCTAAGACAATGTTTTTTTTTCTTTTACATTCAATTATTTGGTTATACTCAAATTCATTTATTCTTTTAGATCTTTGTCGATGCCACAGAATGCCGTCGATGTCACAAAATTTAGCGATTTCGTGATTGCGCATAAGCGAATTTTGTATTATAAGGAAGGAATTGTGTTATGTCATTGTGGTAAAAGAAAGCATTTGGCTGATATTTTATAATCCATGGTGCACTCCAATAAAACTTTCAGATTATTGAAAATATTTGTTGGCACCAATCTGATGTATTTAATTTTTTTTTCACATTCTGTATAGTCTTACACAAGCGTTTGCTACGTCGACAGTTTTTACATGGCGTTTGATTGGATGAATTTCTCATTCATATCATTTTCTGACTTGGAGAATCGATGGTACTGGAAAAGATAAAATAGTATTGTTTCCTTTTTCCCGGGCACATGATCTCTTCTTTGTTGATTCATGTGTATATATACATTGATCATAAAAGAAAAATGTCACATTTGCAACTTACTGATTGTACTGGTCGTGCAGTTATAGCAGGAGAACAGGACAATGCGGGATTAAGCGGATGTGGTGGATGGAGTGCAGTCGGTTGTCTCCCCTTTTTCAAAACTTGGAGGTTTCTTTTCTTTTTCTTTCTTTCTTTTTTTAAGGTGGAGGGGGGCATGCAATTAAGGATTTTTGTCATAAAATAAAAAAAGTCCGGTAATTGTATAAATTTACATTATACAATTTTAATTAGAGATGACTTCAGAATTATCTTTATGATGACCACAGCATCTCCTGAAAAGAAAGGATACCAAAATTTTAAACATGTACCAACACACACTTTATTAGCGGAGAAAATCGGGGCTCACTGACATACTTCTTGCCGAAATACGTTATTGACACAATCTGACTTTTTTTCGACCTGTCGTGCGAAAGATGATATCTAACCTATGAAAGTCGACTTCCCAAGTATTTCTGTTGATGGTTAATGTTACTAGTTTTCACCCCTGAATGTGAAAATTCATTTTCATTGTCTTAAGTCATATGTACATGGAATATCCAGCACGTACTTCAAGATCCAGCAAATTTAGAAAAAAGGTTTCGCAAATTTTAGTTTTTGAAATTAAAACATCCCATTAAAAAGTGGTGCGGAATACCTCAGGACACCCCTTTCTCTCTTTGACCCTGTCTAGATATGTCTGCATCTCTCTCTCTCTCTCTCTCTCTCTCTCTCTCTCTCTCTCTCTCTATAAATATATATATATATATATATATATATATATAAATATATATATATATATATATATATATATTTTATATATATATATATATAAAGCGTTTTTAAGAGTTAGTCTTGGTGGAATATAAGATACAAAGTTTACATTTTAAACTGAAAACAATCGCAACTCATAATATACCTTCATTTTACCTTTCGGTGTGATTAAGAATGACATATTGTATTAATATGCATTCCATTACACATACTATTCTCCGGGGAATGAGCCTTCATATGAAATAACGAATTTTACTGTGCAAAGAAAATAATTTAATTGTTGATTTACTCACAACCAATATCATATCCGTGTTAATATTACTTTGTTTGACAAAGTAATCCACTGTTTTATGAATTATGCAAACAAAACTCATGAAAAGCAACTCATATTGAAATATTTCGTCTAGTATTATATTTTTCGGGATCGATAATTCGTATAATTCCTGTCCATATTACACAAAACTGAATATCGAACCCGAATTTCCGTGTGAACTCCACAGAATCTGAATTGTAAACGTTGACTGGATGTCAAATTACTTTATTTGCCCCACCGCATTTACCTCTATGACTTAACATATTTACAAAGAGAAATTGACATTAAAGAATTTCATTAAATGCTGTACTTCAATGCACGTCCCAGTGTCTAGTATAGATTATCAGCGTAGAGCCGTTAAATAAAATCGACTTATTCCTAATAGAATTGGAGCGAATTGTACGCAGTTCGAGATAACTTCTTTATATTGCGCCAAATTAGCAAGATACATGCGCACTGAAGTGTTAAAATTTTACGCAAATTAGAACTTAGTAATAACAATTTTGTTTCCATCCGTCGGATTACATTACAGTCAATAAACATGGGATGTGTTTTGTACACAAGACCGTAACTTGTCAATAATGAAAACAAAAACAGTAAAACCTGCTGTAGTGGTCATCTTTGTAAAGATGCACCTGTTTGTAAAGGTCATTTTTTAAATTCCCCTTTTTCTACGCTTCATACAGAAAAAAAACCTTTTTATGAAGACCACCTCTATAAAATGTCTATCAAGGTATTCATTCCATGATAAAAAAACCTGTCTATGAAGACCAACTCTATTAAAAGGTCTATCAAGATATTCATTCCATAATAAAAGAAAACCTGTCTATGAAGACCACCTCTATAAAAAGGTCTATCAAGGTATTCATTCCATGATAAAAAAAAACCTGTCTATGAAGACTACCTCTATAAAAAGGTCTTTCAAGGTATTCATTCCATGATAAAGAAAACCTGTCTATGAAGACCACCTCTATAAAAAGGTCTATCAAGGTATTCATTCCATGATAAAGAAAACCTGTCTATGAAGACCACCTCTATATAAAGGTCTATCAAGGTATTTATTCCATGATAAACCTCAAATGACAAATAAAACATTCACATACTTTGCAGTTTTTTTTATATCTGAATCTTTGTTACTGATGCTAGTGATTCTAATATTTACATTGTGCAATTTGGATGAATTTAAAGGAGTTATCTCCCCTTATTAAAAAATCGTTTCTCGGAAGAATTTTAAACATGGCGTTATCCGTCCCTTAGCAATGGGGAATTTAGGGACAATTTCAAAGAGAAAAAAACCCCGATGTTTGTGTTACTGTGAAGGCAAGCGTCGCGAAGAAAACTCTGTTTCCAACGTTATAATCACGGTATACCTGTAGGAAACAATCAACCACAGTACGTTTATTCCATTAATTGTAGTCAATTAAACACAGAAAACGACATTACAAAATCATTCAATTGTATCACAGTCACGATACCGACTTAGGACGGTCAGTTAAAGTAACAAACGCACTCAGTTGGTGTAGTGAACCGGTTTACGGGCGCCCATCTTCCCACTCACTGGAAAAGCAGCACAATCAAAGGACATGCGTTTAAAAGTTATAAATAATCCTCTATATAGATTTCAGGAGTCAACAGGTTTCTCAAGACGAGAGGACATCAAATTTTTTTATGAAAATATATGCCGTTAGCAAACATATTTTAAGAAATCCTATAGCTGTTGAGAAATAATTAGATGTCATTAGGGATTGACTACCTTAAATTTATCTTTAGGTGACCTCTATATATATATATGGGTTCGACAGAAGTTCTTTGCAGATGATTTCAGTCCTTTACGGATTATTTCAGTTCTTTGCAGATTATTTCAATTCTTTTTTGATTACTTAAGTCTTTATTTAATATTCAATTCCGGATTTGTACAAGCGCAGTGTTCGAATCCTGTACTGGGCCCATGGGAATATAATTCAGTACATCTAGCCAAGGTCAGTAGTATTCTCCCTATAGTCTGGTTACCTGCATCTCGAAACAGCGACACCTACATAAATGTCAAGTGCGGATTGAAGGGTGAAAACAAGGGGTGCAGACCCATCATGTGATTTGATATGTGAATTTTTTCTTAAATTTTTTTGTTTAATTATAAATAAATTTCATTTCTAAACAAATAAGTTGAACACCTCTCGGCGGACTTTTTGGATCCTCTACTGTATTTAGTAACAACTGAACTTCATTTTTCATTAATTGGATTTTTGCTATTCAAATCGAAACGTCAGCTGTAAAGTACTTTGTATCCAATAAATACAATAAAGATACATAATCAAATATAGTTGAATGACAGAATGAATGAATGAATAAATAAATAAATAATAAACACATACATAGATTGATAAGAAATTAAGTAAAATAAAGGTACAGTTACAAAACCGAATAAGGATAAATTTACTACGGAAAGATTTTCACTTCTGACGGCATCCTGACTAGAGGAGGAAATGGCATCCTGACTAAAGGAGGAGGTGGCATTCTGACTAGAGGCGGAGATGGCATCTTGACCAGAGGAGAAGGTGGCATCCTGACCAGAGAATGTAGCATCTTTACTAGAGAAGGTGGTGGCTTCCTGTCCAGAGGAGAAGGTGACATCCAGACTATAGAAGGTAGCATCTTTACTAGAGAATGTGGCATCCTGACTATAGGAGATAGTGGCATCTAGACTAAAAGAGGAGGTGTTATCCTGAGTAAAAGAGAATGTGGCATCCTAGCCAGAGGAGAGATGGCATCCTGGCTGAAGGAGAAGGTGGCATTGTGATTAGAAGAGGAGGTGGCATCCTGAGTAAAAGAGAATGTGGCATCCTAGCTAGAGGAGAGGTAGCATTCTGTCTGAAGGAGAAGATGGCATTATGATTAGAAGAGGAGGTGGCATCCTTACTAGAGGCAGAGGTGGCATCCTGACCAGAGGAGAAAGTAGCATCCAGACTAGAGAAGGTAGCATCTTTACTAGAGAAGGTGGTGGCCTCCTGTCCAGAGTAGAAGGTGGCATCCAGACTATAGAAGGGAACATCTTTCCAAAAGAATGTGGCATCCTTACTATAGAAGATAGTGGCATCTAGAGTAAAAGAGGAGGTGGCATCCTGAGTAAATGTGAATGTGGCATCCTGGCTAGAGGGGAAGGTGGCATTATGACCAGAGAAGTTAGCATCTTTATTTGAGAGAGTGACATCCTTACAAGAGAAGAAAGAGGCATCTATACTTGAAGATGAGATGACATCCTGACCAGAGAAGATGGCATCCTTACTGGAGGAGGAAAAAGTGGCATCCTGACTAGAGGAAGAGGTGGCATCCTGATCAGAGTAGGAAGAAAGTGACATTCTAACCACAGACGAAGGAGGTATCTTTATTAGAAGAAAGGGTGGTATCCTTATTAGAAAAAAAGGTGGTATCCAGACTAGAGAAGGAAGAGGCATTCTAACCATAGGAGGAAGTGGCATCCTGACTAGATGATGGAGAAATAGCATTCCGATTAGAGGAGGAGGGTGTGACACCCTGAATAGAGAAAGTGACATTCTGTCTAGAGCGGGAAAGAACGTATTGACGAGCAGGAAGTGACATCCTGACAAGAGGAAAAAGTGATATCCTGATCAGAGAAGGAGGTAGCATCCTGAACAGAAGGTGGCATTCTGACCTCAGGAAAAAGAAATGTAGGTTCGAATGTTAGTACAACAGTCATTTTGATAAGGACAATCCATATTTCAGTTTGCCTATTCCCGACATAACATATCAGTCTTTGTCTGGCGTGTAATGTACGAGAACTTGTCATTCTCTATGTTTAATTAGTTCCTCAGAGGATAAAGTGAATCCGATAACGGCCATTATTATCCCGTGGTAAATATAACGATTATTAAACTTTGCAGTCTTCCATGAAAACGTAGTAAATTCCCGAATGGCTAATTGGTGCATTTCGGAATGTTTCTAATTGAACAGAAGCTAACAGATACAGGAAATTTTCTCGATCGTTGCGGGTTAAATGAACTCCGGGGTTGATTTTGAAATCAATTGTTCTAACTTGCATTTATAAACCTCTCTTGTTGCGATTACAGAGAAAATTCAGGAATTAATAGGAAAAGTTTGCGTACAGGGAGAGTAGAATGTAGTCGGAAAACGCTACATTTAAAGTTTGGAAAACATCATTCAGATTAAGTTTCTTTTATACGAAAAGACAAAAATTTCGGTAATTGCAGTCAACTGCGATACCGACGTACTTTATTCTGTCTTTCATAGAAAACGAAGCCGGCGTGGTCTAGTGGTATCGCGCTGGACTCCTGATCGGGAGGCCGGGGTTCGATTCCCGCTCTGGTCATGCTAGAGGCCCCGTGTCATGGTATGCATGGCACGTTAAAGATCTCTCACTGCTTCGGGTGGGTCCGTTGCAAAGGTCAAAATTTGTATGCCCCACATCAGGCAGATGCCTTCACCATATACGTGAAATATTCGTTGGTGTGACGTTAAACAAAAAGCAATCAATCAATCAATCAATCAATCAATTCATAGAAAACGTTTTAGATTTCCCCCCTAAAAATAGAACGCCGCAATAAGGTAGATTGTTGACGTTTTATATATAAAGTTTGATTTTCAAGAACGACCTTATTAAATTAGGAAACTGAATTCGTGAAATTTAAAAGACGCGAATACAAGCTGTATCATATCATTTTACGGAGAGGTTTCCGCTGTTTGTATTTTCAAATCAAAGCTCCATAGATTATTTTATTTCTCATGATATTCTTCTCCAAAAGATTATATTTTTGTTCTCGGTGATGTTGTCTAGAGATTGGAAATCATACTCTCATTTCCTCTTTAATAATAAGAAAGCAATTCACAATTACATGTATTTATTTTTAATTATCATCTCCCATCAGCGTATGGCTTGCTGAAGGGAGATGATTACTCATTCATAAATAAATAAATAAATAAATAAATAAATAAATAAATAAATAAATAAATAAATAAATAGATAAACAAATAAATACACAAATAAATAAACAAATAAAATCCCGTCCCATATTTCGCTCTCCACACATTTTTTTTTTAACATTTGAGATTCCCTCATTTCTTTTCTTTTCATTCGTACTTTTTGCCTATTTTATGCACTCATTCTTTATTTTCCATTTAACTCGGTGTGGTTCAGGGGATGAGGTGCTCGGCTCCTGACCGAAAGGTCCCGAGATCGATTCCCGCAGTGGGCACACCGGTGTACTGTCTTTCGGATGAGACAGTAAAACCGAGGTCGCGTGTCGTGGTAGGCGTGGCACGTTAAAGATCCCCAACTGCTTCGGGAGTGACCGTGGCAAAAGTGTAAATTTCTATTCAATGCATCAGGCACATGTTGTCACCTTATATGTGAAATAATCGTGAAGTGACGTAAAACAATACCTAATCCATCAATTTATCAATCATTCCAATTCCCGTTGTCCTCTGTTGAGGTACGTAGACATTGCTACTAATGCCTTGTCTACTCTTATCTCTGACTACCCAATACATCTAATTCCCATTATCCTCTATCCAGGTACGGTAGCATTGGCTACTAACGCCTATCCTAGTCTTAATATCTCTGAATGCCTAGCACATACAATTTCTGATTCGTTTCGAACAATAAAAATAATATAATGTCGGATAGAGTAGATGCAATTAAGAATTTTTTATTTTGAAAGGTTGAGGTTAACATCCGGCGTTTGGTGTTTTTTGTTTGTTTGTTTGGTTGGTTTTTTTTTTTTGTTTTTGTTTGGGGGGTTGTTTTTGGGGGGTTTTTTGGGGGTTGGGGTTGGGGGGGGGTGTTTGGAATTCAACCCAATGTTAAGGCTTTGGTTGTAAGGGACGGAATCACAAAACCATGACATGTTTAGGATTCCCCCCACCCCCACCCCCAAACCCCCCCTCCCCATTTTTTTTTACATTTTATTTCTTCATCCTCGCATACCAAGACATCAGTGATGTAAATTGACTACCTGCTACACGATTTACTGTGAAAATAAATTTCCAGAGAATTAGCACCACACAAAACAAATCAATCCCACACCGTTCTCCATATTCTGCCGCGTAACAGCTTTCGCCTTCCTCCCATCATACTTGACACTGTGTCGTCGGTACTGATCAAAAGACTCACTCTATCTAATTCTAATACACAAAGTAAACAAAGAAGGACGCATCAATGCTTTGTTCTGCTCCCTCTGGGACATGAAGGAAAATAGATTGTCGTCCCCTTGCTAACCCTGGGTCCTTAATCGACGATCGATACTCGCCAAGTTCCCACCTACTTCGTCATATAGTCGATAAATTTATCACCCACAGGACGCGCTAGTCACTTGCAGTTTACGTGATAGCCGTTGATTCCATTATTACTGTACTATTGACGGGAATTATCGTAAAGTAGTAGCATGTGTCTTTCCTTGAGGTTAAAGGTTATATTTTACCTCTGTGTAATCATTTACTTATTTCCATTTCTTTTGATATCATCATCCACTTTAATTATTTATTTATCATTATTAAGTTTTTCATTTCATTAATCGACACAAAGATGGGGAAATGGTTCATTCAGCCCTTTTTTTAAATGGGGGATGTATCAAATGCAAGTGCGCATGCGGATCTAAAGAATGAATAATTTTTTATTGACAAAACCATCACATCATTTTCAATCACTTTTGGGAAATGAAACTCCCTTCTTTGCAAACCGCAACCCAGCAAGTCTCTAGTACTTAGTGTCTTAATTATTTTATAACTTGGTTCAGTTCTCCTACGTTTATCCTTGATGGGCGCAATGATTGTGGCAATAACGAGTATAGCTGTAGTAACAATTTCAAAACATTTCCAACTTGGCAGTCTTATGATTTTCAATGGTAATACATACATATATAGTTAAATTACTGTAAATATTACCATTTATATTTCACGAATGCCTGTTCTCCTTGTAGAGTATTTTCATTGCATCTAGGTTTTCATGTAAATATATGAAAATATATTTCTTGAACCAGTCATAAAGGTGGTTTTGGTACAATTCATTCATTCCTAGTTTACCCCTATTCAATCAACTATCGTCTTCTCATAATTCTCAGCCAATTAGAATTATTGTTTTAAGAAAGGGTGATTCTTTGAGGTGGCCTTGTGCGAACACCAGTTTTGATATACGAAGAAAAAAGTTTTTATTGTAAGGCCTCTTTCCACCCTAGCATCAATATTGGCTTAGATATATCTTTTCTAATTTAACTTTATTTCCGAAAAAAAATTATGTTTATATAATAAAATACTAATATTGCGGTTTTACTTTATTCCATGGAGGAATGTTATACATGTACATGTATGTGTAATGCATGGTAGAGATTTTAGATGGTACAAGAAGTTGAGGTTCATAGTTGTAGAAATTTGAGAAACGAGAATCCGAAAAATAAACGACAATTTGAGAAATAAACAAGAATATGAGAAATAAGCGAGAATTTAAAGAACGTAAAAGGCGGCTTATCATTCGTAATTATTTTTAAATAATTCACCTATAAACTGGAAAAAAAAATTCTTCGTGAAGTGACGCAAGTCCATTTTACGAGAAAACGAGAAATCCTTGTTCTTGGAGAATTAGCGTGTCAAACGATGCCCCAAAACGACGATCAGAGTGAGAAAACGCGATAATCCACGACTATCAAATGCAAATTTGTACTGAAGAAGAAGCACGTGATCAATGATAACGCTATAAGAATGTATATATACGTTTTGGAATTATGACTTATCTTTCACTTTTTCTACGCCCATCGTTTGACGGGACGTATTGTTACAGCGATGTCTGTCCATCTGTCCGCCCGTAGCACTTTGTTGAAGATATAGTTTCTACATGCCTGTTTGGATTAACACCATACTTAGTAGATATGGTCATTGGGGGGATGCGGTGTCATGACCTTGAACCGAGGTCATCTGTACAAGGTCGACGTCACAGTGCATATATCGTGTAAATCGTTATCAGGGCCATAACATTTTTTTCTGTGTGCATGGATTTAAATATTATTTCCCAGAATTGTTGCCAAGGTTCCTAGGCTGTGTCATGACTTTGAAACACGTCTGCGAGGTCAAGGTCACAATGCACATGATGGGTTAATTTTTGTCCGGGCCATAACTTTTAATCCCATGCATAGATCTGAATAACAATTCACAGAATTGTTACCCAGGAACAAGCAGTGTGCCATGACCTTGAACCTTTGCAAGGTCAAGTTCACAGTGCTTATATCCAATAAATTCTTGTCCGGGTCATCACTTTTTGATCCTTGCATGGATCTGAATAAAAATTTTAAAGAATTTACCCAGAACCCAAAAGTGTGTCATGACCTTGAACCAAGGTCAATATCTGCAAGGTTATTGTCAAAGTGCTTATGTTTCCTGCTTCAATTAAACGTCGGACTTATTATTCACCGTTAGACGTTGCTCTTGTTTGCGATTTGATGCTAAATTATTCGCAAAATTTATAAAGATAAAATAGCTATGACCCTAGATATCCATTGATTAGGGACTTCTTCTTTTTGTCCTTGTAACGTTAACATAGAGTGTGAGTTTTGAATCAAACAGCTTTTTGTACATCATAAATTCTCAAAGCATTTATCGAAGAAAAAACAAAAACAAAAACAAAAACGAAAAAAAAGCATCTAAAAAGTAACGCAAAAATGTATGCGACATACTCCAACGAAATATATGGTACGCGTGATAAAAGTTGAAAATATCCCGTGTTACGTTCAAAACTATAAGAGTTGACCGTAATGGACTGTGCAATCTGATTACTTGAGGTGGTTCATGTTTCATTTCTAGATTGGGTTCACATTTTCCTGTCCAACTCAGCCGGATTGATCTCTCTAATAGTGTTAAGATTTGTTGTGAAATTGGTGATGAAAAAAAGCATTACAATTGATTTTAACCTTAGGTATGAAAGAATCCCCTGTACCATAAGCCAAGCGCTCAAACAGTTTGATTTCCATTCACCCTACCTTACAACGCGTCACAATTCACACAACCGGTTTCGGATAGCCTGTGCTGAAGCGTCACAATTTTTATGCGCTTATTAGTAACAACGCGTCACAATGATCTAGAGATGATCTAGACAAGTGATTTAGCCAGGGTCATACCCTCGGGATTTATCTACAGTTTCAAAGTAAAATCTTATTTTTCGATCTTTTGTTTTACTTTTTCGGAGTTTTTTCTTATTTCTTTCTCTCTTTTTTTTTTCTTTTTTGGGGGGAGGGATTGTTTGTTTATAATTTTGTCGATTTTTTTATGGGAGGAATTCAGACCCAGTTCTTTTTTCTTTCTCCTTATTTAAATCAACTTCACAATGAAGTTCATTCACAAACGCTGAGATGATCCAAACAAGTGACTTTGCATGGGGTATACCCCTTGTGATATTGATAGTTTCCGAAAGCATAAAAATTAAGAGGAATTACTTCCCTTTTCTTCCATCTTGGCGGTATATAGCCGAACATTTTTGCATAAATTAACCATATTATGTAAGGGATTTCTCCAAACGAAGGAAGCTTATTGATTTTTTTGCAGGTGTTATACAATAATTAAACCATTGTACAATGTTAAAATGTTTTCAGAAGAGTGAAAATACTATCAACAAAAATACTCCACATAACTGATATGAATATGAAGTAAAAACTCTAGCTTCACCTTCAAAATAGCGAAAAAGGGAAGTAACTCCGATTAAATTTCATGCATTCGAAAACTATCTATATCGTCAGTTACTACCTGTTCTAAGTAAAGTCTTATTTTTCGATCTTTTGTTTTACTATAATTAATGCCCAAAGGAAAAAATAATTAAGAATACTTGATGTATGTATGCTTCTCCAGTGAATTCAAATGCTGACATATATTTCCAATAACAATAGTAATATACATGATTAAAATTTTGTAATTATCGCATACGATAAAACCAAAGTCATATCTCCCCCCCCCCCCCCACCCACCCCCTAATACGTTCGGAATGTTTAGGATGTCTTCTCATTGAAATTATCGGGCATTATGTAAAGCTCGAAACGGACGCGTATAATTGGTAAACCCCAATGGTGAATCGAACTTGAATCGTCTTCACTGCAATCTGAGCGCAAAATGATTACACCAAGCCTTCCTCTACAGGGGAGAGATACATGTACTTTGAACTACATGTTAATTAATTCTCACTTCCCTCCCCACGGAAAATATTTATCACGTGAACGGATCGGTACTATAAACTCTATCTGATATCAGCCAGTTATAAATTTCCAATAAGATTTTCAGCGGCCCTAATTATAATAACTACGAGTCACATATTTGATCCATTTCATCGCTAAACCTGTAACGAATGATTTGTGCCCCTTTCTTGTATGAAGCAGGCCTGTTTTTCGTGCACGATTAGCCTCCTCGGAAGAATCTTCTCCCCTTTGATACTTTTAGGTGGATGGAAATTGATTTGTTATACCTATCTTTCGTGTGTATCATCTGATTCGATCTGTACATACAGCGCATCTGGAGCAGTTTTTAATGAGGGGGAGGATGTGGTAATAGGTAAGGGAGGTAATTAAGTGTGGGTGGAAAACAGCTGAAAAAAGGAGGGCGTGGAGAGGGTGAAAACGAGGAGAGTGGATGGCGGAAATTATAGGAGAAAATTTATGAAGGGAAAAAACATAGTTCAGAAAAATTGAAATTAAGAGAAAAAAAAAAATAGGTAGGAGAGAAAATGAGATTAAGAAGGATTATTGTATATTATAAAAGTATATATGTGGATTTTACTCAGTGATCGTTGTGTAACATACATATTTATATTGTTCAATCCAGTGCATCCAGAGCGGCGATCGGATAACTATGTGAGGTCAATGAAACCCCTTGAGCAAATAAATATAACATATGAGAACATCTTGTGTGTCGCTTTTAACAAACGGGATTTCTTATTTCAGAGTCTGTTGTGATATGAATCATTGGATCTTTGCATAAAAGAAAAGCTTTCAGTAACCAGTGAAAGGTGAGTGCAACATTTGTTTTTTTTTTCTTCTCTAATGTTTTGCATTTACCACGAGGAAAGTTGAGGGGGGGGGGGGGGTGTTAAACTATTGATATAAATGAATGTACAGACGTGCAGCTGGAATAGGGTATATTTCAAGGCAATCCAATCTCTGGTTGGGTATCAATTTCACTTCAATATATATTGATGGGTAACTGGGTATGTATTTATTAAAGGAATATATCAATAGGTAATCGAACATGTGTGTAAACAGGGGCGTAGCTAGGCTGTAAATGATGTGGAAGCGCAAAAGGCGAGAGGTCTGAGGTCCAAAAAACGCTAATACGTCACGAACATTAGTTTTTTTGTATGAAAATGAAAAATATGAAATTAGTTTTAAGCTTAATCATCTGAATTATGATATTCTGAATATTATGATGCAGAAGATCTATTTTAAAACTGCGGGGGAGGTGGGGGGGGGGGGGAGAAAGAAATAAATAAAGGAAAAAATGATGTGGAAGCGCGTGCCTCAATGCGTACTCCTAGCTACGCCACTGCTATAGATCAAAGGGAAAATATATTTGCACTTTAACACAGAATGCAGAATCTGAACGCCTATTCAAGTATACATATGTTAATGGGTATGCTTTTCACTGTGTATAATATATGAATGGATAGACTGCTGATGACTCCAGCCGCACGTCCGTACCCAAATTATTGCAAGATATCCACAGTACCAGGTACCCGTACCACATACTGAGGTAAATTAGGTCTTGCATTACTTGGAGTGGCCCATTGTCAGATTAAGACAAGGACTCTAGATTGTCCCCTTGTTAATACGCTAAATCAGTAAATGAACGATAGCTGCTTCAGAAAATGGGGGCAAAAGGTGAATGGATTCCAGAAATTAGGAATTTAAATTGAAAACAATAAAAAATAATGTATAAAAAGAAGTCTCTTCATGATACCTTAGATTGTTTTTTTTTTTATTATTATTTTTTATATATATAATTGTTATAATCAACTGTAAAAATAATAATGTTTTAATATTTTAGTGTAACACTTGCACAAAGAGGCGAAAGAAAATTTTATATAGCAATATGTTTTACGATATCTCAATGATAGTTGTTTTCTTAATTTAATATGTCAATGATACTTGTTTTCTTAATTTTCAATGATGCTATAACATTAATGAAAGGAAAATCTCTCTCTCTCTCTCGCTCTCTCTCTCTCCATATTCAAATAAAAATAAAGGCACCATAAAAATTCAGTATTGAAAAGGGAAAGAAAAAGCATCTCAAAAGCTTATACACGTGAAATTGTTGCATGGACTTAGGGAGCAACCATTTGATTTTTAGGGGGGGGGGGGGGGGGGGGGGGGGGGGGGCAGGAAGACTTTGCAAAAAAAAGTCCGGCTCAAATTTTGGGGAAAAATAATCCGAAATAAAAAAACCATAAACAAATAAAAATAATCCGGCTCTGCAATTGCGCAAAAAAAATATTCAGGCCGGTGAAAGTCTTAAAGTCTTCCTGCCCCCCCCCCCCCCCCCCCCCCCCCCCCCATAGAAGTCAAATGGTTGCTCCCTTATTACAAGAGGATTCAAATTTTGTTCCTTTAAATTATTTGAATGTTACCCCCGGGTAAAGATTCCTTGTAGAAAAAGTTATGCCTTCATCACAGAAAATTGCATTCGCATCTGTTAAAGGAATCTCTAAAGATCTGCATTACGCGATATATAACATAAAATGCTCAATGATACTGCAATCGGGCGACGATGTCCCCTTTAAAATGTTTCTCACGAACGACTTACAGTGCATGCTTACGTCAAAGCATTTGTCTCCATTCATCAAGTGTTCAGTGATTTACTCACCCATGTGTCGTCTATATGTTCCGGGATTCATGGCTAGAGTATTTTGTCGAATAGGAGATAATCACTCCATCCCAAAATCGGGCAGTGACACCTGCCCTTTTATTTACTTATTTATTTTTGGTGTTAACTATCCCCCCCTCCCCTTTCTAACCCTGGCTCTTTTGCTTTCCAACTGACGTCTACCATGGCATGGGGCCTCGCATATGAACTGCTACATTCAAAGGACAGAATATCAATTAACTCAGACAAAGCCAAAAACTTCTTAGCCTTGCACATCGACAACATTCGATTTCGAAAGGGAAGAGCAAGGGAAGCGGGGGAGGGGGATAGTTTCGGTATTTTCAGCCCTCTCCATCCCTGTATTCGTCACTGTAAGTGTCAACATAACGTATTACAATGCATTTCCCGTTAATCATTGCATATATTCAATGCCTTGGGTGGTAATATTCAATTACTTCCTCATCTCACGTACACGTTTCATGCCTGACCTTCAGTGGAGGAACCAGGGTGACAAGGTTACGAAGATTGGGACCTCATATTTCCCCTTAATAGGATATGATCGGTATAATATAAATATAAATAAATACATATGAATAAATAAATAAATAAATATATATATATATATATATATATATATATATATATATATATATATATATATATATATATATATATATATATATATATATATATATATATATATATATATATATATTTTTTTTTAGTAGGGGGTGATTTTATTCCCTTCCTTAAATTAAACGTATACTATTCAATGTTTGATAGAGTCTCTTAGTTTCGTCATGTGACCCTCGAGATTTCTCGAGACTCTGAATTTGGAGACACTGTCATTTATGTAATGCATTTGGAATACAGTGAAGTGCTCATCAATTTGTATGACTACAGCATGTATAAAAACGGAGTATTTTAAAATTAAGTATAAGTAAAAGGGGGACAACAAGTTCAGTTCTTTGACTTACATCACAGCTTTGCTTACATTAGAATTTAATAATGTGATTTATCTGCCCTTGGAAAGAACTCTTTCTGCATATCAGGACTGGGTTTAAAAGCCATGTTATTCCTTGACTGACCATATCTCACAATGATTAATTTGCCATAAAAATAAGAAAATTATATTAAATTAGCAGTATTCCTCAACTTTTATACCATTCTTTTCTACTTCCGGGGAACTACCTGAAAAAACAAGGGCAGATAACTCACCTTATTAAACCATGTTATACTTGTAAATACAACTACCGCAACCAAACATCTGGTAAATCTGGTAAAATATTTTTGTCCTGTCTGTCTATCTGTTTGTTTGTCTGTTGTCAACATTAATCTTGGCCATAACTTTTGAACAGTGAAGGATAGAGACTTCATATTTGACATGCGTACTCAACTAATAAAGCCCTTTCAATTGATACCTGGATCGGTGACCTTTTGACCTTGACAATGACCTTCACGTTAAAAATAACTTTTTGGACTTTGTTGCCACCCAGGGGCATTAGTGTTTCACAAACACAGCTTGGTTTTTATTATTATCATTTTTTTATTTATTTTATTTATTTTTATTTTTATTTATTTTTTTTTTTTTTTTTGGTTTTTTTTTTGGGGGGGGGGGGTGGGGTTTGTTTTTTGTTTTTTGTTTTTTTGTTTTTTTGTTTTTTTGATTCCCTGGACTCACTCTTGCATATGACAACAAAGAGGGTCTATTACATCTGGCCCGAACTCATATACCTCAAAACAAAAGGAAACCGTAATTTACACATGATCAATGGTGAAGCAGCTGCTTCAGGTGTACGGTGGTAGGATCTTGTACTTGTTTGACATCACTATCAATGATTTCAATCTGTACATACGATACATTGAGTTATTAGTGAAGCGAATGGTATTAATGTCACTGTCCCATTGTCATATTATCGCTTCATAGATTGTACTTCCGAGAGTTCGCCGATTACAGTTTGAAATTATTTTATATTAGCTTTAAAAGCCTGAGTCTACTAAAAAAGCCAAAAACAAACAAACAAACAAACCCCCCCCCAAAAAAAAACAAACAAACAAACAAACAAAAAAAAAAACCAAACAAACAAAAACAAAAACAAAAAACTGGGCTGTTGCAAAGGTATAATAAAGGTCATGTGCCTTGTTTGTTCCGCCACGATATAGCTGGAATAATGCTTATCTTTGGCGGATCCAGGATTTCCAAAAAGGGGTCCCCATGTGTGAAAGTCAAGTATTAGCCAGAATACTCAGCCATTTTGGGTGCCAACTTTAGAGTTTTACTCACAAAATTTGAGTGTTTTCAACCTTATCACCCAGATATGCCTTGTAAATTTGTGGCCACAAGTGAGAGCGAGGCCCCCCCCCCCTTCTTAATGCACCACTGTTTATGTGGTGATTTTATATGGCAGGTAAGAGCTTGCTCATAAACCTAGATGTAAATTTGTAGCCAAAAGGGAGAGCGTGGCCTGCCCCCCCCCCCCCCCCTCTCCTTCTAAATGCGCCGCTGCTTATGTGGTGATTATATATGGCAGCTAAGCGCTTGCTCATAGATCTAGATGTAATATGACGGCCGTCAGTGGCAACAGCGATTTCTTGTACTTAAAAGAAATCTTGATGATACCTTAATGGTATGTATCCATTTAAGGGCAGACTACGGCCCCGTTCTCAGGGTAATTTATATATGAAACATACAACAGTCCTGGAACCTCTAAGAGTTTAATCGACTTTGATTATTGTTCCATAACAGAGATCAAGGTTGAGCTCAAGACAATTGGGGATATCACTCATTCCCAAGCGATATAAAACATCCTGGCGACCTTGATCATTTTCAGATAGAGTAGCTTTTAGTTGCTATGCAATAGTACCCCATTCCCAGGGCAACGGCAAATCTTCTGTCAATTAAGCTTATTAGTAATTTGAGTCGGAGGACAAGGAGACTAAGGTCTAAGGTGAAAGAAAATGTCCATCTTAATAATGACTTTATCGACATACATGTATAAATCAGCTAATTAGAATGCTATGAGGTCGGACTAAACAGATAATCACTGATAAAGAATTATTTGGATGCGGAATATCGACGAACTGCAAAGTATGAAATTAATGATTTCAGTAGCAACTCACGGACTTTATAAATATGAAAAACTCAAGAAAATAGCTATTTTAAAACATTTCTCTGGTAGATTAATAAATAAATAAATAAACAAATAAATAAATAAATAAATAGATAAAAAATAAATGAATGAATAAATAAATAAATAAATAGATAAATAAATAAATAAATAAATAAATAAATAAATAAATAAATAAATAAATAATTCATTCATAAATAATCAGAGTAGAACATTTGATATTTCTGAGCACCTCTGTCGTAGGTAAATAAATAGACAGATAAATAATTAGATAAGTAAATAAATAAATAAATGTATAAATAATCAAAACATTTTGCATGCACGTACGTCACACATGCAGCGTTTGTCCTCTTTCTCTATGGTTGTTTGATTCTTGTGTGACGTGTTATCGTCCGCATCTGAACTAAAATCGAGACCAAGCATGCACCTGACAGACTGAGCTACGTCGGCACTCTTCCTAAACATACCAGTACATGTGCATTAATGAAACAAGTACTTTAATGAAATGCTCGAAGACTCGCAGTGCATCGGGAACAATGACCTTGATACATATTTATCACTAAAATTCGAAGTATTGTTCCTCCGTATCCGTCCGTTACTTCTCCGAGTATTACTTTCTCCTTCACTAGTCGCAAGTGTATAGATGAAGTGAATCTACAAATGCGTTTATTGGCAAACAAAGCGCAATCTAGCTGATTACAGCGTAAACAACATGATGGCTATATGAAGCGCTGTATTTTACTACATATGTATACACCATTTTAAAATCATTTTGAAAGACGGTTATCGTCCCAGATAGTTCAAAGGTGAGAACGTCGACCTTGGGGGCTTTAACCTTAAAATTTGGCTTGCAGACTCCTTCTGACGAGACAACGATTATTTTTCTATCTTTCATAAATGGCAGAAAAAAAAAATAAGGTCAAAGGCTAAACATTTTCCATATAATTGTTTTTAATGAGCAGATATAATTGAGCGTATGTTTAGAAAGTTCTCAGTCTCAATTTCGGCTAGTATGCATTGAAGGCAGATACTGAAAACATAGGTTAGAAAAAACCTAAAGACTTCTGACAAAAAAGTGAAAGTCATGCTTTGGACAGGCGTTAACGGTAAGGTAAAAATGGCCATATATGACCATGGTTGGTTGGTTGATTGGTGTTTTACGTCGCTTTCAACAATTTTTCAGTTATATCGCGACATGGAAGCAGGAGGTTACCTACCTCTTAAACATAGCGGCGCAATCCGCGAATCCAACCCGGATCGTCGACGTCGTCAGCCAAGCGCTTAACCACTAGTTCAAGCCTGCTCCCTTATATATGACAGTGTATTTCATATTAATGAAAACTGTCTTCTTTACTCTTGCAGAATGTAACGATTGATTGATTGATTGATTTTTGTTTAACGTCACACCAAGAATATTTCACGTATATGGTGACGGCATCTGCCTGATGCGGGGCATACAAATTTTGACCTTTGCAACGGACCCACTCGAAGTAGTGAGGGATCTTTAACATGCTATACATACCACGACACGAGGCCTCGGTTTTTACCGCCTCGTCCGAAAGACAGGACACCGGCACAACCAGAGTGGGACTCGAACCCCGGCCTCCCGATCAGGAGGCGAGCGCGATACCACTAGGCCACACCGACTTCAGATTGTAACGAAGAATCTGGATACAAAGTAAGAACACGAATTTTTTAAAATTCATGACTCTTAAAATAAGGTTTCAAATAAAAAGATTTATCACTGTCGATAGTTATAGATTCAGGTGACCAACACCACGCAATATCAGTGGCGGATCCAGGATTTCCCAAAAATGGGGGGGGGGGGGCACATCTGTATTATCCAAGCTACTCAGCCATTTTTTGGTGCCAAATCTGGATTTTTAGTAATAAATATGTGGCGAAAAGGCAGGACCCGCCCCCTCTCTAAATCCGTCACTGAATATGTCTCCTGCTTTTGAAAAAGGAAGCCTGGTTCTATTTTCCCCTTGCATATGCCATTGCTATCTTCACTGTATAAAGTGCATTCTTTTGTATATTTTCCAATTATATAATTATATTCTTTGAGTAAATAAGTACTTGGGAGTTATCTCGACCTGATGACATGTTCTCACATCTCTCCTGTATTCTTACTCCAGAAATTTCATTATCGATGTACTTGTCTGGCCCAGTATTATAGAACTACTCAAATCTGTGTTTTTATGGAGTAAACACGGATTCTAATCAATTTCGTTACGTAATCGGTTTTATCTTTTACTCAACATCCGGAACATAATGGCGCGTT
Source organism: Pteria penguin (assembly GCA_035048485.1). Classification (NCBI taxonomy): domain Eukaryota; kingdom Metazoa; phylum Mollusca; class Bivalvia; order Pterioida; family Pteriidae; genus Pteria; species Pteria penguin. The sequence continues at coordinate 36,325,802 of CM068589.1, read as the reverse complement.
GACATGTTTTAGATTGAGGTTTGTTGGTGTTATTTCAGAGAAATTGGGCTTTTATGGCTGGCAGTAAATTTATAGTATTATATGTCAAGGACATTCTGTTGAAAAAATATCTAAATTTACGGCCGTGATATATTTTAAATCTAATTACTAGCAGATATGTTATCCCCCATTTACTGTATTTTTCTTCCATTTCCATTCTTGTTTCTTCTTCTTCTAGGTGAAGGGGCATTAATTTTGCATCCTTGGTCAAATTAAGTCTTTCTTCTAAAAGTGGAATATCGAACCTTGGTCGCTCGCCATAAACTGAGAAAATACTTAAGTCAGTTATTTCATTTTGATTTATTCCATTATCAAACATTCAAATAAATTGTCATGCAGAATGGTTTAATTCTATTTAATTGAAAGAATAAAACTCTATAAAATCCAAATCCCAATTATTAATTCATTGTTGAACAGAAGAATTTGAAATTATGACCTCAGTATTTTCTCATTTTATCGCGCCGAACCTTGGTGTTTATGCTCTACACAAATAACATTCACCCGGTAATGTAGACAGATATCGATATAAAACCTCAAACTTCCTTTTAGGTGATGGACTTATAACACCATCATTATTTTCAATAGTAAAGTGAAAGTACTTACGAAACTAATTATAGCTGTCTCAGTATGAAACTCGCGGCAACTTACATACATGTATAACTCGGTGGACGTAAGTGATCCGTTGGAAATCAGAAACGAGAAAAGGTGTTGGGAATATTTAGGAGAAAAATAGTAACTTGATCTAACTTAAAATGTTTTGGTATGCCTCCATTTTTTTGTCAGTTTCGGAGATTTATGCGGTTCTTACCTAGATCGTTAAAAATAGTTAAATCGTACACGGCCCCCAGTAGCAACATTCTATTCCTTTTGTGATACTTTTATTAATAGACATTTTCATGTACATATTAAGCGTCTTAACTTATTTGTTTAATTCAGGAAATCAAAATTTAGAGGGAAGTATACGACACACAGAACACCTCGGAAGTTACTCTCTAATTTCGGAACACCTCGGGTTTCATACATTAATTTCGAAACACCTCGGATTTTATGCCTTTGATCTAATTCCTTTCACTCCGTAAATACTGTTTTAGAAACATAACTAATGATCGTTGTTCTTTTGAAAATCAACTAGCAAATATATTTGATTAAATTTTACATTGAGAAAATATTTATATTGATGATGACGTAATGACAGACTCAACAGTGCAACCGAACTTCTCATTGTGGTTCAAATCAACAAAAACGATTGAATTCTCAACAAATTGTACTTCAGCAAATAAAAGCAATGTCATTTCATAGTAATTTACATCGATCTCGAATATAAAGCAATAAAACCTAAGTTGAAAACATGTGCGATGGCATCGTATTTTTTCCCTGATGATTAAAATGAAATTTTATTTTTATGTGCTTTTCGACACCACTATTCAAAATACTAATAATATTATTTTTCTGAAATGGTAAATAGGTTTTTTAATGAAAAAGATGTCATGTACATGATGTCAGAGATTATTCAATAATCTTATATATCTACGATCGTCAGCAAAATGCACTGGTAGTTAGCTTTGCTTAAGACAAAAAGTTCGATCCACATTGGGGACTTGTCTGTGTCGATTCCTTCGGCTGAAACCGCGAAAAAACGATGTAAAAACTACAAATGCCATCGGCATACAACTGCTTTCTCGCTACTTAAAATGGGGGGGGGGGGGGTGCTGTAGAGGCCCAAAGTTCTACACAATGTGTCAGGTAGATGCCATTATTGTATAGTGAAATAATATGACATGGCATCAAACAAATGACAATGCATCTATATTTACGATTATTTTATTTTAAGGTAGATACCCCGTTTGCTGCACCGGGGATAACGCGCTTTCTTTCTCAAAATAACTCTTGTTCTAAAGATACATACAAAATTACAAAACTTACCTTTATTTCAGTTTATAAGCTTTATAAATCTTACTACGTCTGGTTAGTTCATTGTACAAGTCAAAATTTATTACGCAACAAGTCAGACAGGTGTGACCCCATGTAGAAAAAAAAATGGATTTCAGATTTGGGGTTTAAACTTCTATGGACAAATCAGGTGATAAGAAGATTCTTTTGTTAATTCAAGGCAGTGTAATTCAGTGGATAAGGTGTTGGCCTTATGTAGCATTCGCAGTAGCCGCTAGGAAATGTCAAAGACCGATAACTCCATTCACATTCATCATAGCTTTGCTTACATTAGAATTTAATAATGTGATTTATCTGCCCTTGGAAAGAACTCTTTCTGCATATCAGGACTGGGTTTAAAAGCCATGTTATTCCTTGACTGACCATATCTCACAATGATTAATTTGCCATAAAAATAAGAAAATTATATTAAATTAGCAGTATTCCTCAACTTTTATACCATTCTTTTCTACTTCCGGGGAACTACCTGAAAAAACAAGGGCAGATAACTCACCTT